>OV884060.1:149801090-150401090 GCA_930367215.1 Pollenia angustigena | reverse complement strand
AACTGAACTAGAACTGAACTAGAACTGAACCAGAACTGTACTAAAATGAAAATAGAATTAAATATTACTTTTTGAAAAAATTTTAAAAAACAGCATTCTGGAGGATAAATTTTCCCAATTTATTTTAAGTTTGTTTATAATATATGTATTTTATTCGACCTTTATTATTTCCAATATTAACACATTTTTGAGCTTAAGGTCTTTTTTTATAAAAAACTTTTAACTTTTATTTAAAACCAAATATTTCGGCACTTCCTTGAGTGGCTTCTTCAGGGTTTTTTTCTCTTTCCTTATTTTATAAATTTTAACAAATTAAAACAAATTTAAAAATAACTAACGAATTAAAAAATTTTTAAGTTTGTTTTTATAATTATTTAATAAACCATTAATTTTATATACATAGTCGCGGCGTGGATAGTAATTACCTTAAGTATATTTAATCTTTTGGTGTTATTTCCCCAAGGGAAAAAGGTGCAGCCAATGCCGAGACTTCGGCAGTAATTCAAAATTGGCAGGTTTCTTAAGATCTGTATATCTTGAGATCGTACCAGAGTTCCTCTCTAATACCACGGCACTCAGTAGCCCCTGGTACTTTGGTATCATGAATACTACTGGTTGATGCCCCAAGGGGCATGTTTTCTTGGGAGGAGTTGTGCTTGTGCTTGATATAAATTCTGTGAGGAATGCATTTTATATGACAGTCAAAGAAAAAAAGGTGATGAATCTGTTTGAAATTTTTAGGTGACGCTTGGCGCTTGCTTGAATGGGGAGTAAAAGATGTGAGTTGTAAGGCTCTTGGATGAAGGGCTGAAATTGGCAGGGTGAAGACGAAGTAGCTGTGACTTTTCGTCGTGAATTTTCTGAACTGGCGAAAAGTTGATGGACCAAAGATGAAGAGTTGTGTGGGAGTTTTCTAGGTGTTTTAGGTTGCGTTGGTGGAAATGGTGAAGACTTAGTAGTTGATGATGGCGAAAAGCTGAAGTATCGCTGTTTATATGGCGTGTAGTGAGTTGTAGATGTGGTGAGACTCGCATTTGAAGGGGATGAAGAGTCGATAGTCGATGATGTAGAAGAAGTTTACTGTCTCATAAAGTTTGTGTTTCACAAGACGATGCTCTTTCACAGAGAGTTCTATTCTCATGGTAAGATGCTTTTGGGGATCACGTGGTGGTTGTGGTTTTAACTCAAAAAAGCGGAAAGGATGTTTCTGTACTATATGTAAGCTTTTACTTGTCAAATTTCGCATTCCGAGTACGGATTATCCCTAAGTGCTACTGATATTCAACAGATGCTGCTGGCTATTCCTAAACCAGCGGAGGTTGGTAAGCTCCACCGCCTAAACAAGCGGCGAGAGTTTAACTCTGCCTCATTTTACACTAAAATTGCTAACTTTGTTATTTCCCAGATATTTGATGTGACAGTTTAATGGAATCACTAAGAATTGGGGCCCTATTGCACATCTAAAATATTGTAAAAATTAAAAAAAAAAAACATTTTATTTTTTTTATTGTAAAAATATTTTTTTATTTCAAAATAATTTCAAATATTTTATTTCGATGGTAATCAAAATTACACTTTTTACTATTAAGATTAACACTTCATTTGCACGATGATTTATCCCCCTATTTTTAAATCATGTCTTTTTCCGTTTGATAGCGAGCGGGGTAGAGAAGTAAAAATAGTTGAAACAAGAAAGATTGCTATATTCGGCTATGCCCAATCTTATATACCCTTCACCATGATGAGATAAGAACAAAAAGTTATATACATAAATAACGTTCTTTAGATAGGTATAAATAAATATTAATAGAGCCACGCCAACTTTTCATTTCGTCATGCCGAAGAATATAAAAAACAAAAAATTTATATATGTATGTACCTAAGTACGTTTCCTCTGCCAAAGTTGATGTTTGAAATTCGTTTTATAATCTTTAAATCGTTTTTTAGAACATACAAAAATTAAATAAAATGAAAAAAAAAATTATTTTTGGGATTCGAACTAACAATATCATCAGTCTCAGGAGTGAACTTAACAACTCGGCAGCGAATGCTTTTACTGAAGAAGCGTTTAATTAAAATATATTGAGTGTATGAGTGGCATATCATATACATGCATTAATGTGTATGTGTATGCGTTAAATTAAACACATTACACAGAAAAAATTCTCCAAAATTGTTCACCAACTAAAGCATTAATCAAAAATAAAATCACTTTTAATTAAAAATTTAATCAAGTGAATTAAACGTTTAATCAAGTAAATTAAACGTTTAATTAATACTATTAACTGGTTTATTTGATGCTATTAATTTGTTTACTGGTGCAAATTTAATTAATTTTTTAATTAATATCACAAATTTTTTAATTGAAATCAATTTTTATTTTTTTCTGTGTACAAATAAAATCCACCACTTGTAGTGAAGGGTATAAAAAAACAAAAAAAAAAAAAAAAAAAACACATTGCCAACACTGTATTACCATAGAAACTGAATAACCGTAGAAACCAAAATTGAATTGGTTTGTATGGTATGTTTATGTCGTTTTGGTAATACAGTGTTGGTATGGTAATGTCACGTCTAATTGGACCTTTAAAGGAAAAATTTGAGGCAGTCGTGGTTTTTTACTCATATCTTAGCCATTTGTGGACCGATCTTGCTGAAATTGAATAGCAAACAATTCCGGACCATATGTGACATAAATGTATAATAACCTGGCCCCCATCGTCTATGGGGTCTTCGGAAAATACATTTCAACGGACAGACGGACAGATGGACGTCGTTAAATTAACTTCGGTCCTCATAAGGACCCAGAATATATATACTTTATAGGGTCTAACATCAATATTAAAGAAATTACAAACGGGATGACAAACTTATATATACCCTTTTCACCACCTGTGGTGAAGGGTTTAAAAAGACATGAATCGTATTTTCAATGTTCCTTTTTCGACATTTCTTCTACACTTATTTGTATTTTAAAATTTTTGTTAAATTCTTATTTCAAATTGACCAGTGCTTTTAAAATCTAGAAAAATAAAAAAATTTATATGTATGTATGTATATAAAAATTAAAAAAAAAAAATTCAATACATACTAAAATTATGTGAAAATACAAACTTTTAAATACTTTTATACGAATAAGGAACTTAATAAATCAGAAAAAATCAACGAAGGCGGCAACAAAAAAAAAAAAACAAACATGTTGAAAATTTAACAAAAATTTTGGAAGTTGCTTTAAAAAAGAATTACAAAAAGACATGTCTTTTAAATCAGCGTGAAAATTGGATTTAAGATTCCTTCTGTAAGTCGTTTACAGAGTCATTATTTATTTTCCAAATTTCTGATTTCAAAATCTGTTCATATTTATCGTAAACTTTTTGCCAGTGTTTTCCTCCATCAACTTTAATATTTTTCTTTTCAAACTTTACCCATAAATTAGCAATATTTGCGAGTAAAATATATGTTTGCTTCAACTTTTCTTTTCTTCTTTTTAATATTGAGTCTTGTATTTCCTTATTAACTTCTGTACTTGTTTTTGTTCTCAGGAAACTTTTTTCTTTTTTGTATTCACTACGAAATTAATTAAACATGCCGGTAGAATCGTGCCAGCAACGAAGAGAGAAAAAAAAGCTTGGGAATGGCATCCTACATGAATAATGAAATTTGTTGCAATTTTTTTTTTTTTTTTTTTTTTGTTGCAGAAAATATGTTTCATTATTGAAAAATTTGTAAAATAATAATAATATTACTTACATATATGGATGCCATAATAAAAAGAGAATAATTAAATTAATGCCTTGACTTATAAAAAGTGGAAGAAAAAAGGAATTAAAGCATGTAATTCTTGCCACGCAACATTATTTTCCTGCTTTACCAGGCGACTTTGTTTGCAGCAGTCATTTTGTTTGCTTCTACTTATTTTTTCTTGTTGCAAAAAGAATAATTTAGGTTGTTGTTTTTATTATAACGGATTATTATTTACAACGAAAGCTATTGGTATCAGCTGGTGATTACGTGTGTTGTCTATTTGTATCTTTAAAATAGAAATAAGAAACTTAGCCCGGTGCCCTTCGCTTATACCATTTTAATAACTTTTTATATTTATAACGAAGCAATTTAGGTACTTTTACTGTTACCGTTCTCGAACTATGCAGAAATCTATACTGTGCTTATGTTGAAGCGTCCATGTTAACTTCTTCAATCGCGGACTGGATTTTTGTCACATGTTTTGTTTTGCTAATAAATAAATAATTTGTTCCGAATATGGAAACTTTTTCAGTTACGGTTCTTTAAATATATAGAAATCTATACTGTCTTTATATGGGATATACCACGCCCACTTCTTCAATCTAACTCGCTTTTTGACAAGTGTTGTGCATTGATTACCAAGTTATTGGTTTTATATAAAAACAACTTTTACTGTAACCCATCTCAACATATAAGCTAATTTCTGTTGTATTTGTATGAGAGGTGCCACGCCTACTTGAAAATCTTCAACTTTTGATAGCTAAGCGCCGGATGATCAGAAAATAACTGTGAACATTTCAGTAAAATCGGCTTAGTTGTTAAAGCGACTATAGGAAACAAACAAACTCATTTTGATTTTTAAAAAGGGTGGTCCAACCATAATGCACGACGTTAATTGCGAGTCACACCTTAATGCTAATTTTTTTTCCCAATATAATTTGGCATTTCTTTGCGTCAGTGTTTGACAAACTCAACCATGGAGATTAACACAATTAAGCAGCCCGTTAAGATTGTTTAAGCGTTTTACGAAAATGGGCGTTCATATCAAAATGCATTTCGTGCAATTCGTGATTTTTTTTTTGGTCAGCATAATCGACCAAATGTGTCTACTATCGGGAGAAGTGTGCGCAAATTTTTAGCAAACCGGGTCTGTAGGCTGGGCTGGCGGTGTCAACGGGCCGTACTTCTTCGGAAATGCGGTGGGGCAAGCAGTTTCCGTGAATGGTGTTCGCTGATAACGGATTTCGTGAAGCCGGAAATTGAAGATATGCATAAACCTGGACGATATGTGGTTCCAACAGGATAATGCCACTTGCCACACAGCCAACGAAACAATGGCTTTTTTGCGCGAGAAATTCAATAGCCCTGTTATCTCACATCGTGGCGATGCTAATTGGCCGCCACGATCATGTGTTTTGATTTGGGGATATTTAAAAGAAAGTGTACGTCAATAAGCCAAGAACAATTCATGAGCTAAAGGATGAGATAATTCGGCACATTAACGACATTAAACGCCAGTTATGTCTCAGAGTCATTGAAAATATTCATTATCGGCTAGAGGTCTGCCACCGAAGCCATGGCGAGCATTTGGCCGATGTTTTGTTTCGCACATAATTTTCATAGATCCTTCTATCATAATAACAAGAATTAAGATTATTCTCTGAAAGCTTTTTGTTTTCTTTACAATTAACATCGTGCGATTTGGTTGCACCAAATATTTTTTTAGAATCTCTTGATTTCTGCGATTTTTTCTCTTTTACAATGTTTGCCCTCAATTTCTCGAATTTTTTTACTGTCGCCTGTTTGTTAAATTTTTGTTTGTACATTATTCGAAATGGTTAAATTTTATAGTTGCAATTCGGTAGAATTTTTTTTAAAGATTTTTCTTGTTTTTTGGAGAAACAATATACGGAATAACCTTAACTTTCGATCGGAATCGATGTCTGTGACAGGCCAGTCTTAAAAAAAAATTTTAATTTGTTCCTTTTAATTTTTACCATTTTTCAAGTTGCCGCGATTTTATTTATATTTTTATTATTAACTAGCGGGCCCGTTGCCTGCTTCACACGGCAAAACAAAATAAGAAAAGAAACACACTTGTTTTTAATAAAGTTGGTTTTCCTGCGGCAAAAACACACTCACTTCACATACGCACCGCACACACATACGTTATCGGATTTCAACCAAACTTCATATAAACCATATATGGGCCACTGCCTACGTAGTGTATAAGTTTGGTTGAAATCGCACGACGCGTTTATGAGTAGTTCGGCGACGTACATATACGGACTTATTTTTATATATATAGATTTTATTTTAGCAATAATTGACTTGTAATAATTTCCTGAATTTAGCACAAATTCTACACGTAGTAAATTTGAAAAAAAGACAAATTTACATCCATCTCTGTTGTTTCTCATATTTTAAGATACAAAACACAAGAAAAAAAAAACAACCGAAATATGTAGTATACTTTTCTCACACTTGATTTGTTCGTAAATATAGCATACCTTTAGGGAGTTATACATTTTTTTTTAACATTATTTTTTTTTTATAATTTATGACAGAATAAATATCATATTTTTCTCTTACTACACGCTTAATTTAAAACCAAATAAATCTATATCCGCCTTCGTGACATTATAATCAAATTTGTTTGGTTTTTATTTTACGTGTATTATTATAATTTTTTGATGTTTATTTTAATGGTATCTCTTATTCCTCTTCACAAATTCAAATGCCTTTATATTAATGCCATAATAAATCATGATCTTTATAAAGACTTATTTTGCAAAAAGTAAGATAATAATAAACAAATATTAACCCAAAAATAAAGAACATCACAAAAATGCCAGCCGACTTTATCACAACCAACAACACAACAATAAAACCATAAAAATGTTATTTTTACAAGAAGAAACAAAAAAAAAAAAACGCCAAAACTGATTATACCCATTCGTGAAAGTTCTGCTCCTTTACAAAAATTTCCGGAATTACCATGAAAAACAACATGACACATGAATAAATATTTACAAAGAACGAAAATTTATTTAGAAGAAGCAAAAGGCTGCAAGAACAAACTGCAGTAAATGAGGCAGATTTTTGAATTTTGTTTGCAAAATATTCAGAGGTGGAGAAATATTTTTTGTATCTATAGTCAAGCATATTTTTGCTAAATCAGCAATTCGCAAATAAAATGACAATGCATTTTGTCGTTATTTAGCTAAGAGGTTTATTTGTTTAACAAAATTTTAGGAAAATACCAAAATAGTTAAGGGAAAGCACGTATTTTGGACACATTTAAGAAGGAAAGAAAATACGGAACATTAAAGAAACTTTCTTGCAGCATGTTTTTGGATCAGAAAACTATAGTTTATCTGCACTTGGTAGCTATTTGTATTGTCTTTTGGTTTATTTCATAGGAGAAAACTATAGTTTATCTGCAGCTATTTGTATTGTCTTTTGGTTTATTTCATAGGGAAATTAGTTATCTAGCAATTTTGTAAATGTTTGCAATTTTTAGGAAATAAAAAAAAAAAAATATATTTATAGGGAACTTTGCTAAAAATTGTTCATATTATTTACTGAAAATTTAAAGCAAGTAAGAAAGCATATCCGGTCAAGCCCAACCATTTGATATCCTGCACCACAGTATAGACTCATAGAAAAATGCATCTTCATATTGATGATGCCCTTACATAGGAAATGTGACATCAATGTTATTACAAATGTCATCAATGAGACCAATAGTGACATCAATCCAATGATGAATGTCATCATGAAGTTTTGTCACATTTTATGCGTCATCTATGCTTTGACCATGCCACAATTTGTTTATTATAAACATGATTTTCATGTTTAAAACATTAAATTAGAAAAAAATTCCCATATTCTATTTGTTTAAATTATCGAGTTAAATACATCAAATTTTCAAAGTAGAATGATTTCAAAAAATATATCGGGCATGCTGCTGGTGTCTTATAATTGTGAACTCTTCTGTAAACAATGGGCGGAATACAACAAAAGTGAAACAAACATGTGTAAAGGGTAAGTAAATAGTAATATTCTATCACTTTGACTTAAGATAATTTTAATGACTCAATTGAATGCAAACTGTCATTCATTCATTTCTCCTATGATAGTGAGTCAACGCACTGAACACATTTTATTTTTTATTAAACTGATTCCAAGTCGTCATTTCTGTGATGCCAATGTGTCATCCCATTAATGACATAATTTCACCTGATAACAATTTGACCAAGTGATTTTAAGGCTGACATCACAATTATGAAAAGTAATATGGGATATAAGCGAATATAGGATGAAAAGTACCATGTGATCTAAAGCGAAAACATCGCAATGATGAAGAGTACCATGGGATCTAAAGCGAAGACACTTGTCATAGTTCTGATGTCAAAATATATCAGCGTTATGACGACTTTTCAAACCAGTGTTCGAAAATAAACAGTACATTATTTAACGTTCGGCTCACACATCCAGGAACGATATCTATTTAACATTATATAATGTTCGGTTCTTCGTTAAAAAACAGAACAGTTGTAGTGATACTGTAGACAAACATTATATTTTAATGTTCTATAATGTTTTTTTCGTATGCTTATTTTGTTTTTGTAAAAAATTTTTGGTTTTTTTTACCAGCCAAAAGGGACGAACATTAACGAGCCGAACTGAACACATTAAAGTTTGTGGATTTTCAAAAAAAAAAAAAAAAAAAAACCGAACGGAATTGAATGTTCACATCTTTTGTTAAGTTTGATAAAAACAGTAATATTTTTGTGTTCGAAAGATGACTAACAGGTAAACTTTAATTTTTTAATGATTTTCTACATAAACACTATTAGTTATTATATAGTAGTTATTATAAAATTTATCGTCGACGAATTTTATATCAAAACCAACACTTACAATGAAGTTAGGGCATTCTTAAATATAAACAGTAGTAGTATTTGTATGGGAGCTATGATCACATATTGACCGATTTTAAAAAAAACTTGGCAATAAAATATTTTGACGCCACATTTATTGTTAATACCAACATAATATTAATCGGCACAAAGATCGTTTCGGAAAAAAGTTAGTATAAGAGCCATTTTGATATTATAGATCAATTCTCACAATTTTCAACAGTCCTGGTCCTTATGACAAGTAAGACCTATGTCTTATCTTATTATCTGCAAATATTTTGAATTGTCTATTTATAGGATTTTACAAAAATGTGCTATTTATTGGAAATTTTGCAAAAATTTATTATTTATAGGAAAAATTAAAAAAATTTTCTATTATAGGATACTAAGTAAATTTGCTATTTATAGGAATTTTACGGAAGTTTTCTATTTATAGGAATTTTACGAAAGTTGCTATTTATAGCAAATTTTACGAAAATTAGCTATTTATGTGATATTTTATGAAAATTTTTAGATATTTGTTATAGATAAAAAATTTGTTATTTAAAGGAAATTTAGCAAACATATTTACTTATAGGAAATTTTTCAAATATTTGTTATTTATAGGAAATTTTGCTAATGCTTGCCTTATAGAGGAAATTTTGCAAAAATTTGTTATTTGTTGGAAATTTTCCAAAAATATGTTATTTATAGGATATTACGCAAGTATTTGCTATTATAGGAAATTTGGCAAACATTTGTTATTTATAGGAAATTTTGCTAATATTTGCCTTATAGAGGAAATTTTGCAAAAATTTGTTATTTGTTGGAAATTTTCCAAAAATATGTTATTTATAGGATATTACGCAAGTATTTGCTATTATAGGAAATTTGGCAAACATTTGTTATTTATAGGAAATTTTGCTAATATTTGCCTTATAGAGGAAATATTGCTAATATTTGCCTTATAGAGGAAATATTGCAAAAAATTGTTATTTGTTGGAAATTTTCCAAAAATATGTTATTTATAGGATATTTTGCACGTATTTGCTATTATTAGAAATTTGGCAAACATTTGTTATTTATAGGAAATTTTGCTAATATTTGCCTTATAGAGGAAATTTTGCAAAAATTTGTTATTTGTTGGAAATTTTCCAAAAATATGTTATTTATAGGATATTTTGCACGTATTTGCTATTATTAGAAATTTGGCAAACATTTGTTATTTATAGGAAATTTTGCTAATATTTGCCTTATAGAGGAAATTTTGCAAAAATTTTCATAAATTAATTTAAACATTTGTTATTTATAGGAAATTTGCAAACATTTGTTATTAATAGGATATTTTGTAAATATTTGCTTTTTATAGGAAATTTTGCAAATATTTGCTGTTTATAGGAAAGTTTGCACGTATTTTATTTGTTATTTATAGTAAATTTTTCATTTATTTGTTATTTATAGGAAATTTTGCAAATATTTGCTTTTACAGGAAATTTTGCAAGTACAGTAGAATCCCGATAATTCGTAATCGCAAGGGACCGGCCATTTCTTACGAATTATAGGGGTTTTCGATTTAGCGGGGTTTCGATTTAACGGGGTTAAAATAAAATAAATACGAATAAACGGGGTTTTTCAATTTATTTACTAAAACGATAAAAAAACATAAAAAACAATTGTTAAAAATAAAATATATAAAAATTATACATAAAAATTATGCATGTAACAAACTGAGCTTAAGAAAATATATACACACACAAGCAAAAACACACGCAAAAATAAAAAAATGGTAAGCATAAAAGCATTCTTTCCATGTTTTTGTTGTTTTTATTACGAATTATAAGTGGTAGTTAGCAAACAATTACGATTTATAAGAGGTAAAGAAGATTTTATTTGAAAAAAAAAATTACGAATTATCGAGGGGACCAAAATGTATGGAAATTTTACGAATTAACGAGGTTTTTTCAAGGGACCGACAGTTTATTACGAATTATCGGGAATAACGATTTATCGGGGTACGAATTATCGGGATTTGACTGTATTTGTTATTTATAGGAAATTTGGCAAAAATTAGCTATTTATAGGAAATTTTGTAAATATTTGCTTTTTATATGAAATTTTGTAAATATTTGCTTTTTATAGGAAAATTTGCAAATATTCATTTTTTATAGCAAATTTTGCAAGTATTTGTTATTTATAGGAAATTTTAAAAATATTTGCTTTTTATAGGAAATTTTGCAAATATTGGCTTTTTATATGAAATTTTGCAAATATTTGCTTATTATAGGAAATTTTGCAAGTATTTTATTGGTTATTTATAGGAAATTTGGCAAAAATTTGTTATTTTATAGGAAAGTTTGTAAATATTTGCTTTTTATAGAAAATTTTGCAAATATTTATTTTTTATAGTAAATTTTTCAAGTATTTGTTATTTGAGGATATTTGGCAAAAATTTGTTATTTATAGGAAATTTTGCAAATATTTGCATTTTATAGGAAATTTTGCACAATTTTGCTATTTATAGGAACTTTTACGAAAAGTTTTTATTTATGGGAAATTTTACAAAAATTTGCGATTTATACGAAATTTTTCGAAAAGTTTTTATTTATGGGAAATTTTACAAAAATTATAGGAAAGTTTTAAAATATTCGCAATTTATAGAAAAATATGCAAAAATTTACTCTTTATAGGAAATTTTAAGCAAACTTGCTTTTTATGGGAAAATTCCCACATTTTATCGCTATTTTAAAAAAATGTGCCAATTTTGTCCAATTCTGGTAATTTATACTTTTTTTTCCTCATTTATTGTTGGATAACAATAATTTCCAGTCAATCTAATTGTAATTGCTGATTACCAAGATTGATAATCAGCTAAATTTCAACTAAAATAAAATTTTCAAACAACAATAGAAACTTTTTTTTTTTTTGGAAAAGAAAATAAACGAAAAGAATTAAAATCTTCTTAAGTATTACAAGAAAAGTTTAGTCTGTTTTTTGGTTTAAGAGGAAAAAGTTTTACAGGAAATATAATTTAATAGGATTGGAAAATCAATAACAAATGTTGAAAACATAAGTCATAACATGAAGTTGTAAGAACAGTAGAAAAAAATCTAAACAAAAAATATAATTATTAATTAAATACTTAAATTTAAGTTGCAAGATAAAAAAAAAATTATTTTGTAAAAGAAGTACTAGATATTAATTTAAATATTTTGACAGCAAACATAAATATTTTGTGAACAGAATGTCAAAATTATTTAATTTGCTTTACATGTTGTTCCTTAGCTAATTGTAGAAAATTAATTAAATTCTTATAAACTGCTTAAAATAGTAACATCACAGTTTTACTTCCAAAGAAAAATTGTTATTTTAATTTGCACAGAAACAAATTCAGGTAAACAAGCAAAATATCCACTATCTTTTAAAGAAACAAATTGAAATTCTTGCTACTAAATGAAAATAAATAGCAAAAATATTTCTTTCCTTTTGCAGTTTTCCCGTTCAAAAAATAAACGTCTAAACGTATAGAGGTACATATTTTCTCAATATGGATTAATTCTCAAAGGATTTGTAAACGAAACATAAACGTAATGCAAACTCAAAGAACTAAAACAAAAAGCTCAGATGTTGCATTAGTTTAACGAACATGTACGTACATAAATAGGAATACTCTTGTATGTATATACGTGTTGTTTTTGTAAGTAAGTTCATATTTGATATGTGTGTATACAAAAATATGAGAGTATACTAAATTTGTGTAAATATGACTCTGTCATAATAAGAAAGGAGAATATGAAACGATGCGTTTTTTTTTTTTTGTGTAACAAGAGGAAAAATTCAGAATTTTTGAAATACCTTTCGAAATAAAGCAGATTTTTATTTTATTTTTTTTTGCTGTAGATAAGAGTTGTTACATAAGAAAAAAAAATCAAAACTAACGTGTGGTAGAAAACATGCGAATGCTTAAGGTTTGAGATGGCTTGTATATTTTTGGCACTTTTTTCAAAGGCCCTTTCAGATATTGGATGTATAACAGAAATGGACTCGAAGGGTGGTCTATTCTTTAAGTTTGATGTATGTTTTTAATAAATTACTTGGTGATTAAGATTAGGTTTTTGAATGAAGCAGTGCAAACTGCAAGGTTATTTTTTTTTGCTTGAAAATGTTCAAACTTTGTGTCAAATAACACCTTTTGCGAAAACTTTTGCAATCAATTTATAAAAAAAAAAACTGCTAAATCACATGTTTAAATGGTATGCCGAATCTTATTCTTAATATCTGTGTCTTTTTGACAAAAGATCTTAAGTCGAGATAAGATAGCAAAAAAGTTAAAAAAAACTCGGTGAAAAAAATCATGTTTATTAAATAATAAAATAAGCCAAAATAACAGAAAAATTTTAAAAACGTAAACAAAACTGTTTTTTTGAATGAAAATTCGTATGATTTGATTTAAGATGTTTTGTCAAAATGCCACAGATATGCATGTTACGCTGATTTTTGCGTGCGTGAGAAGGTTTGTGCGGCTCAAAAGTGGCGATTTTGATACGAAAGATAAACCAGGTCAGCCAAAAACTTGCGAATACGGTTAACAAAAGACTTTAATTGTTGATTGTGAAAAACACAGAAAATAAAACTTGACTTCAATTAAAAAATTTGTGATATTAATTAAAAAGTAAATTAAATTTGCATCAGTAAACAAATTAATTGTATCAATTAAATATTAAATTGAAGTATTATTATAATTTTGCTTTCTTTTTTAATGTGTAAAACTACTACTGGTTTTGAAAAAGGGTGGTCCAACCATAATGCACGATAACGTCAAGTTTTTTTGCCAAACTTGGATTGACATTTTTTTATTACAGTGTATGACAAATTCAACCATGGAGAGGTACACAATTTAGTAGCGTGTCAGCATAATCGACCAAATGTGGCCATAATCGAGAGAATCGGGCAAATGAAAATCCACGATTGATGCAACCACAAAGAGTGACTGTTTGGTGCGGCGTCTTTTTCGAAAATGAGTCCAGCCAAGTAGTTAACGTGAATGGTGTTCGCTATCGCAAGATGACGGATTTCTTGTGGCCAGATATTGAGTAAATGGATCTGGACGATTTGTGGTTTTAAAAGGCTGACGCCATTTGCCACATAGTTAACGAAATATTAGCTTTGTTCGCGAGAAATTCAATGGCCGTGTTATCTGATGTCGCCACAATTTTAATTGGACGCCAAGATCATAAGATTTGACACCGTTGGTCTTCTTCCTTTGGAGATATTTAAAACAAAAGTGTACGTCAATAAGGCAAGAACAATTCAAGAGCTTAAGTATGAAATAATACGGCTCATTTACAACATTGAATTTCAATTATGTCTCAAAGTCATTGAAAATATAGACCATCGGATAAAGGTACGCCACCAAAGCCGTGGCGAGCAATTGGCCGGTATTTTGTTTCACACATAGTTGTCATAGATCCTTCTCATATAATACAAAATATTAAGATAATTCTTTGAAAACTTTTTGTTTCATTTACAAAAAAACGTTTAATTCCCTTGATTATTTATTTTTTAATAATAAGAGTAACAAATAGAGTTACAACTAATATTCTAACCTTATTAACCGAGCAATATTAACGTAGACTTTCAGCCCGTTGTAGTGAAACAGACCAGAGTCTCTGGCGGGAATCGAACCCACAACCCCCGCATTGACAGACTAGTACACTACCAACTAGCCTACCGGGGCACCCAGAAAAAAACAGATTTTATTTTATATTATCATAAGAGTTATAAGAACTTTTTCTTTAAGAGAACTTGTTAAATCATTGCACCCAGAGAAAAAACTTGTTCAAATATGGTCACCTCCAACAAAACTATTTTTAAAGAAAATTTTAAGCATATTATGCATTATTTAGCCATATTATTGTTAACGATAACCATATTATGGTTATATAAGTCCTCCATCAAAAAGCCACAACAATATTATGGTTGCCTCCGTTATGGCTGATAATAACTGAAATATGTTGAACAGTTATAAGACCATGGTTAATTTTCAACCATAACATGTTGCTCTTGTAAAAGAGAAAAATATTATTGTTAATTAAAAAACCAAACTATTGTCATAGTCAACCATAATGTTTTTAGAGGCAACAATATTATGGTTATAGCTCTTTAATGGTGGACTAATTTAACCAATATATGTTTGTCGGTGACAATTATATAAGGGGTTTAGATGCAAAGACGGCAATGTCCACTTTTTTCACAAACGGTCTTTGCATCTATACTAGAGTTGTCAACCGATTAAGAATAATTCGATTAATCGATCAAACAAAACTAAACTCTTGTTCGAATAATTTCAAAGCGACGATTTTCGAATAGCGAATAAATCCATTAATAAATGTCGTTTATTGGACCAATTCTTCTTTTTTAAAACATAAATAAAAACTTAGAATTTGGTTTATTCTCATAAGTTTTTAGTGATTTTATACAAAATGTAGGAAAGTTAAAAAATATTGTTGCCATAGCCCTGGTTATAATTAATCTCAATGTTTAGCAAGCAAAAACCGTGTTGTCTACTCATTGTATTTCAAAAATGTATTTTATGTTCTTATAAAACAAATCTTAACAAACAATTGAGTAAGTGAGTTGCAAAACTCTCTCATTACAAAATTAAAAATACGAAATGACAATTGATTATAATAGTTCTTTTGGCGCTTAATGAGAAGAAATATAATAATTGTAGCAATAATGCATGCCCCCTTTCGTGATTTCAGCACGGACATGCATTGATGCAATTATAATATTTCGTCTAAGAAAGCGCTAAAACAACTGAAAGACTCATTTGCCATCTCGTATTTTTAATTTTGCAACAAACGAGTTTTGCAATTGCATCAGCTGTTTTATTTTTAAATCAAACGTTAAAAAATTTTTCAAGAAAGGGGATTTTTAATTTCGGGTGAAAAATTTAGAAATAAACAAAAAGCTTAAAAATTAAAAATTGATTTATATGAATCAAATCTTGAAAGTATAAAATGTTGTTATTGTATAATTAATTTTTTTTGGAAGATTATCCAACGACATCAAGAAATGTCAAACTTGGTTCAATGAAAAAATACATTAAGAGAGACAGCGGCTGTTCTATAGAAGAAATTGTAGATAGGCGTTCGGCTGAAGATGGTAGGTCTGCCAACGCCTTTCGAAGATCCAGAGTTATATCGGATTATTAAGAAATTAAGGGTTTAACGATGCCTTTAAGTAATACAACGATATGGAGTTAAGATGAAAAATGTTATGCATCAAAAAAAGATGAAGTCAAAGCGGATGGAATGGAAGAATTTCCATAGTAATTTTTTTGTAAAAATAATGCTTTATTCGTTATTCTCATCGATTAATCGAATAATTTTTTAGATTTAATCGTTTGATCGAACGAACAAAAACAGTTCTTTGAATTATTCGAAAAAAGTTGAAAGGCGAATAATTGACAACTCTAATCTATACCCCTAATATGTTCAAATTAAACATAATATTCTTTAAACTTTCTTTAAAAATAATTTTGTTGGAGGTGACCAGATTTAAACATATTTTTTCTCTGCGTGAGGGAGCTGCTCAAGAAAAATGTTGATATATTTGGAAACAGCAGAATTTGTTTAAAAATTAAGGAATTTGGGCACCACACGAGTCAAAGCCGAGAGACGACATAAACAATTTTGCCTATCTGGAGTGTTGCTTAATATAAAAAAAAAAAAAAATGATTGAGTAATGACAAAAAAAAATAAAAAAAGTCGTCTGTAAATTTAGTGGAATAAACTGCAAAGTCAGGCGATCACAGGGGGACTGGCACCGAGTATACCTTTGATGGGTGTGCGAAGCTTCTTGGGAAATGCACAACGTTTTAGCGTCACACTCTTGAGAAAACAAGGTTTCGCCAATGCCATTCGAAAATCACAGCGGAAAAGAGTCCTTTTTGGTATTGCTAGAACTTGTAGCCCCTGAGATCTAGGTCCTCGACTAATTATGCGTGAGACTTTTTCTGAAATTACATGTAAGCTGTGGCTTAAATTCAACGTCATGGTAGAGGTTATCTAGAAAAGTAAGCTTTTTTGTCTAATTTTCTACACATTGCAGATGATGTTGCTTATCAGCAGCAGTTGTAATATTAAAAAATATATGAAGTTCATTTGTGTGAAATAAATAATTGGATGAAAATAATAGTTAATTCGTAGTGGTCATGTAGTACTTTTGTTCCAGTTGGAAAACTATATATTTTAATATTTTTAATAATGAACATTTTGTTTCATAGAGATTTTTATCGAGAAACAGTTTTTATCGAAGAGTATCAATAAGTTGAATGCAAGAAAAATAGATAAGCCATTTTTACATACAAAAATGCTTTTCAAGAACTTTATAGCCTTAAGCCTATTACTGCAAAAACTCTTAACAAATAATTTAACTAGGCAACCATTTAAATAAAGAAACATGCAATCCCTTTTTAAGCACCTCCCTAATACTCAACTAAGTTTTCTCTGCCCTCATTTTTTCCTAAAAAAAAAAATTGAAATCAATTACTCATACGACTTCCTGTGCATTCACTTTAGGTCGATTTTTCTTTGCTTCATTCTCTGTTATTGTCCTTATTACACTAAGGAATTGATTACTCAGAAGAAGATGGAGAAAATGCAATGCAATGAAATGAAGTTGCTGTAATAGATTTGTTTTAGAAATGTTTTACATAAATTGCTTTAAATTTAATTTGAAAATAGTGTTGCAACTTTAAGGGAAATCTTTCTTCGAAGCAATTAGATTTGATGAAGTATAAGCAATAAAGCATCCTGACTTGACTTAATACATTAAAAAAAAAAAATTTTAAATACGTGAAATAGATTTAAGAACCAATGTAATTCAAATTAAAATTGAAAATATATATATAAAAAAAAAAAAAAAAATTAAATGCGGACATTTTAACAAATAGGATTTATAAAAAGTTGTAGCTTTTAATATAATTGAAGTTTTTTTTACAAAAGTTAGTTAAAATGCCTTTCATGTAGTTTTGTAAAAATGGTCTGTGTGTGAAAAACACACTTATTATTGAAAGATAAAAGAAGAATTAGTAGTTTTCTGAAGATCGAGTTAACATTTACTAAGCTTAAGTTTTGACAAATTATGTTATATTTTTCAATCTAAAGAAGCTTTTATTAAGTGAATATTTTTTTTTTAATCGTCCGGCTGCGGAATTAAGAAGTTTTATCAATATTAAATTGTTCATCAATATAACAAAATAATTACATAAATTGATTATCTACAATTGATAAATTGTGTTTTACAAAATTTTTATACATACACCACAATAGTGGGGAGGGTATTATGTATTTGTGCTGATGTGTGTAACGCCTTAAAATAGTGGACCTTAAAGTATACCGATCTGCTCAGAATAACTTTCTGAGTCGAACTAACGATGTCCGTCCGGCTGGCTTGCTGGCTGTCCATGTAACCTTGTGCGCAAAGTACAGGTCGCAATTTTGGAGATAATTTGATAAAATCATAGATAAGGTCATAGGTTCTTATTGGCACAGGGACCAAGCCTATTGAAAATGGCCCGAATTGTAGGACCAGGAGGGAAGATAGGGGGAAATTTCTTCCTCTCAGAAACTATCAAACCGATTTTAATGAAATTTAAAACATAGATAGAACCATATCTATATGGACACAAAATGTATAAAAAAAATCGGACCACGAGGGGAGATAGGGGCAATTTCTGCCTCTAAACCCGATTTTAATGAATTTTTAAACATAGACAGATCGATATCTATAGGGACACATCAGCTATACAGTTTTTAAAAAATAGGACCACAAGGGGAGGCAGGGGGCAATTTCTGCCTATCACAAACTTTCAAACCGATTTTCATGAAGTTTATAAACATAGATAAATCCATATTTACATGGACACATAAGCATGATGTGTTTTTAAATACTGTGGTGTAGATTATCATATGGTCGGGCTTGACCGACAATACTTTCTTACTTGTTTTGTTCTTTTTTGGTATGATTTATTGTTATAACCAGGGAAACCAGAAATATGCACTTGCATGTTTTTCCTTGTGCGACTAATGAAGGCAGAAACAATATATTTATTCGTTTTAGAGCTTTTTATGAATTTTCGCATCGATTTGTTAATGCATATTTTAGCATTTTTTACCGTTTGCAGCATTTTTTGGCATATTTTAGTTAAGAGCCTTTTTGCATCATTTTTTTAGGCTTAAAGCGCATATTTTGCCTTTTTAATGCATATTTTGGTACATATTAAATTTTTTTACATTTAATTTTTACTCTAAAATTGTAATACAAAGCAGGTTGTCACTAAGGATAAATGTTATGCGATTTGTATCTAGACCAATCTTTTAGTATTCCGATCGACTCAGAATCACTTTTTAAAGTGATCTAACGATGTCTTTCCATCCGCCTGGCTGGTTGTCTGTCCATGTTAGCCTTGTGCGCAGAGTACAAGTTCCAATTTTGTAGATAATTTCATCAAATATGGACGAAGTCTATGCAAATGGTGAGAATCGGTCTATAATTTCACATCTAAATTAGACTCTTTGTGTCCGAAAGCTATCTAATTACGATGGTATTAAAATTAAATTCGTGCCAAAAATATAAGATAATATTCGGCGCAAACTTCTCTTATATGAATTTTTACCTTTTTTAGGTTTTTTTTAGATTTTGGTATTAATTTGTTGAATATTGTGTCTTCAAATGAGCAATTTATAATTTTTAGGGCATATTTTCCAGCTTTTACTGCATATTTAATGCGCATAAAACGTGTTTTTTAGAGCATATTTCTGGTTTCCCTGGTTATAACAAAATTAAATTTCCTATAATTTAAAATAAATTCTCCGAAATTTATTTATCTTAAAGTTTTCACTGGCATTTAGTTACTATTTTAAATCACAATCGAATGCCAACTAACAGCATTTGTCACATGAAATCTGTTTTGATCTGTGATTTTTTCCTGTTTTATTTATTAAATTCTTTCTCTAATAAATATTGTTTGCTTAGTATTTCCTGGGAACAAAAATAATCTATGACTGTAGGAAATTATGGATTTATTTAAACAAGAGGCCCAACAAGCATCTACAGACACAGATAAAACACTTTTAAATTACACAGCCACTCACGCACGAACACTCGCACATGCTACTAATACAAACAAGTTTTTTGTGAGTGTATTTTTTTTGTTTTGTGTGTACGTGAAATGTAAATGGTAATGTATGCGCGTTTTATTATAAACATTTTATTACAACACTGATGTTTATCATTCCAATATTTCGATTAAGTTGTGTTTTGTTTCAATTGTTATCGATATGACATAATAATACAGTTAAGATCAAAGAGAAACAAAAAAGTATACTAAATAAATGAAATTCTTAAATAATTTTCCTTGATGTGTAAATATAAACCACACATACACTGAAAAAAATCCACGCTACATTTTGTAAAAAATAACGTAGCATTTTTTTCGTATTATTAACAAAAATTTTATTTATAAAACGAAAAAAGTGTATGAAATTCTACAAAACTAAACGAACTTCGTGAAACAGCTCGTCAAGCGTTTTTTGTCTGTCCAAAATTCTCATGCCAAAATAAAATTTGTGGCGCGGAGTCATGGCTAAGTTATTGGAAAATTAAATTTTGACAGCGTCTTAAGAACTGAAGTTCGCTGCTAGTGTAAAAAAATAATGCCAATTTAGCCATTTTTAGGTCAATCCAGCAGTTTTATTTTTATTACACCACAATCGTACAACGGGTTTTATGCGTTTGTGCTGATATTAGTAAGACCTGAAAGTATTGGTCCACTTTCTGAGTGGATCTAACGATGTCCGTCCGTCCAGCTGGCTGTGCATGTAAATCTTATATAAGTACTGGTGGCAATTTAGGAGATAATTTAATGACAAATTTGGCACCTAGGGTTCTAATTGGCACAAAAATGGCGAAAAATGGGTCCATAGTTTCACATAGTTAGCTCCCATGCTTGGGGTCCTCGAACATTTCCAAAGTTGTGATAAGGGGCACCCCACAAGGAGGGGTACTATTACCACTACTTTGGAATCTAAATATCAATACCCTGCTAATATGGATGGGACGTGCTGCAGAACTGTTGCATATGAGGACGACGTGATAGTTGTGGCTATGTTAAAGGATCCTAGACTAATGTCGGAACTCTTGAATGCCGCACTTGACGTCCTGCTGAAAAGGTGCTAAAACTGTGGACTGGATGTTAAGCCCTCAAGAACGGAATTGGTACGTTTTACAAGAAGGTACAAATTTTCTTAATTTAATACCCCAAGGATAAATGGGGTCTCACTGAAACTATCCGATAATGCCAAATACCTTGGGCTGATATTCGATAGCAAACTGAAATGGAAGATGTACACCATTTTCAGAACTACTAAAGCGGCAATGGCTTTATATTGCTGCAAAAGGGCCATTGGCCTAAAGTGAATCTACCCTAGGATTTTTTTATCTTAATTCCCTTAGCTAATCCCGCGAAGCTCTTCGCTTGTCTACAGGAAAGAAAACAGGATCTCTGGCGGGAATCGAACACGCAGCTCCGGCGCTGATAGATTAGCTCTCTGCCAGCTAGCCTACAGGGGCACTCGGTAACAGGTGCCGATGGAACCACCCCTTCTAAAGAACTGCTTACGATCTTGAACTGGGTACCATCATACGTTTTGCAGTTTGCTGCAAACTCACGGTAAGACTAAGGGCCACCAGAGCATGAAAGGATTGTATCGTCGGACAAGCAAGAATTTTGTATGATATAAATTGGCAAACGGACGTTGATTATTTCCCACTTGAGCAAATCTTTGATTATGGCTGCACCGTAAGCATCTTGGATAGTATGGCTCATCATGATGACTAACAAGCCTACGCGGATGCGATACGAACATTCCCCGATGGTTCCAAAACATTGCATAGTGTCGGTCCTGGCATTTATTCCAAGAAAATTAAACTGGAGCATTGCCGGATTACTGCTGTGCTCTTCAGGCCGAGATAATGGCCATCTACACAGCCGCTGAGCACATTCGGTATGGTGAGATATCTGGCAAGGATATTCACATAATTACCGATAGTTAAGGGCTCACAAGATCCCTGGAGAGTGTGTTCGAAAATTGTCTGAGAATACCGGATGTCTCTGGAGGGGATAGCGAGACATTCAGTATTTACCCTTAAGTGGGTCCTTGGACACAGAAGCATACATGAAAACTGTATGGCTGATTAGCTGGCGCATGCAGGAACCACCTTGAGTCGTAGCGGCTCGACCCATGATATGGGTGTTTCGCTCCTAAGGAGTAAGCAACTTATTGCAAACAAATTTCATATCATTGCTAATCGAAGGTGGTTTGATGAAGCTACATGTGAAGAAACCACATCTGAAAAGATGATACGGAAGAAACCTAATTGGAAAATACGCCCAAGGTTTGGGGCTCCCTAAAAATTACCTATGTAGGAGTTGCGGTGGCGAGGAATAGGAGGAGTCAAAGGAAATTAAAAAAAAACATCTCTGTACCTGCTCAGCATTCGCAGAACTAAGACTCAAGCTGTTTGGTCAAAGAATAATCCGGGACAAAATCTGTTTCTCTGACATTGATTTGAACAGGATCCACTCCTTCATTGAATTAACCGAATGGCTGGGTAAGAATATCAACAACCAAGTAACGTAGGAACATTGGGAGACGGTGTTACATGGTAACACAACGGAAACTTATTATAAAGCTTCTGCTAGTGCATAGAAAACATTCCTGGAAAATATTGAAGGAATAAGACTTTTAAAGTATGAAAGCTTTATAAATTGTAATTTGACTAAAAATACACATTCGAATTAATATGAAAATTTATATTTTCAAATTTCGTAAGCTTTGAAAATTTTTCTTACATTCAATTGAAAAAATTAATGGTTTCGTTTCTTAAATTTTATAGCAGTTTTTTTCGGTGTAGATATTAGGAAAATCACCATATTTGTGCTTGTGTAAGAAACAAATAAGAGTCTTACCATTTGTATATATATGTATGTTTATACTATAGTGCCTGTGTATTTCAACTATGAAAATATTTTATTAAGAAGATGCTTAGAGACAAATTGACAAGTGTACATATTAAATTGAAATTTCTTAGAAAAAAAAAACTAAGAAACAGTTACAACCAGATGGAAGAAAATCCAAATTGAGAATCTGTATAAAAATAAATAAAGTTGAAAAGGACTAATGTAGTTATTATTAAGCCTTAGGCCTGTAAAATTTACAACGAAAATATAATTTAATAAAACAAAAGAAAAGAAAATGTAATAGAAAATAAATAATCAAATTAAATTTAACCAGAAGGATGTGCCAAAGAATTAGAGCAAATATATATTTATGTATATAAAAGTAGAGGTCATGTTTGTAGAAATTATTTGGTTTATAAACTTCCATTAGTTCAAGAACGATGCCAATGTCACGAAATCTTTGAAAAAAATATATACATATATAGGATTTCGTGGTTCTTCTAAGGATCATATGACCACAAAAAAGGTTTTGTTAGTTTAATTTCTAACGTGCCAGGTTCTTAAATCCATTCCAGCATTTTTTTTGGCATCGTAATCTCTTTATTTTCCTTCCTATTCCAGGTATGTGCAGAACGTTATTTTCTACGGACACCTTGGGGGTTTCATTCGGTTCCGGTTCTGTCATCAGGGTCTTTTGATAAGGTGTGACTAATCCGGTTCCATTTACACTTTCGGTAATCTAAGTAGACATTGCACTTGGTCGGAAAATTTCGGGTATTCTGTATGAACACCAATTTATAAAGAAGTTACTGATTGATTTAATTAACGTTGGAGTTAAATATTATGATTTTAACATGACGGTATATTGTTGTTGATCTAAAACCCTTGCTAGGGAGACAGAAGCCTTACTTTACCGTTTTTATTCTCTTTGCGATGCAAGCATCTGATCCACCAGACTTAGTCACTATACTGCCTAGGTAACAAAAGAATTCCACGTCTTCAATGAATGCTAAATATTCGTGGTATATCAGAATTTTCATTTTTCATTTTCACATTTGCTCAGATTCCTTTAGCCGCTGCTGAGTTGGCAATGGATGCTTACTTCAGTGTCATATCTGCAAAACTGTTTGATGATAGACAGACGTCACCATCGTAGTCGAGATTTCTAAGGTATGCATGTCAACCCTCCGCAATTTCCCCTATCCATAATAGTAATATACGCCAGAATTAGAACCGCATCATACAAAAACCTATTTATTAAGCATTAAAAAGCTTTAATTTAATTTATTACAAAATTTAATTTAATTGGGTCCAAATTTGATCATCTATACGTCTACTTTTGTGTGTTGGTTGCGCTTACACATGGTGGGCGCACATTCTTACTTATTGCGAAGAATACCGTGGGTGAGGCCGCTATGGCAGTTACTAACGTTATTTTCATCCGACTTCTAGTCCCACCAAATAGAAGTTGGTACCTGCGGCTATTTGCATTCACCTTTCTTGTATTTTAGGTATCAGTATTGTTTCGGCTTTAAATCGCTAGTAATGATTCGATAAAAATTGGCGCTCAAGCAGAACTATGTGAATACAAAATTGTTTTTCTGCATCTCTTGGCTTCAATTTCCCTGCCTTTAGATGACTGCACATTTTTTAGATTTTAAAAGAGCTGTTTGGGTGGCTCCCAATGATTTTGCAAGCTCTATTTAAGTGAGAAAACAATTTTCAGGCAGTAACGCCACCAACTTTTGCGGCAGACTTTCTGGTCCATGTCTAAACCTCAAACTCAAAACCAGAGGAGGTGGGTATTTGGCGGATAAACTCAGAATCATTTTCTGATGCCCGGCAGATTTCCATCCGTCCGGCTGGCTGGCTGACCGACTGGCTGGGTTGTTACACTTAAAAGAAAGATTAGTACATCCGTACTTAAACCAAGCCACATCACCGTTAAGAATACGGTCAGTACGGATTTCCTTGAATAAAGTACATAATGCTTGATTCAAGTACCGATTACTCAATTGCCCCGTACTTAAAATAATCCGAAAATGGGAGTGGCTTAAGTAAAAGTGAGATAAAAGTGAATCTCAAACTGTGCTCCATTCAAGACCTTCTTAATGGGGTTAATTCGGAATTCTTACTTGAAATAATTCGAAAGCAAGAAAAATTTTAGATTCTAACCAAATCACTTGCCCCAGAGAAGCAGTTTCAAATATTTGTTTCACCTTTGTTGTGGCGGATCACTATCAAAACTTCAACCAGCACCATGCCCGATATGGTTTTCGTAATTATTATACTTTGAAAATTTGTTGTTTTTAGCTAAATAACTTCAACAAATAGAATTTGGGAATTTTTGCTTCTTATTTTACTTTTAAAACATAAAAACTAATGTATGTTTTTTCTCCTTGTAGTGTTAGTATTGTTTCTACACAAAACAAGCAAATCGTTTTTACCTTCTTTTTTACAAACACAACCGTATGCACGCATATTGGATTTTGAAAGTTATTCCATTTTTCATTGTTTCAAGTACTTTTAATGTTGTTTGGACCATAATTTTTAAGGATGACTCTAACTAGAAGTATTTAAGTAGAAAAAAATTTAAATTTAGTACGAATGTGTTCCTTCTGTTTATTTATTCATGCAAATCTTGCGCGCAAAGAACAGTATTTTTTGCGATAATTTGTTTAACATTGGTATATATGTTCTCATTGTTTCAAGGACAAAGTCTACTGGAAATGGTGGAATCGGTCCATGATTTCACATTTCGCCCATATAAGTTTCTTTCCGGTTAGAATCTGTCTGCCCATAAACCATCTTATTATTTAACTATTTAAATAAAGTTTCGTCGAAACATATTTTATTGCCATCTTAATCAACCAAACAAATTTCATTGGAATCAGTTCATATTTTACCAGAGTTCCATACAAATACTATTCTGAAAATAGCTTTTATTGTCATAAATATTGCCAATTCATATCAAATTAAGTCAACATTTGGACAGGTAGGTCCGACATTGACCATTGGTCCCATTACAAACACCCTTCCTAAAATCACTTTATGAGCAAAATATCCACATATGTATGTATATGGGTATTTCCACACGAAAGTCTACTTTTTGACATGTTACGGCAACAAGCTTTCAAATTGTTTCTCAAAGAATTATTTATAATTTATTTTATTTTTTCTGTAGTTTTTGTAAAGCACAATTAAGTGAAAGAGAGGAAAAATTTTAGCAACATTGGTGATGTGACACTTCTTTGGAAGTGCCTATATGCAGATGTCGATCATTTTGTCTTCATGACATAATTTTGTGGGTTCTTGATTGCCCACAGGTTCCAAATGGGGTACAATTTCGAAAACTGTCTGTAAATACTATGGTGTTGGGTATCATATGACTCACTCACTATACATTTTACTTATTTCTAATTGAAGAGTCAAAATTCGATACTTTCGAAGAAAAAGAAATTGGCTCACAAATTACAAAAGACCCAAACCAGGTGTTAAAAGTGGAACCAGGTGACTACCGCTTTTTTAGTTAATTTTTATCACAATCTTAACTTTACCGCTAAAGTTTTTCATGTCTTAACTCAAAAGCACTAGAATTAACATCTGTTAGAGGAGAAAACATTTCTTACTGACTTAATGGTTTTCATTTCCATTTTCCAAATAACTTCCTTTAGGACTTCCAAATAAAACACTTCTTGCTTTTTATTTTATCCAAATTTTATTAATAGTATTTCTTGCCAAGGTTTTATTTTCATTTTTCTTTGTAAAACAAATTTTTGCTAATGTCCTACTTAAGAAAATCCCATAAATCGTATTTAATGCCAGGCATCCGAATGTTATATGCCTAAAAATACATCAAAATAAATGAAGTGAGAAAGGATAAAAAAATAATGGAATGTTTTCTTTGGCACATCATGTTTATCATAAATTAAAATAAAAAAAAAAAAGAAAACCACATGTGACCAAAACTCTTAGTCTAAAGAAGATTGAACTAAATAGAAACCATTAAAAATATTTTACGTGCTAAATACAAAAACCATACAATCTCTCACGTTTTTTTTTACATTTAAATGCGACGTTTAGAATCCTAAAGGTATGACAATCATAAATTTATTTTACATTAAAAAAATAAAATCCACACATTATACGCATTAAGTGCCATGAAAGGATCCTTTTAACTGCAAACTAATTTAGTATTTATAATCATGATTGACAGTTGGCAATAAAGAAAAAAAGGAAAGCCTTATTATTAAAAAGCGTTTAAACAAATTGAAAGAGCCCTTTATACAAAACATGAGAATTTATTTGCCATAAGAGACAAGGATTTTATATGTATATTTTTTTTAATACTAATCAAAAGCCATCCTTTTGATTAAAAATTTCCTTTGTGATATTGTCATTATTGATATTTATTACAGGACAGTTCGTAGTTTATGTGTTGGAAAAATAAAATAATTAAAAAAAAACAAAAATAGTTTCTAATTAATAAGTGTTTTACACCTTTGGCAATTTGGGATTATAAAATTATGTTCAATAATGTTTAATGTTTTAGGGCTTAGTATACCCAACAGGACGGAGTAAATAGATTTTTTTTGGCATACTGTAAGGAGTTGAAATATAGTTTTAAGTTATTTGAATTTTTTGTTTAATTATTCCTGGGTAAATTATTTTATTATAATATAAAGCATTATTGAATTTTACAAAACGTTTATTAAGGAATTTTAAAAAAGAAAAGTTGTTTTGTACAAATTTTTTCAATTTAAATAAAATTTTATGTATTCAGCTATTAGTCAATTAAAATTTGTTTATAAACAGTATTTTACATTTCTTCCTAAAATATGTTGTATATTTTGGGAAAATTTTATTATTTTTTAATTGCTCTTTAAACATTCTCATGGGGTAACGTTAAAGATTTTATTTAACTCACTTTTAGGCGTTTAAATATAAGTTTTTTATTTGTTTGTATTAACGCCAATTAAATTTAAGTCAATAAAAATATTAATTAGCTTATAAAAAGTTTTCAGATTTTTTTTTCCAAAATATGTATGTTGCATATTTTTGGGAGAATTTAAAGGCTCAGTTAGGCGAACGTTGCTGTACCCGTAATGTAACGCACCGTACTGTAAGCACGTTGGTGCCAGTTTAAAAACGTGTCATATGTTTTCCCATACATAAACAAGAAGCAATTGTATACATAAAACAAAACAAACAGTGATGAGAATCAAAAATGTTCAAATGGTGACCGTTGTGCAGAAAAGGTACCGTTGTGCAGAAAAGGTATTAAAACAGTATTTTGTGTATGTAAAAAACGTTAATAATTTAATATTTATATTATGGATTTACAATAAATAAATTTGTATTTTAGCATATGGGCATTTCCGTCAAAAGGTTCACCGTGGCCAAAAATTTAAAAGTTATTAAAAGCTGATTATTTTACGATTTTGTTATAAAGAAATATTTAGATTTTACTAATTTTATAAATTTACTCATAAATTTGTTCACTTAGATGAACAATCAGATTGCAAAGTTATGCAAACGTAATTTCTTATTTGTGAGAATGTTTTATTGTATGTTTTCTTTAATACTTATCTTTCTTTAAAAAGGCGGTATTTGATATAAATTATTCCAAAAAAATGTTCTAACATGGTCTGTTATCTAAGGAAGAGTTCAAAGAGAAATATGTTTTTCGGATGAACGGAAAATTTTTATTTTATTTTAATCATTATTCAGTTGAATTATTACGGAAAAAAATTCACGTTCGAAATGTCACGTATCGACCCAGATTTTGGCTTAGAAAAAAGAAAATACAGAAGATTTTGGAATAAAACCAAAGGCATTTTAATGTTACATTGCTACGTAAAATTCTGAAAGTAGTTTGACTAAAAAATTGTGCCAGGTTTCGTTGAATTACGCCTTTTGATACATGGCCACAAAAACTACTTCTGTTTTTTTCAGGTTCGAACCGCTACTTCTTTTGTCATTATCTTTGACCTAGAATCGCGCCCTCCATAAACTTTAGCATAGATAACAGTGCTTTCTTAGTGTTATAATTTAAGGGTTAAGAAAACATAAAAATATTTTTTGTTTAAAATGTTATTGCATTTTTGAGGCGTACGACTGTCAAGTTCAACACTTTGGAATTACCCATATATACATTTTTAGCATATATATATTGTAAATGTGCATACAAGGTTTTGATACCATTTAAAGTCTTTTATATGTTTCCCTTTTTCATTGTATGTGTATATGCATTTGTTTATTTTAAACATCTAAACATATGTATATTTGTATATTTGGAAATATGTTGTATTGTAAGTTGTTTTGTCGCAATTCCATAGATATACTAAAAAAAGTACCAAAAAAAGAGCAAAATTACCCGCATTCAATGTAACATACAAGCCGCCCATCACTGTCATACAAATGTCACGTAACAACGGCATGAAATTCTATTTTATACAGATTGGTACGTTGCAACTACGGTACATTGCATTTCGGTAAGCTTTTGTATTGGTTTTCATATAACAAAAAGCGAACAGCTGATTGATACAGTACAGATACGGTACAGCAACGTTCGCCTAACTGAGCCTTAAGAATTACATATTGTTACGTTACAGCCCTTTCAATAGCGTTTTCGGTTTATTTACTTTATAATAAGCCTCTTCAGTTCTTTTCTTGCAACACAACACTTAAATTTAGTCACTTTAACAACCGTTATTTACAGCTTTTATCCACAACTCACTATTGTGATCAGCACAGTTCAATTTTTATAATTTTGTCCGCGTGATGCGCTATCAATTTGACAAAGTCTGAACTTATAATCATCTTATGCCATCTTTTGCGATTCTATTTATACTCTAGCCCAGACGGGCCAATGACCATAGAACGTTCGAGCTCTGACGTCTAGATGGCTCTAGAATGTACGACCCCTTACGTCTATTTTTATACCCTTCACCACAGGTGGTGAAAAGGATATATACAAGTTTGTCATTCCGTTTGTAATTTCTATAACATTGATGTTAGACCCTATAAAGTATATATATTCTGGGTCCTTATGAGGAGCGAAGTTGATTTAACGATGTCCGTCTGTCCGTTGAAATGGATTTTCCGAAGACCACATATATGATGGGGGCCAGGTTATTATATATTTATATCACATATGGTCCGGAATTGTTTACTATTGAAATTCAGCAAGATCGGTCCACAAATGGCTGAGATATGAGTAAAAAATCACGACTGCCTCAAATTTTTTCCTTTAAAGGTTCAATTAGACGTGAAATTACCATACCAACACTGTATTACCAAAACGACATAAACATACAATACACACCCATTCAATTTTGGTTTCTACGGTCATACAGTGGCTATGGTAATACAGTTTTGGTAATGTGGTTTTTTGTGGTTTTTTTTATACCCTTCACTACAAGTGGTGGATTTTATTTGTAATGTGTTTAATTTTACGCATACACATTAATGCATGTACATGACATGCCGCTCAAATAAAGAAACAAACTCATAGACTCAATATATTTTAATTTAACGCTTCTTCAGTAAAAACATTCGTAGCCGAGTTGTTAAGTTCTCTCCTGAGACTGATGATATTGCCTGTTCGAATCCCAAAAAGAACTTTTTTTAATTTTTTTATGTTCTAAAAACCGATTTTAAGATTATAAAACGAATTTCAAACATCAACTTTGGCAAAAGAGGAAACGGGCTTAGGTACATATATAAATTTTTTGTTTTTTATATTCTTCGGCATGACGAAATGAAAAGTTGGCGTGGTTCAATTAATATTTATTTATACATATCTAAAGAACGTTATTAATGTATACTTTTTGTTCTTATCTCATCATGGTGAAGGGTATATAAGATTCGGCATATCCGAACTTGTTATACCCTTTCAATTAAACTTATGCATCTATAGATATTAAAATTGTGCATTAACTATTTAGCTGAATTAAGATTGAGTTATAATGCAACATAAACGAAGGTATACTTTAAGGTGTTAGAATAAATTAAGTTATCTTGAACGAAAACTCTAGTATTTAAAGTGGGGTTGAAGTAAAATTATGCACAACAATTTTAACATTACATCTGTAAATTGATTTTTACACAAGAAGTGTGCATAACTTATACAATTACAATTAAAACTAATAAAAAAATTAACAAATACTAAATAACTAAACAATAAAAGATAACTTAAAAATTAATCAATTCTTAACTAAAGTTACTTTCGTAACAATATACATATTGTTTTTTTTTTAACATCTTAAGAGAGCTGTAGTGGTTTATGGGCAGATTTCAATAACATTTGTTTACGTGATTTGCACCTAAGTTTTGTAAAATTTGTTTGTTTTGTCCTTAAACCATGAAAACTAAGTTCCAATGATGTAATTTTTTTAACCAAAAACTGATCTCCTTAATTCCGATAAAATGTTATTTTAATGAAATTTTTTTAAAGCCTAAATGGGAGATAGAATTTCCAGTCATAAAACCGTAAAGCTCCATCATGACAACGCTTGGCTACATGTTGCAAGATCCGCTCAAAACTATTTTGGAAACAGTGGTTGGGAAGTACTGCCTCACGCATCTCTTAGTGTATACTATGCCCTATTCAAGCATGGATTCAAGGGGCTTGTCCGACCACTTGTTTTAAAAAAATGTTAACTAATTTTATTTCAAAGGGAGTAGCGAAGAACACTTGATTTTATAGAAAACTTGCTTTTCTAAATGTACCAACTGTTTTTTATTCTACCCTTGTAACAGGATTAGATAAAAGACCCTAAGATGTGAACAACAATAATTATATCAAAGTTTTTCCGATTTTCAACATTAAGTATCAGCTGTTATGACAACGTCACTGCTCACTGGGAAACGATTAGAGAAGAAATGTTAACAAAAAAGTTTAAAAAATGTTCTCTCAAAACTTCGTACGTCTGAAGTAACAACAACAAAGTAAGAACATTTCGTACTAATACAATCATGGAATTAGGTTTGTTTTTTTGTGACAACTAAGTGAGATATAATTTCCTCTTTCCGTTCTAGTCGTTTTCTATGTCCCTGCTTTTGAAAAATGGTTTGTATATTTGTGTAGAGATATGCACATGTATGTCTTGCAAAGTAAATAAGCTGATTATTAAAGGTGTGTATAAATAAGTAGCTAAGTACTTACTAATAAGTTTAGTCTAAACATAAACAGTTATTGACAAAGACGATGAAAAATACAGTCAACTCTCGATTACTTGAAACTGGTTTAGTTGATCTCTCGATAGTTTTAATAGTTTTCCAGGTCCCTGGAAAAACATTGAATAAATTCAACGGGTTTTGTAAATCTGTTTGTATTTTTGAAACCAACAACTCTTGTTAATAAGAAATTTCAATTATCCAGAGTCGACTGTAATGAAAAGTACAAAAGAATAATAAATACTGTAGGTAAATAAGAATATAAGTTTATTTTATGTATATGTTTAGAAGCCTTTTAGTGTATGAGTTTCTTCTTTATAATGTTGTAAAGTATTTGCTATTTAAAAGCAATTTGATAAGCAGAAAATTCTGACAGTTGTTAATCTCTTAACACTTGGACAACTTTTCTTTTGAAATATTTTGCTTGCAAAAAAAAAAAAAAAAAAAATAAATAAATAATCCTTTAAGTACACAAAAAAATTGAGAAAAAAAAATCATAAATTATTAGAAACCCAAAATCAAGTGCTTTACTAAAGGATCCTTTTAGCAATGAGTCACACTGATGTTCTACATCTCCAGCCAGGTATAAGACGTTACTTTCAAGTACAACGTTTTTGTTTTGCTCGTATTGGCCTAAATGTCATCTCATCAAAGCGATTAATTTCTAATCATTTTATGGCTTGGATTCCCATGCTGTTAGAAGCTTCCTCCTGTTTACCCATTTTTCTTTATGCCATACAAAATCTCAATGATTTGGATAAAGTAACAGATTCACTGTCACCATTTTGGCAAAGTATTTTAGCACTTTTTAAATTTGTATATTTTTTACGGAATAACAAGAAGATTATCAAGTTAATACGGAAATTATGGCTGTGGAATTTAGAAGGTGAGTTAAAGGAAGAAATTTTTTTTTTTTTAAAAAGATTTTTTAAAGGGCTTTAAGAAATTTTTGTTTGCCCAGAAGAAAATGCTTTAAATTTGTAAATAATTTTCCAACAAAATCATATAAAAAACATAAAAGCTTAAATATAATGCAAGTAGCTATTGATTTGATTTTGAAACTAAAGAGAGTCCTGAAAAAAAATTTTATTTTGGATGAAGATACCAAAAACAAATAAAAAGTATATTTTTACCCTCTGGACTAGAATACCAAACAGCCCAGTAAAACAATTGGGTTTTTTGAAGCACTCAAGAGAAAAAGCGCATAATCGAGCGCTTCAATAAGAAAGCTTTTATGCAGCAGTATACGAAATAGAATAAAAAAAGCTGCTATTTTAGTGCTGACAACGAAGAAGGTTTTGAAGCGAAAAAAATACAAATATATTATGGTTTACGAAAATGATTGAAAAACTGCATTTAAACATGTAAAACTAAACCATTAATAAATATGTTAATATAGTTAGCCCCTAAAAAAGCACTTTAGGAGTGCTTTGCTTGCATGTTAAAAGAAGAGCTTATTGTCAGCAAAAAATAGTCCTCCAAACCGGGAACACCCCATACAAAAATCATGCATCCCATCAGCAGGTTTGAAGCGATTTGCGGTATGAATTTATATATAAAACCTGCACCTTCTGGAGAACATTTTTTACTGGCAGCACAGTAATAACAAATAAATTTTCGAGATTGTAGATTATTTGGGACCCGTGGGCAATTATGAATTTGGCAAGCAAAATTTTTTGTAAAGTTATGATTCAAATAAGTATTCTTTGTGTTCAAATATTATAATTTACAGATTTTATCGTTTAAAGGTGATTTTAGGTGAGAGGTTTATATGGGATCCCCTGTACCTATCTTGCCATAATATAGTCGATATTATAAAAATTATATTCGCCAAGTAAAATTTGCATTTGTATTTAAGCTATGATTAAATATGGACCGATTTATTAAACGTTTTGTATTGTTAAAATCAAATATTTTTGGTCAGAAGTTTATCTAAATATCCAAATATTAAAATAGTTTTTGGGTCCTTAACCTCTATTCCGTAAATAATGCGACCTTGTCTTTTCGAACAAAGTTTATATCGATAGACAACCATATTGCTAGCCAGACGGACGTCGTAAGATTGATTCAGAAAATAGTTCTGAGTCGATCGGTTGGAAAAACAGTGGGCCTAGAACAAATATTTATACCCACACCACAATAGTGGAGGCTGGCTGGCTGGCTGTCTTTGTGCGCACAGTACAGGTCGTAATTTTGGAGATATTTTAATAAAATTTGGGACTCAGGTTCTTAATCGCACAAGGACCAAGCCTATTGAAAATGGGCCAAATGGTAGAACCACGAGGGAAGATAGGGGAAAATTTCATCCTCTCAGAAACTATGAAGCCGATTTTAATGAAATTTAAAACATAGATAGATCCAAATTTATATGAACATATAAGCATGATGTGCTTTTTAATACTGAGGTGTAGGGTATCATATGGTCGGACTTGGCCGACTATACTTTCTTACTTGTTTTATATATTTTACACATAAAACTCTTTTTACTATGGTGTGGTTAATAGCCACTATTCAAAAGCATTTTTAACAACTGTGAACATAAAAGTCAATCCCTTAAAGGTACTTGTATGTTTCATAATTTCTTTTCCAAAGAATGTGCCACAAAAACATTATTAAAAAACAAGTAAGAGTACTAAATTCGGCTATGCCGAATTTTTATGCCTTTTACCATGGTGCAACAATAACAGAAAGTTATACAAATGCCGTTATAAATATGATATTAATAAATCACTTTTGGGCTACGCCCACTTCTCCCATATCGTCCACATTTTGTCGGATGTCGCGTTCTTTCCTTTCTTCAGATGTACAGAAAAATAGACGGTCATCTTTAAAGCAACTTCGCTTTACATGTTTGTTATGTGTAACAAAACGCAAAAAAAGTCTACACAAAAAAAAATTATTTTCGGTGATGGATTTAAAAAACAACAACAAAAACCTGGGATTTTATAATACAATAATACAAATACAAAAAGCTTTTTTATTTATTTTTTTTTATTTGAAAAATTTTGTAATAATAAAAGCCTTTATAAAAACTGAAAAAGAGGCAGCAATCAAGAAGGCAAGCCCGTTCATCTAAAAACGGGTTAATGTTTGCCGATTTTAGCAAAACCTTCAGTACACATTTAAAATTATAATATTCTGAATAAGTTTCACTTGAAATTCTTAACAATAAACTATTGCCAAAAAAAAAAAAAAAAAAAAAAAATAGGGGGTTTTCCCGAAATACGCAAAATTTAATTCGGAGGAACAACTATGGGCGGTATTGTCATAATTTCTTCATATTTTTAACCCCAATGAGATGTTTAAAAAATTCTGAAATTTGTTTAACAAAATTTTGAAAAATTTTAAAATAAAGTTTTGAAACTGCCATTAAAAAAATGATTCTTTTTTGGTCATAAATGCGTAGACAAAAACTCATATAAAAGTAAATTGAGGTTTATTTTAAGAAAATAAGCTTTTGTCCAAATATTTCTCAAAATACGTAAATTTTGTTCTTACATTTCCTGTTCAAATTTTTTTTAAGCCAATTTTTTCTCTGATAACTCATTAGAACGATAATAAAGACCATATTTCTATTCTATTACATTAAGTTAACAAAAACTGAAAAAAATGTATTTTGTTCCTTCGTAAACTTCAGCGTAGTTGCGGCGTGATTTCATATAACGTGTGGCCAAAAAATAGAACAAGTCTTTGTAAATATTTCAAATTGGCACACATGTAAAGGTTGATAAAATATAATCAAATTAAAAATTGCAACAAATTCAGAGCAAGGATTCATGTCCTTCCCATATATCCTAAAATTAAAATATGTCAACAAAATAGAAAAAAGCTAGAATTTCATTATGTGTAGTCATTGGATGTGATATTATTAATGTTTTCACCAAATTTTAGTTAAATCAGATAAAGGACACGCCAAGCTCAAAAATGTCCTTTTTTAAAAATCTATACAAAGTAAAGAAAATTAAATTTCTTATATTAATTCCGTACACAAAGCACTTATAATAAGCTAAATGTTTCTGTAAATTTTTTTCTAATTCGGTTCAAGGACACGCTCACCTCCTTTACATCCTTAAACTTAAAAATTGTAGAAGAGCTATACAAATTATTAGAATTGATAGAAAGATGGTGTATATTTTCTTTATTTGACAATTAAACGTGCGACAGTTTGAAGTTCCTTATTTGCAAGAACATCCCTAGAGGGAAGCGAACTGACACCAAAGTAGTCCCGTGATAGGTCTTTGGTGGTAGAGACCGGTTCTAGTTTTAACACTTTCTATGAATAAGACCTATCACTTTTACATGGGGTTGTCATTGGAGGGGGTCAATTGGCACCATTTGACCAGTCACAAATCTATTCTCAATGAAAGTGTTTAGTGACAGTTACTAAAATGTAGTATTATTTCAATACGATGTAGAATTATTTCAATCAAACAAGTCCTAGAATTAAATTCAAGAGCCAAATTTTAGAAAGTCCCAAAAAAATGTATTACACCACCGGTGAAGACTGTACTGTAATGCATTATTTTTTCTACCTTTTTGTTCTTCATAAACCAGTTACATGATTGGTTCTCTTTTCACTGGTCATGAGTTCTTTCTTTTTCTACCTGTTCTATTTTCACAACTCCCAGGACCAGTCTGTTGTACCAGTTGACACAAATTTCCCGTAGGGATGTTAAAGCAGATACCAGGTTTGCATATTTATCCTACTCGAACTTTCTTCAAAAGCTACTATGGCTAAAACATAGTTTGGTTCTACAAACACAAGCGGAGGAATTAATAAAAAAAATCGCATTTTTATTTGGACTGACACTTAAAAAACAATTATAAAAATTAAAATATTAATATTAAAAATTGTATTTTGTCTTCAATTCTGTTTGATATTATTTGTTAGTGCGTGAGTCGCCTAAGACGCTGCATTACGTTAGTTGTAGGTTATTAAAGATTAGGCAAGGGTTGCCAGACGGGCTTGATTATCAATATTTTATTTAATATGTGCCAAGAATCAAGAAAAAATGTTATTTGCCAAGCTAAATCGGAATTTTTAAAAAGTTTCCATTAAATTGCACAGAAAAGTAAAGAAAAACTAACCATTATAGATTGTGCTATTTATGTTTGACCTATAGTTAAAATATATTGTCGAAAAGAACTATGGGAATTTGTATCCCAAAGAATAGTAGAAGAATGTATAGCAGAAAGACTACCAGACTCTTATTTGTATTTCATTTGTAACATAATCCGTTAATTTCATGTATACGAAATATCCGACCAAAATTAAGTTCACCTATCTCATATGGAATGGCCGTTACTGTACCAAAACCATGCTTTCTGGTAAAAATAGGTAGTTATTTGTCTATAACTAGTTCATTCATAGAAAGATTTTGTTATTTTTACTGCCAGTATTCTACCAAGTTTATTTTATGTGAAAGTTGAAAAATAAAATTCTGAAATTTTAACCAGAAAATGTAAAGATTTTTGTGTTGAAATGAGTACCCCGGTAAGCTAATTGGTAGTGAGCTTTTCTATCAGTGCAGAAAGTGTATCGATCTAGCCGAATTTCAATCCCGTACTATGTGCGATATAAATATCTTCTTTAGGAAACCCATTTCAAGATTCACACGGCCAGACAAACCAACGGACAAGTAGACGGATATCGTGAAATCAGCTCCGATACGTATAACATCAGTACTGCGAAAATAAAAATCTGAACAACAATATGAATTTGTTTGTTCATTTAACCGAATTTTTAAATGTCAAGCAAAATCAAGCTTTTTCTTTCTTATGTCAAGTTGTTTGCCTATTTCGATCCGGCAAGCCTAGATTAGGCATTTAGCCCTTAAGATATCCTTTACAAAGTTTTCTGAACAGCATCCTAAAATTATGCTACGAATATGAAAACAATAAAGTCTATTAATAATTTATTAAAGATGTTAAATCTTACGAGCTTTAAATTGCTATAAAAGCAATAAATTTAATTCAAAAGTAATACTTAATCTGGGAAAGGCTTAAATAAGCGCCTCATGCCATGCACATGCTCTGGTATATAAAGCACAGGACATCACTAGTTTAGTTTAGTAAATAGAAATAAAAGCAAATATTTTAGATCTTTTTCCACCAAACCAGTTTTTTTTTTGTTTTTAATTTTTCTCCTTTTGTAGCTAAAGGCGAAGAGCTTGTCATATTAGCTGAAGAAAATCGCAAGGATATCATCTTCTGTAACTTTTATCACATGTCAGTAGCCAGCTCAGGCATAATGGCACTTTTATCACCATTAGTTTTTGCTAGCTTTTACGCCTGGAATGGCATGGCATTTCTTGAATATTTAGAGCCACCTTTAAAAGGATAGTGAGTACAAAACTTTATTGGTTTTTCTTCTACAAAATTTAAGTCATCCTTTATTTTTTCTTTAGCTATATCATAGATAAAAAAGCGATCCTCGGCTATATTATTGTTTTTGTTTGGAATGTTGGTGCCGTTTACTTTATCATCTATAGTTCATTATCAATTGATAGTTTATACTCCTGGCTAATGTGCAATATTGTGGCACAATTTCGTATACTCAAATATCGACTGCGTCAGGCTGGTGAGCAGAATGATGGCGACTGTTCGCTGCAAACTATTCGCGAATGTATTGCGTATCATTGCCGTGTCATAAAACTGGCCAATGATTTTAATGATGCTTTTCGTGTTGTAGTTTTTGTAAAATTTGCTATTAGTTGCCTGCAGATTTGTTGTTTGGCTTTTCAATTTAGTCGTGGCGGTGAATTGTTCGATCAAGTATTTCATGGTTTATTTTTACTATCCGTATCGTTGCAGTTGATATTGTATTGTTATGGTGGTCAGAGGATACAGGATGAGGTAATTGTATATGGTTTTAATATCAATTTATCATGCTTTGCTTTATACTTTTCTATTAGAGTAATTCTATTACCAATGAAATTTATGAAAGTTTTCATTGGGAATCATTGAAGTTGGCCAACAAAAAAATTTTAATTTTTCCGATGATGCGTTCTCAAATGTCCTGCAATGTTTCTGGCATATTTTTTACAGCCAATTTAAGTTTGTTTTTGTGGGTGAGTATTTAGAAAGAATGGAGGAAACTTTCTGCACTGAACTCTTTAAAGAAACATAAAACGGTCTTTTAAGGTTTATCGTACGGCAGCTTCATTAATTACACTCTTATGGACGTTGGAGGAAAAGGAAGAAGAAGGATTGCAATAGAATTATCTTTGGTTGCAAAAAATTAAATGAACTGTAGTTTCACGATTTTTCAGCTGTAAATTGTAATAAAATAATTATTTATTTACTAAACAATATTTCTATATAAATCCTTTAATACTTTTGACCGCAATTTCCCCAGTCTTACAAGTCAATATCTCATTAAAATCTAACAAACATCTGACTCCTTTACTTTATTGGAATTTTTTTGTTTCTTGTTTTTGAATGAAAAATTTATAGGAAAATTTACCATCAGAAAGTCATTACTGGCAGCTGAAACACTAGTTGCTGCTGGTCTCATTACACAAAAAAAACCCCGTCAAGGAAGCACTTTTCCTTAATCTAAATAATCACATCTGTGTCTTGCATAAATGGTTTTGTTTTCAAACCGTAACTGGTTATTTTAAGTATTTGTATGGATGTGTTTGTCTGTTTCAATATTTTTTTGCTAGTTCGTGCTCATGTTTTTCCAAGTGCAAATTAAAATTCCTACGACATTTGCTGCTGCTGCTGCTGCCACGGCTGCTGCCGCTACTAACCTAGTAATGTTCATTTGACTTTGTCAGGTAAAGCTGTAAACACGCCAGGGCAAAGAAAAACTGGAAAAAAAGATTTTCTTGTTTATTTAACCGCACACTCCACCACTGCCATAAAGGTTTAACCATCTTCCACCTTCCATCTTCCCCACAAGCAACAATGTATAACTAAATGTAATAAAACTTGAATTTATGTTTACAAATCCTAGTTAAACTTGCTTTCGTAGGTCTCTAAATTTAAAAAAAAAAATTCAAACGAAAATGTGTTTCTTGCCACGAATAGATAAATGTTAGAATGCAGTTGTTGCCACAAAATACAGACTAACAGTGGAAGTACATGAGAATTTATTTAAGAAAGTTTGTTTTTTTTTATCTTAAGTGAGTTTTTCTCCATCTCGTTTATTTATGACCTTTTCTTAGGAAATAAATATCACTGAATTTCATTGTGTAATAAAAATATTTAATTTAAGACTTCTGCTAAACGTATTGTAGAAATTAATGAGTTTTTGAGTTAAACTGTCAGGTATTGAATTTCAGGATTTTTGTTACTGCTATCAAGTTAAAATAATAGCAGTTTGTTTATAGAAGACTAAAATGTATCAGAAGTTTCGTTTTGCTTTAAACTGTACATAATTAATAGAAAAAACTAACTTGCCTTAATATACTTTGTAGTCTTTTGCTTCGAGAACAGGGCTTTTCAGGTAATTTCTGTAAAAAAAATAGAGAACACAAGCCGCGACGAATCTTTAATGCCCTTCACGTAATGCAGCATCTTAGACTGCTCATCCACAAAGACACATTATCAATCAGAATTAAACAAATACATCACTTTTTTTCTTTTAATCTCAAATCATGTATGTATGTGTTTGTTTTGTATAAAAAAAAAAGCAAGCAAAAAGTACTAAACATAAAAACAACAGGGGATTTTATGAAAAAACTTAAAGGCAATCGTGGTTTTTTGCTTATATCTCACCCATTTATGGACCGATCAGACTGAATTTCAATAGCAATATTTAACGGAGCATACGTGATATAAATATGTAACAATCTAGTTCCCATAGTTTCCAAGACCTTCGGAAAACCCATTTCAACAGACAGACAGACAGATGGAAAGACGGACATCGTTTAATCAACTTCGCTACTCATAAGGATTTAGATAATAAATACTTTATAGGGTCAAAGATAAATAATTGAGAAAATAACGAGCGGAATGATAAACTTAAAAAAAAAACGATTTTAGTTATACCGTTTTCATGCTTTCAAAGAGTATCAAAAACCATTTTCGTTTGGAAAAAGTACATTTTAATGAAAAAAAGGTTCTTTTTTTAGCAGTATTCACATTATAAATAAAAAAAATAAAAAGAAATTGGTACTTTCCCAGTAAAAACTTCGCCTACTTTTTCAAAATGAATAGCTTCTTTAACTCATTATTTTGTAGCTTTGTTCTATAACTACATCTATAACCACTTCTATAACTACTTTTTTCTGGATGTATGCAGGTAAAATAAATAATGAATTGCTTTTGAATGCGTTCATTTGGGACATGCCTTGTAAAATTCATTGGTTCTTCAGTAGAATTGTAAGTAGTGCTCTTATGTTTTTCTGATTACTCAACACATTATTTTGTAGGCGAAGTTTTTACTGGGTTATGACTAAAAATGTAAATATTGGTTTGTTAAGACGTTTGTCACATTCTGTTCAAAAAAGCACTTTTTGCGTCACAAAAGATAATAAAGAAAAGTGTGCCCCCTTTTTCAGTGAAAAGTTGAGTTTCGAATCAATGTACAATATAAGTAAAAGTACCTTTCAAAAATAAACTGTTTGAAAAAGTTAATATCGTGATAGTAAAGTGCATTTTTTTTAAAAAATGGTAACTTTCATATACAAAATTTTTTCTCACAAAAAAAGTTTTTACTTTTGCATAAATGCGAATTTGAATTATAGAAACAAATCTCCATATTATTTTATAAACTTATCTAATAATGCCATGTAGTTGCATTTGGAGAATTTTTATGATGTGTGAGTTTGTCAAGCATTTGCCCAGTTTAAGTCTATAGTCAAAAAGTACTGATCGAAACGAAGATAGCAATCTCCATTGGAGATTGCCACTTTTGTTATGCTCTGCCACTAAAATGCTAACTTTTGTTGCCCATTTAAAGCACCTTTTTTGCTTTTTTGGTAAAGAGTACATTTCCTCCAAAAGGGTACTTTTTCATGTTCAAATGAGAACACATTTTATTTCTCTACTACTTTAAAAAACATATATTTTTTTGTAAAAAAGTACTTTAAAAAATGTTAGTTTTTAAGAAAACGTTTAGTAACTGTTCTTTTACAAAGAAATAACGCTAAATGGCACCAACTCTAAAATAAACTTAAATCCAAAAAAGTAAAAAGAAAAAGAATTTTCTTAATAAGAAGTTTAATTTTTCAAGAAAAATTTATTTTTAAAATTTTGTATTTAATATTGAGTATTTGCTAAGAGAAAGTACTATTTTTAAGGCCTTAATCATGTAAAACGCAACGCAACGCCAAAGAATTAAGGCTCAGTTAGGCGAACGTTACTGTACCCGTAATGTACCGCACCGTACTGTAAGCACGTTGGTGCACTTATAGAACGTTTAAAAACGTGTCGTGTGTTTTCCCACACATAAACAAAAAGCAATAGTATTAAAGTTGTCAATTATTCGCCTTTCAACTTTGTTCGAATAATTCAAATAATTGTTTTTGTTCGCTCGATAAAACGATTAAATCTTAGTAATTATTCGATTAATCGATGAGAATAATGAATAAAAAAATAATTTTTACAAAAAAATTATTATAACTTCTTCTTTTTTGTACATAACATTTTTCATCTCAACTCCATATCGTTGTATTACTTAAGGCCGTCACACACTATCCCACAAAGTCTTACGTATTTTATGAAAATGCAACCCTGTCATGATAAGTTGTTATTGGTTTTTGAAAACTTATTAACAATAATAAGATCAGGGAATCATTTTCATTAAATACGAAAGACTTTGTGGGATAGTATGTAACGGCCTTTAAAGGCATCGTAATTCCTTAACAATCCGATATTACTCTGGATTTCCGAAAGACGTTGGCAGACCTACCATCTTCAGCCAAAGTTCTGTCTACAATTTCTTCTATAGAACAGCCGCTGTCTCTCTTAATGTATTTTTCCATTGGACCAAGTACGGCATTTCGTGGTGTCGTTGGATTTTCTTACACTACATCGTTTTCAATGGTAATATTGAGACACTTACGCAAATGGTCAAGAGATACATATATAATTTAAAAAAAAAAAAAAATAATACAATACAATACATAACAACATTTTCTACTTTCAAGATATGATTTATATAAATCAATTCTTTATTTTTAAACTTTTTGTTTATTTCTAAATTTTTCACCCGAAATTGAAAAATCTCCTTTCTTGAAATATTTTTAACGTTTGATTTAAAAATAAAACAGTTGAAACAATTGAGAAGGTGAGTTGCAAAACTCGTTTGTTGCAAAATTAAAAATACGAGATGGCAAATGATCCTTACAGTTATTTTGGCGCATTATTAGACGAAATATTCTGATTGCATCAATGCATGTCTGTGCTAAAATCATGGAAGAGGACATGCATTGATACAATTAGTTTATTTCTCCTCATAGAGCGCCAATAGAACTTTTAGATTCAATTGTCATCTCGTATTTTAAATTTTATAACGAATGAGTTTTGCAACTCACCTACTCAATTGTTTGTTAAGATTTGTTTAATAAGAACATAAAATACAATTTTGAAATACAATGAATACTCAAGACGGTTTTTGGTTACTAATCATTGAGATTAATTACAACCAGGGCTATGGCAACAATATTTTTTTACTATCGTACATTTTAAATAAAATCACTAAAAACGTATGAGAATAAATAAAATTCTAAGCTTTACAGCCAGGCCCACGATGTCACACGTAAACTTTCGCATAGAAAATTACATTTAAAACAAAAACAATTTCTAAAATTTGACTGTTAATTTTATTTATTTTTTAATAACAGAAATTGTTCGATTACTCGACATTAATTAATCGATTTATTCTTTATTCGAAAATTGTCGTTTTTAAATTATTCGAACAAGAGTTTGGTTTTGTTTGATCGATTAATCGAATTATTCTTAATCGGTTGACAACTCTAAATAGTATACATAAAACAAAACACACAGTGATGGGAATCAAAAATGTTAATATGGTGACCGTTGTGCAGAAAAAGTACCACGTGATTTAAATGGTATTAAAACAGTATTTTGTGTATGTAAAATATGTTTATAATTTAATATTTATATTATAAATTTACAACAAATAAATTTGTTTTTAGCATATATAAATTTTTAGCATACATATATTGTAAATGTGCACACACAAAAAAAGGTTTTGATACCATTTAAAGTCTTGTATATGTTTCACATTTCCATTGTAGGTGTATATGCATCTGTTTATTTTAAAAATCTAAGCATATGTATATTTGGAAATATGTTGTATCGTTAGTTGTTTTATCGAAATTCCATAGCAATACTGAAAAAAGGACCACTGTCTTACAAATGTCACGTAACAACGGCATGAAATTCTATTTTATACAGATTGGTACGTTGCAACTACGGTACATTGCATTTCGGTAAGCTTTTGTATTGCTTTTCATATAACAAAAAGCAACAGCTGATGGATACAGTACAGATACGGTACAGCAACGTTCGCCTAACTGAGCCTTTACATTAAAAGCAAAAACAAAGTTTTTATGTAGTAATTTTTTTTAAATTACGATTGTATAATTAACAATATTTCGTATTTTCAAAAACTTACTCATTTCTAAAGGTAACTTTTTGTAAAATTATGTATTTTCCCAAAAGGTTTTTTAAAAATTAATGTTTAAATAAAGGTGACAGTGAAATTTATATTATTGTTTTTTTTTAAATACTTGAAGATTTTCGTGTTTATCTTCATGTCTGCATTTCAAAACATATAAGTAACTTCTATCAAAAGTAGCTTCTGACTCTGACAGATTATAATTAAAAAGGCTTTTCTTTCTATTGCATGTCCTTTATAAAAAAAATAGTAGTTCACTTTCTGAAAATTAAATGAAGCATTTGATACCTAAGGAAAATTTCTTCATAACTATTGTGATGATGAACGCTAAACAATACTAAGTCATAGAAAATTTAAACATTTTTGGTTTTCATATTATTCCACTTCCTAGTGCTGAAAAAAAGCGCCACAAAACTTAAAAAACACTTTTATTTTAACACATATTTTACCATTTAAATGTGTACTCTTGCACCCTCCTACACAAATCTACTATCTACAGAGACAATATCTACTTAAGAAGGACAAAAAAAAAAAAACCAAAAAATATTAAAAAGAATAAAAGTCCTTCATAGCTAGAAAATATAGCACACTGGCTCTTTCATATATACACAATATAAAATACACATACATATAGAAATGTGGCAGATAGAGAGAATGGAAACAAGAGAGGGTTAGCAAAACGGCTTATAATTAGAGCATAAACAAAAAACAACAAGTGTTTTTGATGTTGCAGCTTTTGGTTTGGTGGCAGAGAAGTGTTACCATTCTTTCAGATTTATCTATTTTTGATGTTGCAGCTTTTGGTTTGGTGGGAGAAAAGTGTTACCCTTCTAATACATTTTTCTATTGGCAACATCAACAAATATAGGACGCAAATAGCTACAACCAAAAAACTAAAAGGGTAACAATTTAAATCACAAATACAAAAAATCATCTTAAAACAAAAAAACTATTTATTATACAATTTTACAGTTTTTAATTTTTTTTTTAACGTTTCAAACCAAAAGTCTCATTTTTCTTTTTAAAAGTTGTTATTTTGTACATGTAAAAACTTCTCCACAAAAAAACTCACAGATTTTTATTTGAACACATTTCGCTTAAATATTACATATACAAAACACACGGTTCTTATACCAAAATTCACTTTGCGCAAAAAGTCACGACATTTTTCAAAAAATTCACAAATTTTTACAGTCCCGACTTTTTACAAAAAAGTCACAACTTCTACCAAAAAAATTATAAGTTCTTACAAAAAAGGTCACAAATTTTTTAAAACAAGTCAAAATTTTTTACAAAAAAGTCACAACTTTTTACCAAAATTCACAACTTTTTACAATAAAGTCACAATTTTTTAATTCACAAATTTTTACCAAAAAAACCACAACTTTTTACAAGAAAAGCCACAAATTTTTACAAAAAAGTCACAACTTTTTACAAAAAAGTCACAACTTTATACCAAAAAGTCACAACCTTTTACAATAAAGTCACAATTTTTTAGAAACAAGTCACAACTTTCTATAAAAAGTATCAAATTTTACTAAAAAGTCACAACTATTTACAAAGAAGTCACCACTTTTACAGAAAAGTCACAACTTTTTACAACAGAGTCACAACCTTTTACAAAAATTTCATAACATTTTAAAAAAATTCACAATTTTTACTAAAAAGTCACAACTATTTAGAAAAAAGTCACAACAAATTGCAAAATTTTATAAGAAATATCATAAAAGTCACAGCTGCTAACAAAAAAAATTACAAGTTCTTACAAAAATAGTCACAAACCTTTACAAAATCTTACAAGTCGCAAATTTTACAAAAAGTCACACTTTTTTAAATCACAAATTTTTTACAAAAAAATAACAACTTTTTACAAGAAGTCACAAATTTTTACAAAAAAGTCACAACTTTATACCAAAAAGTCACAACCTTTAACAATAAAGTCACAATTTTTTTAGAAACAAGTCACAACTTTCTATAAAAAGTCTCAAATTTTACTAAAAAGTCACAACTATTTACAAAGAAGTCACAACTTTTACAGAAACGTCACAACTTTTTACAACAAAGTCACAACCTTTTACAAAAATGTCACAACATTTTAAAAAAAGTCACAATTTTTACTAAAAAGTCACAACTATTTAGAAAAAAGTCACAACAAATTGCAAAATTTTATAAGAAATATCATAAAAGTCACAACTGCTAACAAAAAAATTACAAGTTCTTACAAAAAAAGTCACAAACCTTTACAAAATCTTACAAGTTTTTACAAAAAAAGTCGCAAATTTTACAAAAAGTCACACTTTTTTAAATCACAAATTTTTTACAAAAAAATCACAACTTTTTACAAGAAGTCACAAATTTTTACAAAAAAGTCAAAATTTTTTACAAAAAAATTACAATTTTTTGCAAACAAGTTACAACTTTCTATAAAAAAGTCACAACTTTTACTAAAAAGTCACAAATTTTTACAAAAAGTCACAACTTTTTACAATAAAGTCACAACATTTACAAAAAAGTCACAACCTTTTACAAAAAAGTCACAACTATTTACAAAAACGTCACAACTTTTTTGCAAAAAGTCACAACTTTTTACAAAAAAAGTCACAACCTTTTACATTAAAGTCACAACTTTTTACGAAAAAAGTCACAACTTTTTACAACAATGTCACAACTTTTTAGAAAAAAGTCACGACTTTTTACAAAAAAATCATAACTTTTTACAAAAAAAATCACAATTTTTTACAGAAAAGTCACAACTTTCTACAAACAAATCAGAATTTTTTACGAAAAGTTCACAATTTTTTACGAAAAAGTCACAACTTTTAACAAAAAATCACAAATTTTTACAAAAAAGTCACATTTTTCTACAAAAAAGTCACAACTTTTTACAAACAAGGGACAAATTTCTACAAAAATGTCAAACTTTTCTTTAAAAAGTCACAAATTATTACATAAAATTTTATAAAACATATCGTTACATACACTCAGACACTTACATAAAAGGATAGACTTGTTGCCAAAAAAAGTCAGATTTATTGAACAAAAAATAAGAAAATAAGAATATTTAAAGACTTTGTATACAAAAATTTGTACTATTTACACAAAAATTCAGACTTTTTACACAAAAATTTAGACTTTTTACGCAAAAAGATAGACTTTTTTAACAAAAAGTTAGACTTTTTAAACAAAAAGTTAGAGTTTACACAATAGGTCAACCTTTTTACACTAAAAGTCAGACCTTTTACACAGAGAGTTAAACATTTTTAAGCAAAATGTTAGAATTTTTACAAAAAAGTTCTGGCTTTTAACACAAACATTTTCAAAAGAGAGTTAAACATTTTTCGACAAAGTTCTTACAAAAAAATTTAGGCTTTTTTTCAAAGGGCCTGACTTTAACCACAAAAGGTAGACCTTGTACACAAAAAGCCAGACGTTTAACACTGGATGTCAGAGCTTTGACACAAAAACTTAGATCCTTTACACAAACAGTCAGATTTTTACACAAAAAAAGTCAGACTTTTTACGCATACATAGACAGACTTTTAAGCATACATATACAGACTTTTTGCATACCAAGTCAGACTTTTTACACAAGAGTAACAAACAAGTGGGATTTTAAAGCAAAAGATTGTATACTTTACACAAATGTTTCAGAAAATATAAAATTTTTACGAAAAAATTAAGTGTTTAATACAAGAAGTCATATTTAACTTAAAAATCGCACTTTCTTTTAATCAAACCTAAAAATATATTTTGCTTAAGTAATATCAGTTATATAATTTCAATCACGTAGTTAAAACTTAAGTAAAATACCATCACGTCACAATAGCTTTTATTATCAAAATATAGGAACAACTATTAATACGTGAAAGCCAGATTAATTAATATATGTATTTCAAAGCTTTTGCTTAGAATAATAAAATCAAGAAATAAAAATAATTTCCTGACAATTTATTCACGGACATTGCAATTAATTAGGGCGACAGTTAGGTACATGTAATGTTTTAATTTGTTACAGGTATTTGTCCTAATTGTCCCATTTATATTAATTTTCTAGTTGCTGAAACATGTTCTTGCAGTCATAGCAATTAATTATTTTTATTGATTTTTCAAAAGCAATGTAAAATTTGCCAAAGTGTGGTATTCCAATCTTTAAAAGTGATATGGAATCTATTAATTATTGTTTTGTTAGCCAACACATTGGCCAATACTTAATAGTCAATTAATATTGATTTTCTTTACTGGAAGAACGTTTTTGAAATTGTAACGAATGTTTAGTGCCACAAAGCCTATTTGGTTTAATCAATTTAAGTGAAAAATTCTTTTCTTATTTGTTAAACTAGTACACCATAAAGTATTTTTATGACTTCTACTTTAAAGCTTTTATTAGTATTTTAAACAGAAAATATCGTTTGCAACTTCAGTTTAAGATTAATGACTGCGTCAAAAACATAAGATTCTGCACAGTTAAAATTATTTAATTAATGTATTTGGTGACATTTTCTAGCAGTCAACTTTGTGTACGTACTAATGTGTTTTAAATATAACAATAGCATTTGCTATAGAAATTTAAGAAAACTTGAAATAAAGTCAAATATTTTAATAAAAAAAAAAAAACTAACGCAATTTAGCATTAATGTAATATACCACTCAATCTCCTCAGAGGGGTTTGCCGTTTAACACTGACAGCCATTGATGACTCAATGGCAGTGGTTGCAATCGAAACATCTAAGGTTTACCTGTCCCTGAAAGCCAGGATTCGATTCTGGCGATAGTCAAGAATGAAAAATTATCAATAAATTTTAATTAATTTCATGTTTTAATATTCCTTTTTTCATAAAAATAATTTAATGAAAATGAAATTTGATTAACTTTAGAATAATTTAAGTATCAAAATTATATTTTTATTGAAAAGGTTGGACATTTAATGAAAATATCTATACTTTTTATACAAATTTACACTTCCTTGTACAAGAATTGCCCAAACATTTATAGAAAGATTCCTAGTGCTTAAAAAAAGTTACACCTGTTATAGAAAAAATTACACTTTTCATACAAAAAGTTACACATTTAATAAAAAAAAAAAACTGATACCTCTCAAACCAAAAGTCACATTTTTATAAAAGAAGTCATCACCCATTTTTTATACAAAAAGTCACTCTGTTTTTTTAAAAAGTCACACTTTTTATACAAAAAGTCACTCTGTTTTTGTAAAATGTCACACTTTTTGTACGAAAAGTCACACTTTGGTTTAAAAAGTCACACTTTTTATACAAAAAGTCACACTTTTTATACAAAAAGTCACACTTTTTATACAAAAAGTAAAATTTTTATACAAAACTAGCTTAACCCGGTGCGCTTCGCTACACTGCTTTAACCACTTCTTCAGTTAAAAGATATTTAATATATGCATCCTATGGGAGGTATTTCCCCCTGTGCCTTACCGCTTTATTTTTATTTTCAAAAGTGAAGTATACCATAAGAGTGACTTCTACAAAGTTTGAACCTTCTTACTATAACAGTTCTTTAGATATGCGATATTACACATCGGCGTCCTATGGAGGGTAACACTTCCCCCGCTGCTATTTTATTTCAATTTTGGGGCTCAGAAGATCCTACTACCAAAAGTTCAACAAAATGCGTGCAACAGCTCTTATTAATATATCTATCTATGAGGGGTACTGCTTCTCCTCTGTCTACCCCGCCCATTTCTATATTGAAATTTATAGTTCACCATAATAGTCTTCAGACTCTTTCTTTAATAGTTCTTCAGTTGAGCGGTATTTAATATATGCATCCTATGAGTGGTATTTCCCCCCTGCGCCAACCCGCTTTATTTTTATTATCAATAGTGTAGTATGCCATAAAAGGGACTTTTGCAAAGTTTGAACAATCTCACTATAACAGTTCTTAAGATATGCGATATTAAACATTGGCGTCCTTTGGGGGGCTACCACTTCTCCCGCTGCTATTTAATTTTAATTTTGGGGCTCAGAAGATCCTACTACCAAAAGTTCAACAAAATGCGTGCAGCGGCTCTTAAGATATGCAATATTTAATATTGGCATCCAATGGAGGGTACCAATTCCCCTGCCCCTATTGAAAAACTAAGTAGCCTATTTTATTTTTATGGCTCACGTGATGTTACTGTAAAAATTTTAGAAAAATCGGTTGAGTAGTTTAGGAGTCTAAAAGCCAACAAACAAACAAACATACAAACATTTTTCATTTTTATATATATAGAAGTAACACTTTTTATACAAAAAGTCACACTTTTTTTACAAAAAGTCACACTTTTATTCAAAAAGTCACATTTTTTTTTGCAAAAAGTCACACATTTTATACAAAATGTCACACTTTTAAAACAAAAAGTAACACTTTTTATGCAAAAAGTCACACTTTTCATACAAAAAGTAACACTTTTTATACAAAAAGCCAAACTTTTATTCAAAAAGTCACATTTTTTTTTTGCAAAAAGTCACACCTTTTATACAAAAAGTCACACTTTTTATACAAAAAGTCACACTTTTTATACAAAAAGTCACACTTTTTATACAAAATTTCACACTTTTTATACAAAGAGTCACACTTTTTATACAAAAAGTAACATTTTTTATACAAAAAGTAAAATTTTTTATACAAAAAGTAACATTTTTTTTTGCAAAAAGTCACAATTTTATTCAAAACATAACACTTTTTATACAAAAAGTCACATTGTTTTTTAAAAAAGTCACACTTTTATTCAAAAAGTCACATTTTTAATTCAAAAATTAACAATCTTCATAAAAAAGGCAAGAAATTTATCTTATCTTATACACAAAGTCACATCTTTTTTACAAAAAATTATATTTCTTACATACAAGTCACATCTCTTGTGCAAACAGTAACACTCACCTACACTTTTTATACAAAAAGTCACACTTTTTTTCAAAAAGTCAAACTTTTTATACAAAAAGTCGCATTTTTGATTCAAAAAGTCACACACTTTGTTTACAGAATGTCACACTTTTAATACAAAAAGTCACACTTTACATAATAAAAATCACACTTTTAATACAAAAGTCAAAATTTTTATACAAAAAGTCATATTTTTTATTAAAAAAATTCAGAACTTTTATACAAAAAGGCAGATCCTTTACACAAAGTCACATCTTTTATACAAAAAGTCACACCTTTCATACAAAAAATGTATACTTCTTAAACAAAAATTCTATATTCTGAACAATCAATAACAAAAACTTACACTTCTTATACAGTCACATTTCCTTTTCAAAAAGACACACTTTTAAAAACATAACGTCACACTTTTTATACGAAAAACTCATAATTTTTATACAAAAAAAAAAAAAAAAAAAAAAAAAATACAAAAGTCAACCCTTTTTGTACAAAAGTCACACTTTTTAAACAAAAAGTTAAATTGTGATTACAAAAAGTAACACTATTAAAGTAATAGTGTAAATTTATACCAAAAGTTACACTTTTTATTAAAAATTCCATACTTTTTCAAAAAGTCAAACTTTTTATTGCAAAGGGCACGCTTTAAAAAAAAAAAAAATAGTTTTTAAACAGAAACTGAAATTTATTAAAAGAAAGTCAAAATAACAAATTATCAACAACCCTAGTCAAATTAATTAAATAATTTAATGGCTGCTTTTTCCGTCTAAACTTTTAGTTATTTGGATTTTTCAAATGGTTTCACTAAAGAAACATTTTTGTTGAAAAAAAATAAGTCATTTGCTAAGAAGCAAATAATATTCTTGCCACTTGGACAATATTTTGCTTATGTTTTGGCATCAAGTCGTAGTTTTTTGTAATTGAATTAAAGTGCAGTTGAAAAAATACCTCAATTGCTTCTTTGAATGGCTTGGTCTAATTTATAAGTTTTTAAAGAGCTGACTGGGGGGCAGTCAATAAAACTGTAATTGCTTTTTTTTAAAGCATTTAGAAAAAATAATTTCTTTCAGAAACATTTATGAAACCTGTGTAAAGAAGTTTCTTTGCCAGATTTTAATAATATTTTTAGAAGTGCGAATACGAAGGCAGTAAGTTTTCTCGTCTTTGTTTTGTAGGCAGAGATGTCTTTGAAAAGGCCATTTTTTTTATTTAAAATTTCTAAAGAGTAAAAAATTACAGTAGTTTGTTTCTTTATGTGAATCTAGATTAAAAACTTTTGGAAAGGGTTGTTGAATTTAAACGTAAATTGAATACATACATAATGTAAGTGTTTTGTTTAGTATATCAAAGATCTTTTTGCTCTACAAGTGATTTAACCAAGAAATACTTCTTCTGTTTAGATTCCACTTGCCTTTAGGGAAAAAAAGCAGCTTTTGAATTACATACCTTTAACATTTGGACGTAGATGTTCTTTTCTTTTCGATTCGTGTATGTTTTTGTGTACAAATGTGTAAATGTAAGCTTTTACCCACTTTTTGAACATGAATTTAGGCAACTCATATGTCACAATCACAAAGATATAAATAGAGAAACTTTCATGCCCCTTAAATGAGATGTAAAACTTTCCTGTCATTATTTACCAACCGGAAAATTTAGTTTCGAAAAAACTTTAACAAAATTTTTTATTTTGTTTAATATTTAAGGTACTTTTTTTTAGTTGCAAAAAAAAAAACTTAAACCAAAATGCTTCAAATCAAAGTTGATTTGAAAATACATGAAGAAAAAAATCCATAGTTTCACAAAGGGTTGTGTGGTTGTGGTAAACATATTGTAAGAGCAACATATTATGATAAGAATTATGATTGTAGTCACCATATTAAGATTATTATTGAATCATATTATGACTAAATATACTCGTACCATTACATCATAATATGTTTCCCTTAATCATGTTATTATTCTGTTAATCATACTAAGTTAAGAAGTAATCAAATTATTGTCATGTTAATCATAATAAGCTAAGAAATTAATCATATTATTGTCATGTTAAGCTAAGAGAGTAGTCATATTATCATCATGTTAATCATAATAAATTTAGAATCAATCATATTATGATACAGCACCTTTCATAGCTGTCATAAAAATACAAAATAAATTTAAATATTTTTGAATCGATTTTTTATTTTGTGGCTTTTTACAATTTTTCTTAATGTTTATCAAATAGCGGAGTTCAATATAAGGCTTGCAAAAGAGCAAATGAAAGATCTGTGGTTTTCATGGGCAACCGCGTGTGTCCATTTTTTCGATTTTAAGATGTTGATGCCTATTGCCTAATTTTGAACGCTCTTTACATTTTTTTGAAAAAAGATGGATCAATTCCGATTTTTTTACGTAATGACAAAATTTAAAATGTGCAATACCTAGCCCATAGTTTGATCTAGAGTGGTTTTTGGGCTTTCCTGAACCATTTGTTTTAAGACATACGCGGTTGCCCATGAAAACCATAGAAATATCGTAGCACTTTTATAAAATATAACGAAATCTCTGTGCGTTTTGTTGTTGGATTTTACAAAAAAAAAAAAAAAACTATGATATTTTGCATTTGCACTATTATATCACTAATACTTGAATGAACTCCGCTAATATTTTAATTTTTTAATTTCTTTAAACTTATTTTTTTATGGAATTTTATCTTTTAATTGTTTAACCGCTCACAAATAAAAAAACGACACAACTTCTTAAAAATTATTTTACAAATGGCGCAAACATAATATGATTAGAGTAAAAATGGTTTGATTGCATCTTTAACATAATATTTTAAATGTATAGAAAGTTATCATGTTATGGCTATTAAATATCATGATATGGTTGTGAGAAATATAATATGTTTAGAAAGCTATCATAATTAAGTTGTTAGAAAAATAATTATTTTTCGGTCAATAATACTCAAATTCATAATTGCGATAAACATTGATATGTTTACAGTAACTATAATATAGTTGATATTTAATAAAAATTACAATTATTTGTTTACGACAACAATATATTGTTACATTAAACATACACTTAAAATATTATGTAGTTAAATTCAAACAAAAATTCACTTTAAACAACTTAAAATTCACTTAAAAAACGGATCAATTACATTTCATTTAAAACAAATGATTTTTACATTCATTTTTAAATTTTTTTATTTTTTGAACAGCGTATTCCTTAAAATTGAATGATTTTTACTATTAAAAAATATATTTTGAACGACAAAAATCAAACTACATAACAAAATAAATACGATAAAATATTATTTTTTTGTAGTTTGTTTTTTGAACAACAAACATAAATGTTAAAAAATTTCATATTTATATGAAATTTCGCAAAAATTTTATAATAATAGGAAATTTTGTAAAAATTTGATATTTATATGTATTTGATATTTAGATGAAATTTCACAAAAATTTGATATTTATAGGAAATTTTGCAAAAATTTGATATTTATAGGAAATTTCGCAAAAATTTTATAATAATAGGAAATTTTGTAAAAATTTGATATTTATATGTATTTGATATTTAGATGAAATTTCACAAAAATTTGATATTTATAGGAAATTTTGCAAAAATTTGATATTTATAGGAAATTTCGCAACAATTTGATATTTATAGGAAACTAGCTGACCCGACAGACGTTGTCCTGTCCAAATTAGGAAAAATGTTTGCGTTCGATTTTTAAAATCCGTTAAAAAGATATGAACATTTGAAAGAAAAAATTGGGCGTTAAAGTGGGCGGGGCAAAATTTTCTTTCCGTAAAAATCTAAGTTGGACCATGGCGATGATTTTAAAGAAAAAATCGTCCAAATCGGTCAAGCCGTTCTCAAGTTATGCGCTTAATAGAAAAAGTGGGCGTAAAAGTAGCAGTGGTAAATTTTTCTTTCAATGAAAACTTAAAATGGATTAATTTCGAACATTTGAAAGAAAAATTAATTCGAAAAAAGTGGGCGTAAAAGTAGGCGGGGCAAAATTTTCTTTTCGTATAAATCTAAGTTGGACAATGGCGATAATTTTAAAGAAAAAATCGTCCAAATTATTTAGAAGTCATTAATGGTGTAATATGAAAATTGGATTTTGCCACGCCCCTCCGACCGCGGACCGAAAATCAAAAATCAGACTTCATAGTGTCACCCGCCTGAATATTTCGAAGATTTCCTGAAAATTTCATCAAAATCGGCCCAGCCATTTTGGAGTCCATACGTTTCATACATAGATACACACATCCTATTTCATATATATATAGATAGATAGATATATAGATTTTGCAAAAATTTGATAGTTATAGGAAATTTTGGTATAATTTACTCTTTATAGGAAATGTTGCAAAAATTTGCTTTCTATAAGATATTTGTAAAAATTTTGGTTTTTATAGTGAATTTTTGAAAATATTTGCTTCCTGATAAAATTTGCTTTTTATAGTTAATTTTTAATAAAACTTGCATTGAGGGAAATTTTTGAAAAAATTTGCAAAAATTTTGTATTTATAGGACATTTTACAAAAACTAGAAATTAATAGGAAATTTTGCAAAAATTTGACATTTAAAAGAAATTCTGGAAAAATTTGATATTTATAGGAAATTCTGAAAAGTATAGGAAATTTTTGCAAAAATTTAATATTTATAGGAAATTTTGTAAAAATTAGATTTTATAGGAAATTTTGCAAAAATTAGATTTTTATATGAAATTTTGCTATAATTTACTTTTTATAGGAAATTTTGCAAAAATTTGGTTTTTGTAAGAAATTTTGTGAAAAGTTTGGTTTTTATTGTTAATTTTTAAAAAAATTTGCTTTTTATAGTAAATTTTTTAGTAAATTTGCATTGAGGGAAATTTTAAAAAAAAATATTTTATTTGTAAGAACATTTTGCACACATTAGATTTTAATAAAAAATTGTGCTAAAATTTGCTTTTTATAGGATGTTTTGCAAAAAAATTTGCATTTCTGATTTTAGGAAATTTTGCAAATATTTGCTGATTATAGCAAATTAGGAAATTTTGCTGTTTATAGGAACTTTTGCAAGAACTTTGATTTGTTTGTATAAGTAATTTTGCTTTAAAAAATGTTATATTAAAATATGTTTTATTTTCTTTCTCAAGTGTATACTGTGTTTTTGCCGAGTACACCTACGACTGCTAGCAACAAATGTTTCATTTTATAAAAGAAAAATAAAAAAAAAAATACACAGCAACAATGCTAAAAAGAGATAAAAGCAAAAGCCTTGAAGTTTAAAACACAAAATCATGGATAAACTTTCATATATTCTTTTTTTGTGCTCTGTTGTTTAAGCCAAAGCTCAGAAGGCCAAGTTTTTAGTTGCCGATTTTAATATTTTTTTTATATTTCACTGCAGGTTTTGTTGTTATTGCATTCGTTAGCATGTAGGTAAAAATATTTAACAAATATCAAAGATTTTAATCGTTAAATCTGAAAAAATTTACTTAGCAGTGGGATTTATAGCAAAGTTTATGGGATTTGAATTCTGCTTAGATAAGAACAAATTTTGGAAAACGGTTTTTAAAATATGTTGTGGTGAGTACTGTGGTGAGTTGTAAAAATGGCTGAGAGCAAGTATAGTGTTATTTTTAGAAGGGTGGATAGAGGATTGCGTAAGGTTGGTACATAATTTAAGAACTGCATAAATCTAACACAGCTGTATATAGATAAAGACTCAAAGTCTTAAAACATTTTCATTAATTAGCTCTCCAACTTTAAACTGTTGTTTTCACATCATAGATTATTGAGAATGTTCTTCAACAATTAAAGTTACAATAACATTTAACAGGTATTTTAATTAAAATGTTTGTTTATTTATTAATAAGTTGCTTTGACGAAAAAAACTGCATTCCATTTAATGCATTTTAAGCCGTATTACAATAAAATTCATTTTAATTCAGTTTATTCAAGATAAAATTCATTTTTTATTTAAACTGATTAACATAATTAAAAATTGTTTGTTAATCATTAATGATGTAATTGCATTTAAGTATGTAGTTTATTAATAAATAATACCAAAATGAAAAAAACAGTGTTTTATGAACAAGTGGCCACTTTCACAGTTTTGTATACTCTTAAGGAAATGTTAAGCAGATATACAAAAAGTCGCCCTTTTCATTAAAAAAGTCACACATTTTATACAAAAAGTCACACTTTTTTTTAAAAACAAAGGTTAAATTTTTAATTTTAACTAAAATTTACACTTTTAAAGCCAAAATCACAAATATAAAAGGTCAGAATTTTATACAAAAAATCACTTTTTTATACAAAAAGTCAAACTGTTTACACTAAAAATCACTTTTGTATACACATTTTTATACCGAAAGGCACACATTTTATATAAAAATTCATACTTTTTATACAAAAATGTCACACTTTTTATTTAAAAAGTCATGCTTTTATATAAAAAGTCATATTTTTATACAAAAATTCATACTTCTCAGAGACAAAAAATCTCACTTTTTCTTTAAAAAAGTCACACTTTTGTACAAAAAATCACATTATTATACTAGATTATCTTTTTATAGGAAACATGCCTTCTAACTTGTTGTGCAACTAATCGGTCTAACGTGTGGCTCCAACAGGTCGAAGCCACGTGCAACACAGGGCACGCCTCAGCTTATATACGAAAACTTTAAAGAATATTTCACGTAATGGATCTGTTATTTGGCCAACAAGATCGGTGAGAGTTTTCGTTGGTTTATAAATAGTCACTTGCAAAAATCGACTAGTTGTTGGTAAAATACGGCCGCAAATGATACGAAAAGTGTGTGAAAATTGGAGTTAATATTTCAACCTTAATGTCATCGAATTATCTATCCACTAAAGCCAAGTTCTTTAATATGATAAATATACGTTTATAGAATTAAATACATTTTTCCAATTTTTCCAATTCTAGCAAAACAACAACAAAAAAGTCTTTCTAACAAAATAAATCTTAGACTTCTTTGTAAAATTGTTTGTTAATTCCCTTTCACGAGTAAATCTGTATAACTATGATTATTTTTTTAACTGAACTATTGATTAAATGAATAAAATATTAATTTCTCATTAATGCCGTTTATTTAACAATCAACACTCATTTAAATATTATAATAATACAACCAGTTGCCTGTCAATACAAAACACATTATAAATAATTTGCATTTAAATTAAATAGAATATAATAATTGTTATGCCATTTATCCAAATTAATTTATTTCTCTTTTTTTATTATAACAAAAGTACTTTTTTTTGTTTAAACGTTTATTTTTAAACAACAATTCCGACACAAAGTTTGCAATAAAAAAGAAGTAGCAAAAGTAAACATGTAAAGGGGAAAAAATATATCTGTTAAATGAGTTCTGTTTTGTACATAAAAAAAAATTAAATTTGCATAATTTATGGAATTGTTTATCGAAAACTATTTAAGTATGATTTTTATTAAAAACAATTTTGTTAAAAAAAAAATGATTTCATTAAAATTATATAAATTACCGAAGAAAAAGTTTTAAATTTTTTTTTTCAGTGCTTAAAACATTCGTTTAATCCAAAGTTTTTCATTTTAAGGAAAGCGTATGAGTGATATGGAATTGTATTAAATATTAAGTAGACGTACAGTGGGCTTCAATAATAGTTGGAGCCAGGGCTGTCAGATTTGACGATTTATCGTCATTTTGACGATTTTTTGTTCCGAAATTAGCAAAATGCCGATTTGCTGATTTTTTTTTCATTAAAAAGTGCGGATTTTTTTCAGTCTCCAAAGTTTTTTCGTTTTTTAATATTGGAATGTTGGAAGGGGGAACGTTTTCTTTCGCTTAGCTTTTACGCTAATATGCCATAACAAAGCAAGAGCGTCAACGTTGTGTTACAAACAGTAGTGATAGCTTTCTTGTTTAATAAAACCGACAAATTATAAATAAAAATAGAGATAAAAACGCTAGATTGACTAAAAATAGCTATATTGCCATTATTAATTAACAATAGCGGCAAACTTCACTACTTAACGAACTGTCAAAATAGGTTTTTCTAATTGCAAAGCGTTCAAGCCGCTCTATTAAAATACTAGAAAACGTGTGCCGCTTTTGTTTAGATACGGCTGTAATATGCAAGTCTTAAGAAAATCTTTGATTATTTTCAGAGTACAAAAAAAAAATTATACACTTTGGTTATCTGTCGTCAAACCATCATCGAATGACTCTTTTACGGCCTTCTGTAAAAATAATTTGTCAACAATTATACGTCAATCATTTAACGGGTTGTAAGAGAATATCTACATAAGTCTCATACGTATCTTGACATGAAATTCTCGTTAGATTAGCTTTACCCACGTCTTAAATGATTCCCACACCGATTGAAGAAGCGGCTTTCGCTGTGCTATGGAAGAATCTCACTCGTGTTACAGATTTTCCCGAATGAGGAATCTTATACGATTATAAAATGCGCTCAGCGACGATCAAAAACGCTCTTCATGAGACTCCTAGTAGCTTTAACGATTGAAAATGCTAGCTGGGTATGAAGTAATTAGGGTTTTGTTTGATTGTTTTTTATAAAATCTAACAAAAATTGTTTAAATTTTAAAATTTAGTGTTTATTTTAAGTTGTCCGATTTTTTTTGACGATTTTTTGAAACGATAAAGACGATTTTTTTTATTTTTTCTCAGGAAACTGACGATTTTCTCACAAATTTATCTGGCAGCCCTGGTTGGAGCTATAAAAGTTTTTATTTGAGCGTATGAGTGATATGGATTAAATTCACATATTAAGTATACGCATAGTAGTTTAGGTATTTTAATCCCAATAAGCAATTTTGCTGGAATTAAAGTACAAAAGAATTGGTGTTCAAGTTCGAATATCTAGAGTCAAGGGCTCAGATATACTTTTGTTAAACTTTATTTCAAAAGCATTCTCTAGTTAAATTGGAATTTCCAGTCAAGTGAATATTAGTGAAATATTTTAAAACTTGAATAGCATTTGAAAATACGTTTGAAATCAAGTTTATTTTCAGTTAAATTTCAAGCGCTTGAAATTTTATTTTTGAGTGCTTATTGGGAAGTCAAGCCCTTCCAGTGATATGTTTTCTTCCCAGGATTTCTCGGGAAATTAGATTTTTTTTATTTTTTTCGAGAAATTCAGCGCCATTGCTTTATAAAATAAGTCAATATGCTTACAAGTTATACAAAATTGTTAAGAACCCCCATATTCATAAAAAATCCTTTTAAAAGGTTTATTGAACAAAATTCCTATGAAAATACACCTTTTATAAATCAAAAATATTTTTGTAAAAAACCGTTATTAAAATCAAAAATTAAATAGTACCACGTTTTTGTTACTGATTTAAGTGGCATATCTGCTTTCAACAATCTTTTAAAACACTTTTTAAAGTAAAATATCTCAAGATTTACACCCAAGTCAAAGTCAACTTAATCAACATCTACTTCAAATTGTATTTAATATGTATTAAAGGCTTTAACAGCCTTCAGGGAAACATCAACAATTATTAACTACTTAAATTAATACGAACACTGATTTGAAAACATTTTCACGAAATTCCACACACAAAAATAAATCCTAAAACAAAAATCCAACCAAAAGGAGCTCCCTTACCTAGGGAGGAGGTGGGTGAGCAAACAATGTTTATTTTAAAACAAAGTCCCAAAAAGATGAAAATTAAAAAACGACTTATCTTCATTAACACCTCTTCAAAAGGGCAAAAAGCAACGTTGCCGCCGACGCTTTCGTCGTTGTTCTGCTGTTTACTTTAGCATAAATAGAAAGCTGTGTGTGTGTGTGTTCTTTTGAACTTGTTTTTTCCTTGTTTTTATTTTGTGATGCCTTTGAGTATTTAAGGTAAATGAGATTAAGGGCAATATAATAGCGAAAGGAAATACAGAGGGAGAAAAACAACTTTATTTCGTACATACAGTTAAAAACAAAATAAACACCTAATGATACAAATTATTTAAGGACTAACGATTTTTGGAAACAAACAAAAAAAAAAAAACAAAACTTTAACTTAAAAACTTTTTTTAAGGCATCAAAGACTACAAAAGCTTTGATATTTCTTCTGAAAAATTAGCATAAATTAAAATTTTGAAAAGGTTATTAATAATTTGGCTGGCGAAATCTAATTCAGAACATATTTGTTAATAAAAGTCTTAAATAGTCTTGGAATTTTTCAACTGACATATTTTTAAGAGAGTAGAAAAATTTTGAATATAATCGCCTTGGGCCTTGTTTTGCAAAACTGCAAGTTACAAATAGTAAAAAAAAATAGTAAAGTAAAATATATATGGAAAAAAACAAAAAATTAAAAATTGTTGCTTATTTTAACGTATTTTACTTGTAGATTTGTTAATTGAATAAACAAAGTTTAATTGTAAATAAAACAAAAAATTTTCAAAGATTTATCTTAATAATTTCTATTAATATAGAAGAATCAATGACAATTATGCGTGAAACTAAATATCGGCCAAATGCTCGCCACGGCTTCGGTGGCATGCCTCTATCCGATGGTCCATATTTTTAATGACTCTGAGTCATAATTGAGATTCAATGTCTTTAATGGGCCGAATAATCCCATCCTTTAGCTCTTGAATTGTTCTTGGCTTATGTACGTACACTTTTTCTTTTAAATATCCCCTAAGAAGTCTAACGGTGTCAAATGACATGATCGTGAAGCCCAATTAACGTCCCCACGACATGAGATAACCCGTTCACTGAATTTCTAGCGCAAAAGAGTGCCATTGTTTCGTTGAAAGCACATATGGTCCAGGTCGATATCCTCAATTTTTGGCCACAAGATGTCCGTAATCATCTTGAGATAGCAAACACCATTCACGTTTACTGCTAAGTCGACTTCATTTTCGAGGAAGTATGGCCCGAAGACGCCGCCAGCCCATAAGCCGCACCAAACAGCCACTATTTGTGGATGCATGGACTTTTCAACAATCTCCACGAGTGATTCTCATTGGCAAAATGCGGCAATTCTGCTTGTTAGCGAGTCCACTGAGGTGAAAGTATGCCTCGTCGTTGAAGACAATTTTATGTGTAAAGTAACCATTCACTTTTGCCTGTTCAACCAACCATTCGGCGCTGCTCAATTGTTTACCTCTACATGGTTGAATTTGTCAAACACTAAAACAAAGAAATGTCAAATTAAGGTGGGCAAAAAAGTTGACGTAAACGTGTGACTCACTAAGGTGACCGTTAAAATCAAAAGTTGGATTTATTTAGATCTCACCCGCCAATTTGGTGGGTATTGATAAAAAAAACTGCCCAAAAAAAATTTTAGAACGATCATAATGTTTTATCAATACCCACAGCATTCGGTGGTGGAGAGCATGGAAAAATTGAAAACAAAATTTATCCATACAATTAACGAGCACCCTAGTGACACACAATTGAGGCTATCAGCGCAGAAGTGGTGTAAGCCACAGTTTAATTTGGTTGCGGTTCTGGTGTAAGATATGTTCTTTGTAAGCCGAGTAAGCCAACTGTTTGTATACAAAACAGATGGCGCTATAAACATAGTTTTTGCACGGGCCTTTACAACCAAGTACTATAGTGCAAGAGTAGTGTTAACTCCTCATTATCTTATAATAAGTAGTCTGGGGTTACACCACTTCTGTGCTGATAGTCTCAATTAACATCGTGTACTAGGGTTGGACCGCCTTCATAAATGCTGGTAACTAAAATGATTCAAAGATCTTTAAAAACCTTAAGTTAAATAGATTGTTTCATTGATAAATCTATTTGTAAAGAAAATGCAGCATATTTAAGATCCTTAAGGATCCTTAGGATATTCAAGTTTTTACGCTTTTTCTTTAATAATGCCTCAATTTTAAGTATCGACCATTTTATAAAATTGTTATCAAATAAAACATATTACGGACGTATTTATTTATTTTTTACTTTAATATCTTTAAGATAAAAGTCCTTAATATCTTTAAGTATAAATATTATACTGAATTATCCACAATACAGTTTTCATTTACACAATGCAGTTTTCATCATGTTTGATACTTAACTTTCTTTTAAAAAAAAAAGTTCCTGTAAGATTGTTTAGAATGTAAAATACAGAACTTTAATGTCAATAAGATACGAAAATATATTATAGTATCTTAGATATACTGAAGTATCTTAGAGATACTAAAGTATCTTAGAGATACTGAAGTATTTTAGAGATACTGAAGTATTTTAGAGACACTTGAGCATCTTAGAGATACTAAATTATCTTAGAAATACTAAAAAATCTAAGAGATGCTAAAGTATCTAAGATACTTAAGTATCTTAGAGGTACTAAAGTATCTTAGAGGTACTTAAGTATCTTAGACATAGTATAGAATCAAAGAGATACTTTTTTACATTTGAGACTTTAAAGCATTGATGTAAAATTCAGTCAATTTCATAGCACAATTGTGCTAGCTCAAAAATCACACACATTCTTACGCTCTTTCATTTAGTCCACGAGAGTACACAATTCAGTCGTCGATTATCAAGCGATTATAATAATATAAAGCAATACAACCACAATTTACATTTTTGGCATCACTGCTTTAAAGTATTTTTGAAAGACATAAATCTCTTTCAATTACAGAAGTATCCATGAGATGCTTGACATTCTTTGAGACACTAAATTATCTGTGCGATACTAAGGTACCTTTGAGGTACTTCGTTACGTTAGATCTATTTAAATATCAAAGTGAGACTATAGTATCTTAGAGATATGCATAGTATCTTAAAAAATACTAAAGTATCTTACAAATACTAAAGTATCTTAGAGAAACTTAAGCATCTAAGGTACACCTCATATCTTAGAGATACTCTAGTATCTTAGAGAAACTTAAGTATCTTAGAGAAACTTAAGTATCTTAGAGATAATAAAGTATCCTAGACATACTAAAGTATCTTAGAGTTACTAGTTTTCAGTTGAAATATTAAAGTATTTTTGAGTTATTCAATTATCATTGCGATACTGAGGTACCAATGTATGGATGTACCTTAGAGCTATTTGAATATCTTATATATACTTTAGTATTTAAGAGATACCGCAGTATCTAAGAAATACCGAAGTATCTTAAAGATACTAAAGTATGTTATAGATACTAAAGTATGTTATAGATACTAAAGTATCTTAGAGATACTAAAGTATCTTATAGATACTAAAGTATCTTATAGATACTGAAGTATCTTAAAGGTAATTAAGTATCTAAGATATATTAAAGTATCATAAATTTATTAAAGTTTCTCAGAGTAACGAAGTATTAAAGACAGACAAAAGTATCTTCGACATACTAAATTATATACGATATATTAAAGTATTTAAAAATGACTAACGCATCTTAGAAACACAAAAGTTTTTTGATAAACTATAACAGTTTTAAGATACATAAGGCTGGGGTTTTTAGATCTAAGTTGAACTAGGTTTAGTTAATCTTAAAGCAGTAATGGCTGCACCCATTACTAAGTTTGTATACAAAATTTTGGCAGTAGAGCTTAGTTATGTTTAAAATGTTGGCCTTTAATGAAATAATAAAAAAAAACACATTTTGCCGGAAAATTCCGAGTATCAGACTACGTTGAACTAAGTTTAAACTTAATCCATATCTCAAGACACTGCCTAAATGTATTCTAAATGCAAATGTTTCTTTGAGATACAAAAAATCTTTGAGATACTAAAGTCGGTTTTAGATACTAGAATTTTTTTGAGATACTAGAGTATTTTTTAGAATTAGAATATTTTCAGATTCAAAATTATTTTTTGTTTTTAAACTACTAGGAAATACTCCTTAAAATGGTAAAATATTATTCAGATACTTGAAACCATGTTAATTAATTAAACTTTTTGATTCTTATGTATTCATGAGATAATAAAGTTTCTTTAATTACTTTTTAATCAGTAAGAAAATAAAGTATCTTTCTTCCACTAATGTGTCTTTATGATAGTTAATAATTTTTTAAATATTTGTGTACACTGTGATACCTTTTTTTCCTATGAAGCACAAAATTGTCTTTGAGATTCCAAAACAACTTTCATATTCTTAAGATTATTTTGATTTAATATGGTTTGTATTATTTAAAACAGATTTCTTATTATATATTTGGTTTAATTTGCTGTTTTTTTTTTGATTTTATTACAATAAAAAAAAAAAATTAAATAAATTGGAATAAAATTTTGGTGAGTTTTTTTTTAAACATACAATATAGACAAAAAAAAAAGTGTTTTAAGTGATAAAGTGAATGTATTTGTTAAAAAAAATAAATTTCAAAGTGGTGATAAATATTTCATAAAATAAAATAAATTTTAAATTTTTTATTTATCACAAAATTATAACAATTCTTTCTTTAACAAAATTTTTTGCAACAATTTTAAATTCGTAAAAATAATTATCGTAAAATTTATTTCATTTTAAGCCACACAATTTTGTTAAAGGAAAAACTGTTTCTTTTATTTGCTGTTGGCAAAATTGAATGGAAAATAATGAAAAGTAAAAACAAAACAAAGAATAATATTTATAATAATAATAAAAATGTTGTACGTTACGATTTGCGTTTCCATTATTTTCGTAGCTGCTGGATGATTTTCTTTCATTTTATTTTTTTACTTTTCTCGTTCCTTGTTTTTTATAGAAAATGGTTTAATTTGTTATAGTTTTAGTACGTTTTAAAAATTTAAACAATTTGAAGTTTATGTTCTTCCTGTAGATTTGTTTTTTTGCTGTTTTTTGGGTGAAACCTTTTTTTCTAAAATAAAATCTGTAGGATTTTTATTAAAATTATCGTTTTTTATTATTAATCATTATAAACTTTATTTTAATTTGTTGGCAAGCGTTGCAAATTTTAGTTTTGTTGCATTATCTATTTCTTTAAATTTTTTTTTATTAATAGACAAAAAACAAAGTTCACTCACTAGTTTAATCTATTTTTAATTTTTGATACTTTTTTGTTGGTTTTTGTAGTTTTTGATTTAAAGTTTTGTTTTTGATTTTATTTTTTTTTTTAAATCCATAAAACTTTTTTTTTAATTTTGTCTAAAGCAGTGTTTAATTTTCCTGCTTGTTTTCTGTTGCATGAAAACAAAATTTTAAGTTTTAATTAAAATCTGTTTGAAACAGCAGCTTGCTAAATTAAATGCTGTGGAAGCTGTTGGGGTTTTGTACATGTTTGAGACTTTTGGAATTGGGTTTTATGTGGGAATTTCGTCTGTTTAAGGGCTGCTAAGTCCAAAGTTAACTTTATAACGGTCCTTTGAAAAATTATAGATCAATCCTATAATAAAACTCTTTTATCATAATGAAACTCATTTTACAATATTTTTATTATTTACGTTACGGCTAAAGGTATATTTTAGTGTTTGGGGGCAATAGTTTTTTTATAAGACATATGGTTGAATTTCAAAATCTATCATCTCAGAATCAAGCAGTTTAAATTCTAGTCATTTATGCGTACCAACAATTTTATGCCAATTGTTATAAACGGGTGTCTCAATAATGTTTTTAGCCTGCACTGAAAATAAAATGGTATATATTTATAAGTTCCCAGCGGTAAATATTGAAAGGACCGCAAGTGGCAGGCCTTTTTGAAGGCCTCTATACTCCTTTCATAAGATTCGCTTCTCATGATTTCCTGCCTTCTAGAAGGCATAAACTTCTTTTTCAAAGACCTTCTGAAATATTCAGTACACATTCGCTACTCCCTTCTTTGAGAAGGGAAAAAGGAAGGTGTTCAGTTTTATTTACTTTTTATTTTTAGTGACCTTCCTTACTCCCTTCTTTGGGAAGGGATCGAAGTTGTTTTTAAAGGAAGTGTGGAAGGCCTTGCGCCCAATGACAACCTGTGTAAAAAATAAATAAGTATGGAATGCGGCGAGAAGGGCTTCTGACTGCTTGTGACGGCTAAACAAGGCCTTCTATTAGGCCTCTTTACTCATTCTAGTTACCGTTGGGTTTGTCTTTCGATTTGTAATTTCTACAACATTGATATAAGACCCTTAAAAATGTACACTGAAAGAATTTTCTTCGCAATACCAATGAATTTTGGACATTAATACCATGAAAAATTGCATTAAAAAGGAATCTATGGAGCGCTTCGTTGGATCAATGAAACCTGTTTCATTAAAATGTATTTAATGAAACACTACATAAGATCTATGAATATTATTCATTGGATGAATACTTTCAATAAAGTAAAAAAATTTTGTTTTTTTTTATTTTATTTTTTTTAATTTAATTTAATTTAATTTTTTAATTTTTTTTTTGTCTCTGGCGGGAATCGTCTACCGGGGCAGTGTAGTTTTTGGATAAAAAAACTATGTTTTTTTACTCAATTAAGAGTGTAAATATGAGATTAAATTGTCCATAACAACAATAACAACGTTGATTGAAAGTGTTTGTTTCATTACTATAATGACATTTTTCATTGTCATAATGAAAATTTAAATTTATGAAAGCATTATTAAAATATGTTGCTTTTATAAAAAATTTTTGATTTCATAAATTTAATGGCATATTACATTAGATGTATGGAATAATTAAATCTTACATTTTTTAATTAACAATTTAACATTTTTTTAAGGAAACTATAATTTTGTATTAGTTTATGAACATAGTTATGTTTGTATATTGTTTTTTTATGTTCCCAATTAAAATTTTTTGTTTTACTTGGACAAACTTATGTTTTCATATATCCGGTGAAAGTTTTTAACGTAATTACGAAATCCAATGAAGTGAATTTAACGAAAATACTTCAATATAACTATGAAATTCCATTTAGACAATGAAAACTTTCATTTACCCAAGGAAAATGTTTTTTTTGAAAATGATTCATTAAATATATGAAGCATTTTTCTTTCAGTGTCTATATTCTTATGAGCAGCGAAATTGATTAAACGATGTTCGTCTGTCCGTGTATATGTTGAAATTGATTTTCCGAAAACTCCAGAAATAGTGGGGACTTGCTTGTTATATATCAGTCCATAAATGACTGATGTCTGAGAAAAAAACCACGACTTCCTATAATTCTTTCCATTGATAACTTGTTTTTTTTTTGTGTATCTGGAGAACGGCAAGAGCCAAAGCTTCCAAATTAGATACAACCTCTTAGTTATCAACACACAATATCCTACAAAATGTGGGCGGGAAGTGGGTGTAGCACAAAAAAAATGTTTTTATATCTTAGAAACGGTATTTATATATGTATGTAGCTTTCTACTCTTATCGCACCTAGTGAAGGGTTTATAAGATTCGGCATAGTAGAATTTAGCACTCTTTTTTGGTATTAATAGGTTTATTAAAAAAAATTTGTTGCAGTTGCAACAGTTGTTGCTGAATGGACACTTCTAGGTCGCTGTTCACTCAACTTCGTGTCGCAGTCTGGGAAATAGGGCCAATTTATGGGCGCAAAAATCATAGCTTCTTAACAAATATTCTGGTCCACGCACACCTAAATGTGTGGGTGGGAAAATACTCATCAAGCATTGGGGTAGTATTGGTGAAAATGTGTTTGTATATATCACACCGACGATGATGGAAGGAATATCAAATAATTAGATATGACGGTAAATATTACGTCAAGCACACGTACACGATTGAATTCGCCTGCTGGACTAGTATTTGACAAGTGTATTTGGCCCTTTATGGGCAAGGATATAGGCTTTACGGTCCGTTTGAAATTATGTAGCAATTTTTAGACACTTTCCTCTGTATTCATAAAAAATTAAAATGGATTTGGAGAAAAATTTTTAAGAAAATTTTGGCTTAAAACACATATCAAACTTATTTTATTTTTTATGAATACGACAGTTTCTGTTGATTTATAAGACCACTTTTACCGATAAGACTCTTTTATCTTCAAAACTAGGCAGTTATTTTTAACACAGTGGCTGCTATATGACCACTCCTCACGCAGAGAAAAGACATGTTTCCATAAGGTCACCTCCAACAAAACTGTTTTTAAAGAAAATTTTAAAAATATGTATTATATTATATTCAACATTTTTCATTTTTTCGAATTTATTCTATGAGCTAAATTTCAGTTATGTATTTTATAAAGCTTTTTTGTAATAGTTCTTTTCCTACAATATTTCAGAAATGACTTTATATACTACCAGACTATTATATTGTATTTTCTTTTTTTAATAGTCTGGTAGTGTATAAAGTCATTTCTGAAATATTGTAGGAAAAGAACTATTACAAAAAAGCTTTATAAAATACATAACTGAAATTTAGCTCATAGAATAAATTCGAAAAAATGAAAAATGTTGAATATAATATAAAGTAACCTTCGGAAGGAAATAATTCCCAGTTTCAATATGTATTATGTTTAATTTAACCAAATTACTGTCACCAACAACCATATTATGGTTAAATACGCCTTTCATCAAGAAGCTGCAACCATATTGTAGTTGCCTCTAAACATGTTATGGTTGAATACAACAATAATTTCTTTTTAAATTAACAATAGTATTTTCCTCTTTTCCAAGACCAACATGCTATGGTTGAAAACCAACCATGCTATTATAAGTGTTAAATATATTTAAGTTGTTATCAAACATAACGTGCTCGCAGGTTACCGTAATATGGTTGTGACTTCTTGATGAAGGACAAATTTAACCATAATATGGTTGTCGGCGACAATAATATGGTTAAATTAAACATTATCTTTTTAAAATTTTCTTTAAAAATAGTTTTGTTGGAGGTGACCGTATTGAATCATGTGTTTTCTCTGGGTGCTGTGACGATAAATTTTTTTTGTTGACAACTCCTGCTATAAATGCAGCAAGATTAGGATATTAATTCAATGTCTGGTCGTATTGCCATCATAAGTGGTTCGAAGCTCTGGTTAAGACTTTCTTAGTTACAAGGTTTATAAGCGATTCATAATGATTCATTTGAAAGATTTATCAACAAGTTTAAGCATTTCGTTACTTTAATATAGAAAAGCCGTAACTAAAATTTTCCTTACTTTACACGAGAAGGAAAATACTTAATAAAAATTGTAGTATCGTATTTTTTATTAAGTTTTTTATTAATTTGTTTAGAGAGTTTAATAAAAAACTGCGTTTAAAAAAAATCGCGACTACAAGACTATAATTTTTATTAAGTTTTTTCCTTCCCCTGTAAGTAAGGAAAATATTAGTTAGGGCTTTTCTATATTAAAGTAACGATTTGTCTCTTCAATTTATCAATTATATGTTTAATAACAAGTTGGTTCGGATGCAAATTCTGCTGATATTAAAATGTGAAAGTTTGTATGTTTAGATGTTTGTTTTGTTGTTGCATAATAATGGATTTGATATAACACTTTACCTAAGAAAAAAGGTACTTATGTCCAGCATCAACGATTCAATGCGCCAACAATTTCGATATGAATATCAATAAAGAATTGCTGCCCAATTTTTTCGTAATGCTTAAAAGATCGTATCCGAAACAATTAAGTGATATGTAAATTAAATTTTTCAATGCACTGATTTGTCTGCTTTGATGCTGAGTTTAAATTTTGTTTTAATTCAATAATTTTTTTTATTTTTCCTCCGCTAGATTGGCCTGGCTCTTTTTCCCTCTGTGTGTCGTTTCGGTAATTAAAATGCAAGATTATTGTGGAAGAGAAAGTAATAAGTGTTGTTTATAACTAGGGATGAGATTTTCATGCACTAAAAAAATCGAAAATATGCGCATAAAATATGCACTAAAAAATCCAAAATATGCACTTAAAAAATATGCACTAAAAACTTGAAAATTTTCCACAAAAAATCTTTTTTTAATTTTACTAAAAACAAAAAAAAAATAAAAAATACAGTATATTGTTATTAAAATATCTTAAAAAAACTAAGTACTGTTTTATTAAAAGTAAAAATGTCTTGTACTTGAAGAATGCCAATGCATTTTTAAAAAATTTACTGTCCGATCCCACTTTGATTCCAGATCAGATCAAATATATTTGAAATTTTTTTGAAATCCTAAAATTTTTTTTGCAAAAAGTGTTAGATTTTTTTTTTCATTCGTCGGGATATTCTTCCTTCCACATTGTTCATTTTACTTTTTGCAATATCAATTAATTTGACTTGAGTATTAGCTGAACTAAATCCCTCCTAATTATTTATTTTTTCACCAATATATCCAAAATTTTCCAATTTACATACAAATGCTTATTGACTTCTGATGTTTTTTAAATTAAATATGTATTTTTTTCTGTTTTTTTAATTGCACAATCATCGGCATCAACAAGCTCTTCTAACATTCTTAAATTACTCGAAGTTTTTTGAATAGATTTCTGAAGCATGGCCTCCATTTTGCTTCTACTGGCTGCCGTGGCAGGGGAATCAAGGGCTATATTTCATTAAAAATTGCAATACTAGCTTCTTAATTATCTGCAACCATTGTGCCAAGCAAATAGCTTGTAACAGTTTTGGATACAAATTTTTAAACCCATTGGAAGCCTTAACTACGCATCGGTTTAAAAAAGAAGCATTTTTGTCGAAATCTTGAAAATCTTGTATTTAAAGCAAAGCTCCAAAAGAATTTATTTATTTTTTAAAAATTTCTTTGGAAATTTTTTTTTTGTGTATTTAAAAATTTTTTTAAGAACTTTTTATAATATGGAAATTTACAAAAAATCACTCAAAAATGTCAAAATATGCAGAAATATGCGTTAAAAACCTAAATATGCAAAAATATGCATTTTCACCAAAATATGCAACAATATGCAAAAACAGATCGATGCCATTTTATCGCAAATTTAATGATTCGGAAAGATAATTGATCCACATCGTTCTTAGACTACCGACAAAAAACATGCATTTGCATGGAAATCGCATCCCTATTTATAACTATTAAGTTCTATGTAAACAGAAGAGAAATATAAATCTTGTATGGGAAGTTAGTTCAAATGTAGTATATAAATATTTTACTAATAAACTGATTGTACTGGACTTAAATCAAGAACTGCCTAGATGAACTAGAAATACCATAATCATTATTTTATGCAAAAGGCAGATCGAAATCCGATCGAAAATTTATTAAAAAAATCTAGAATATATATTTACTTTACTCCATTAGTGGTGGTGGTGCAGGGTATAAAAATCATTAATTTATTGGCACGTTGATCCGTTCACATTTAGGCTCATAACTTGTTTTATATTTTTCTTTTTTGGCTGTTTTTAAATTCAAATTTCAATAGAAGTATAAGAAATAATTCGTGTATAAATGTTTTCATTGCTGTTGAGTCTTTCGGAAATGCCAATTTTTTAAGAGACGCACTTGCTTTATCGAATTTAATTTGCGGAATTTTAATTGAATATTTTGTGGAGTTACAAATGAAATGACAAACTTTAAAAACCCTAATACAACATTTGCGGCGGTGTGAGTTACTAAAAATATTACCAATGTTTAACGTAATTTATGTCAACTATATTATTACTGGGTGTAATTCAATACAAAATTATTTCCCAAAAACAAATCAAAAAAAAAAAACATGAACAAATTAACATAAGATATTAATAATCACCCCTATTATGTAAGTCCTCATCGACGTCGACATTAATTTTAAATTGTTGTCACATCAAGTCGACGACTACATCACTTTGACATTAGTTTGGAATTTTATAAGAATGTTGTGTCGACGCCGACTAGTTATCGAAAATTTGACAATTGAAGCATAGCCGCGATTATTTTTCAGGAGAGCAAAAAAAAAAACACGTTTTTAACAGGCAAGATTATTAATTCTTTATTTTTTTTAGATTATTAAAAATAATGATAATAAAAATTTTTATGCAAAATATCAACAAATTTAAAATTTAAATTACATGGAAATTAACAGTTTATAACTTTTTCTTAGTGGAAAAACGTTTCAATCACGATGTCATTTAAAACGTTCTTCCACAACGCAAAGCATCATGACTGGTGGCTTTTAAAACGTTTTTCCACGTTTAAAACCATACACTTTGTATCATTTGTAAGTAACTTACAAAGTTCTTCCATTAGCTGACTCTTTGTATGTAATTTTTAAGGGCTTTAAGGTGCATAATTTTGGGTGATTTGAGGTTTAAACAGTGTACGAGAGTAATGTTAACGGTTATCTGCAAAAAAAACAGTTTTTGCAAAAAGTGGCTTTTAAAACGTTATTCGCGGCTGTGCTTTTTCACATTTTAACGCTATTTAAGCTGCTTTCCGACATATTTTTTAACCGATTTTGCTTTTTCAATTAAAGGGTACAGTTTGTTTCCAATTTTAAATATTTTCGCGAATTTTTGCCATGCTTTCGATAACATATATTTTTACTGTAAGTTTTCAAATTTCCGTTAATTTTGCAATTTTCACCGAATTTTTGCCATTCCTTATAGTTGAAGGTGCTTTTAATCAATTTTATGGCTTTATTGATATATTAAAAATTTTCGCGAATTTTCGCTATTAAGCAAACTTTTCCGCATTTTTCGCGTGCATTTTTTTATTTTAAGCATATTCAATGAATATGTTTACATTTCATTTAAAATTTCTTTTACTTTCATTTTAGGCGTCGCAAAATTTCCTGTAAACTAAATATGGGACAATTCTACTCGATGTCGATTAAATGAGCCTTAGAAAATATCAATTTTTAACTCTTTTTGAAAGATTATTTTAGAAGATTTGTTTAAACTTTAATGCTATTTTTATTCAAAAAGTTTTCCTGAAGTACCTTTTGTAAAATTGTTGTTACTTTTATAATAAAATTTTTATGTTAAAAAATATAACTTCTAAACTAGACAAAATTAAAATTATTCGATTAACCGAATTATTCGATTATTATTCGATTAAATTTTGAACTCGAATAATTTTTTTATTTTTATATAGTTTATTATTCGATTAAATTTTTAACTCGAATAATTATTTTATTTTTAAACTTCTAAACTAGACAAAATTAAAATTATTCGATTAACCGAATTGTTCGATTATTATTCGATTAAATTTTTAACTCGCATAATTTTTTTATTTTTAAACTTCTAAACTAGACAAAATTAAAATTATTCGATTAACCGAATTGTTCGATTATTATTCGATTAAATTTTTAACTCGAATAATTTTTTTATTTTTAAACTTCTAAACTAGACAAAATAAAATTATTCGATTAACCAAATTGTTCGATTATTATTCGATTAAATTTTTAACTCGAATACTTATTTTATTTTTAAACTTCTAACCTAGACAAAATTAAAATTATTCGATTAATATTCATTGAATATGTTTACATTTCATTTAAAATTTCTTTTACTTTAATTTTAGGCGTCGAAAAATTTCCTGCAAACTAAAACAGGGACAATTTTACTTGATGTCGATTAAAAAGAGCCTTAGAAAATATCAATTTTTAACTAATTTTGAAAGATTATTTTAGAAGATTTGCTTAAATTTTAATGCTATTTTTATTTAAAAAGTTTTCCTGAAGTACCTTTTGTAAAATTGTTGTTACTTTTACAATAAAATTTTTATGTTAAAAAATAAAACTTCTAAACTAGACAAAATAAAATTATTCGATTAACCGGATTGTTCGATTATTATTCGATTAAAATTTTAACTCGAATAATTTTTTTATTTTTAAACTTCTAAACTAGACAAAATTACAATTATTCGATTAACCGAATTGTTCGATTATTATTCGATTAAATTTTTAACTCGAATAACTTTTTTATTTTTAAACTTCTAAACTAGACAAAATTAAAATTATTCGATTAACCGAATTGGTCGATTATTATTCGATTAAATTTTTAACTCGAATAAGTTTTTTATTTTTAAACTTCTAAACTAGACAAAATTAAAATTATTCGATTAACCGAATTGTTCGATTATTATTCGATAAAATTTTTAACTCGAATAACTTTTTTATTTTTAAACTTCTAAACTAGACAAAATTAAAATTATTCGATTAACCAAATTGTTCGATTATTATTCGATTAAATTTTGAACTCGAATAATTTTTTTATTTTTAAACTTCTAAACTAGACAAAATTAAAATTATTCGATTAACCGAATTGTTCGATTATTATTCGATTAAATTTTTAACTCGAATAATTTTTCGCGCTTTTAATCGATTAATTGAATAGCGTAATAAATTTTCTGGGGATTTGAGTAATACTAAATAGATTTAGCATCCGTCTGTTAAAAACACGCTCTTTTTCGAAACATTCACTCAACAGAATAGATTGTCAAATTCTGCTAGTTCTGCTTAAGCTGTTATGATACTTGATATTTTTTGTATTTTTTCTATATTGGAGAACAGTGCAAATATATTTGCATAGGAAAACTGACTAAGTGTAAAGAGTATGGTTATATCATAAAAAATCTTGAAAAGTCAAACAAATATACATGTGTTATCGATAAAAAATCTAAGACTGTCAAAAAAAAAATATACAATTTTTTAACTTAAAATTGACATTTCCAGATTAATTGTTAGCACTGTTGCCAATTTTTTTTGTTTTTGATCGAAAGAAACGGGTTTTAACTTTTTTTTTGCGAATTTTAGCTTTAATGACGGTTTTTTGTGGGGAAAAAACGTGGGCTGTATTGTTTGTTTTGTTTACATTTTATCAAATTGTATTTCTTGTTCTTTCTCGCATTTGTTGTTTCATTCAGTGAATCCTAAAAAAATCCAATACAAAAAATAGCAAGTATCATAACACCTTTAACAGTTTGGAATTTAAATCTGTTTAGTACCAAAAGAGTTATAAGCCCACATGTAAAACAACTCCCCTAAAAAACTAATATTTTTGTTAAAAAAAAAAACATAAATTGGTGACATAATGCACCGCTACTCATTAAATTTTGCACAAATTTGTTTTATATGACTAGAAATTAAACTACTTAATTTTGAGAAGATCGATCCATAATTTACCAAAGTTCCCATATAAAGACCCTCCCGGAAAACACTTCAGCACGCCTTTAAACTTAACGGAAAATGCTTGATATCTTAGTAAAATTTGGTATGTCAATGTTTCATAGCATTTGAAAACACACTACCAAATTTCCCGAATATCTTTCAAATTTTACTGCCTATCCCACAATTTCGAACGAAAACTTCGTTTGCTTAGCTTACATTTTAAGCCAGTGTTCGAAAATAAACAGAACATTATTTAGCGTTCGGCTCACACGCCCAATAACGATATCTATTTTTTGTGATTCGTAACTATTTTCAGGAAAGAGCCGAACACTATATCGCCGGCTTAATATGCAAACCTGCTAAATCCACTTTTTCAGTAAATTGAGATTTTGATGCCGTTTGGTGGACGATTATGTAGTTTTTCTTAAATTTTGAGTCTTGAAATGTGTAAAAACAAATATATTTTCAGTTATTCTTTCAAACAGCACATAGAAAAAATAAGAAGTTTCTTGTCTCTCCTGTAAAATCTGTTGAAACGGAGTTAGCAAGTTTGCATATTAGGCCGACGATAAAGTGTTCTGTTCTTCGTTAAAAAATAAAACAATTGTAGTGATACTGAAGAGAAACATTATATTTTAATGTTCTATAATGTTTATTTTTTTAACATTGATGAAGAAAGGAGCAAACAAAAAATTTTAGCAACGGCTACAGCACGATCAGCTTGTGTGTGTTTGTTTTGTTTGTGTAAAATCTTTTTGCTGGCTTTTTGTTTTTTTTCGTATGTGTATTTTGTTTTTGTAAATATGTTTGGTTTTTTTACCCGCCAAAAAGGAGCTACTCAAAACAGAAACAAACGAACATTAATGATCTAAGCCGGACACAATGAAGTTTGTGGTGTAAAAAAAAAACGAACGGAATTAAATGTACTCACATTTTTGTTGAGTTGGATAGGAACAGTATTATTTTTGTGTTCGAAAGATGACAAATAGGGAAACATTATTTTTTTAATGATTTGCTAAACAAACACTATTAGCGTTTATGTTTACCACAAATCTATCGAACCGAACACTAATGAGCGGTATTTAGTGTTTATTTTCGAACACTACTATAAAGTTTAAATATTCTGGGTGCTTGAGTAGTCTAAGTCGATTTAGCCACGTCCGTACATCTGTCTGTTGAAAACAAGCTCACTTGCGAAAAACTCACTCAGCAGCAAAAGGCGGCTGGCTTGGACACATGTTTTGTTTGGAATAATTTCTTTCTTAACTATCCTTTTCTCTTCTTGTTTCTCTTCACACTCACTGTTACTGAAAAAGAAGTCCAAAGCACAAGTGGACCGTTGTCTAATAAATGTGCCATGATGGAAGAAAACTAAGTTTATTTTGGGCTTTAGGAACCCAAAAATATAAAAATAAGTTGGAATAGTTAAAAATAAAGAACTTTTTCAAAGTCTACCTGTATTATAGACAAACAAATTTTACATATTTTAAACAAGTAGCTCAAATGCCGGGATGATAGGACTACGTGTAAATTTCAAAAATATTAAATTCAGCGAATCGAGACTACAAACCAAACAGCACTTAGTGTGGCTATAGGTGGCATTCACACTAGTATAGAGGCTGTAGAACGATTCGCCTTTCTTAGTAGCATTGTATTTAAAGACAAATAAATAAATCTGGTTGGCGCGCAACATTTCGCAGTGAACAAAAATTAGAATTTTGAACACCAGCGTAATACCTTTTAGATTACACTCCTCGACGACCGAGAAAGACCGAATATTTTTGCCTGCCATGATCTCCAATGCGCAATTACAAAGGATAGCTAACAGCGAAGAAGTAATGACTGAAATAAAACGACGGTAGTTGGGGTGAAAAGGTTACGCTTAGCTCACGCGTGAAATCCGCAAGGCTCGAGGCATTGGGGAAGATACAGTATGATGTGGATAAGAACCACACGCATGTATTATACTCGTATATCCAAAGGGACGTGGCCGCAAATTCTGACCATGACACAAGACAGACAGCAATAAAATGATTTTGGTTCCTCCCGATAGGAGCATGTGTATTGTATGCAATGTAATTAATATGTGTAAAGAAATAATTAAATTAAATTGTCATCGAAGGAATAAAAAAACAATATACATAAACATAAATAGATAATTTCTCTGCCTTGATTTTTCTGTTTATAACATAAACTAAAGAGAAATTCCACATTATTCATTAAATATACGCGCCTATAAATATGCTCTATTATTTTATAATCTTTTATAATGGAAAAAAATACACAAAAGAGATCGCGTCTTCTTCTTGTTAGGCATACGGCACCTGTTACCAGTGATGCCAACTTTTTGAGAGCAAAAAGCACTTTAAAATTTAACAAAAGTGTAAAAAAGCACTAAGCCATTTTTACAATATATTTAAACACAAAATAAGTTGCATTCGGCTGTGCCGAATATTATATACCTCCAATTTTGAAAAAAAAGGTTAAATATATTAACATTTGTATATACACATTTTTAATGTATACATTGAACATATTTATAATAATATATTATTATCTTCAAAAAAATAATATCATCCAAATCATCATTAGCTGAGTTTTAATTGGGCCATAAAACAGTTTTAAAGTAATATTTAATTTGATTTTTTCTATGTTTCATTGGAAGAAAGATCTCTACAGACATTAGATGGTTGATTGTAATCATTACAGCATGAATTATGCCGACGAAGTCCACATATAACGTAAAGATTTGAATTAACAGAGTTTAAGGATAATCGGTTTCCGATTTTTGATTAACTGTAGTTCATCGAACTTAATGTTTTTTCAACGCCCGCGTTAGAGTATGGAAAACTTAAAATTCTAAATACAAAATTGGACAATTAAAATCGTTGACTTTTATCTAAAAAATATATGTTCGTTGTTTATTTTTCCATTCACAATTCCTTATATTTTCCAAGCCATTTTCTATTTTTGAAACAGTGTCAAAATCTTAAAAAAAAAAAGTTTACCTAAAACAAATACATCGTTTTTACTACGATCACTTAATATATTGTCAACTCTTAATAGCTTGTAAAATTTCCTAGTTCTAACTTCGTAAATAAGATTATTGGTAAAAAGAATGCAACTTACTTTTATCATTTGAAATCTTATAATCTTTACAGGCCTACTCAAAATTGTACCCCAAATAGCAAAGCTCATCTAAATCATCCTCTATATAATCGAAGTTTTAAAAAATGGTAGAAAAATTGTAAAAAGCACCAAAGGCACTTACCAAAAATTGAAAAAGCACCAAGTTAGTTCTTTTTTTTAGTTTGGCACTAAGGCTAAAATTTTGGCGTTTTGAGGCATCAAAAAGCACCATAAATAGTGCCAAAAGCACTAAGTTGGCATCGCTGCCTGTAACTAGTTTCAAGAGATGGGAGATTTTTTTTTTTTTGAAAACGTTAGAAAATTGTGAGTCCTTGTGTGTGTTAAGGGTGTTTCAAATTAAATGAATCAAAAAGGATATATCCTTTGAGATTTAACATGGTCTAAACATCACAAGATAATACCACTAGACATAGCAACAAATTGTTTTTTGTGAGATGTAGTATTTTAATCAAAACAAAAACATATTGGAATTGAAGGATTGTTGGTCCCGTTTTTTTGTCAAATATTTGGCAAGTGTGAGCGTAGCTTTGCTTTTACACCACTTGAAACATAAGAAAACTTCCAGATTTAATAATTTTAAGATAATTTTCCAAAATACATTCTTACGTGGCATTTTAAAATTTTATGGATTTTGGTTTTTTTTTTTTTTTTGGTATTTTGTTTTAATTGTTTATAATTTTTATTTTGTTTGTTTAAAAAAGTTATAATATTTTTACATTTTTCATTCTTTGTTTTTTAGTTGATTATAAATTATTTCATAAATAAATTATTATCATAAGTTTTCACTCAAATTTTTTTAAAATCTTTATAAGTATTTTTTTTTATTTTTAGAATAACTCCAGTTCTAACCTTAAAAATTTTATTTTCTTTTTAATTTTTTAAAAAGAAACGCAATATTTTTTTGTACTGGGTGTTTTATTATTTATTTAAAAAACTTATATAAAAAAAATGTTTTCTTTCTTTTAAAAAATATTTTTTTTTTTTGGTTTTTTTATAAATTTATTTTTTTACTTGTTGAAATATATTAAAACAACTGAGAGTTTTAATTAAGAACTGATAACAAGTTTTCTTTAGCTTAAAACGGAACGACCGCTTTGACGTTACACGTAAAAATAACTGTAAAGGATGTTACAACTAAAGCATCAAGCTACCAAAAATCCAACATACAAACACACACACACACACACACACCCATGCCCATATATATTTGAGCAAAGGAATTGTTTTGTCTTTTATTATTATTTTTTGGAAGGAAACAGCAGTAAATATACACATATAACACACACACACACACACGCATACACACAGTTATAGCTTTTGTAAAGGCAACAAGGATAACAAGTAACCAACTCTCATTAACTAGAGCAGATTATTACAGGGTTCTTAAGAGATGAACATTGTGGTCACATGGTTGTCAGTGTTAATAATTTTTTTTTTTTTAAGAAAATGAAATTAAATTATTAAAATAAAATTTTTTTAAATAATATTTTTTGTTTTTATTTTCTTCAAATTTTTTTGAATTTATTTATTTTTCTATTTTAATTTATTTATTTTTTTTATTTTAAAAATAGTCTTTTCTTTAAAATCTTTTTGAAAACTTGTAGCAGTAGTAACTTTACTGTTACGTGTTTAACTATCAACTGAATTTGTGTTGACCAAGTCCTTAATTTTTTTTGCTGTTACAAAAAAAAAAAAAAAAACAAAAAAAGGATGCTGTTGTTACTGTTTTCCGTTTTTTGGTTTTTCTTTGTTTTTGCTATCATTTCTTTTCTTTTTTTTTTTGTCGTTTGCTGCAATTATTACTCATTTTCAAATTGTTGCTCTTGTTGAAAATCAACAAGAACCAATTTAAACATGTTCATGGTCGTTAAAACTGCACTTTTAATACAAAAACTACTTAAACACACTCATATACACTAAAACCCCTTAACAATCCTTTAACCATAAAACTAAAAAAATCTCTCTCTCTCTGTTGCTCTCCTACAAAATAAACTAGCTCAGCACAAAAACAAAAATTCCCTTTAAAAGAAGCAACATGTTGTAACAATTTCTCATGTTTGACTCATAGTCTATTAGACTTTAGCACTAATTCTCTCAAACTCTCCTTTACACACCCTGGTAAAGAGGCCTTAAGCAAAACTGAAACGAATTTTGTGGGAGTTGTTTTTTTTTTCTTCTTACATTTTTGTTGCTGTATTCTCTGCCACAACAACCACAATAACATTCTGTTTTTAAGGTTTTGAGTTTGTTTTGCTTTTTAACAGTCACGTGTTGCATGTCCTTTGTGTTTGTTTTTTGAGTGAAAGCTTTTCGTTTTACACTCAATGTTAAAGTACCCCACCTTATTTGTTGCCCCCTTTAAAAAAAATTTGTTTTTAAACATGCGCTCTTTTTTACTCACAAATGTTCGTAAAGCTTTATTTTTTCGGGAAGATTCGGGTTTCCTGTTAGTTTTTGTGGGTTTCGTGTAGATTGTTCTTTTGTTGTTGTTGCATTCAAATGGTTTGTAAATTATGATGATAAAAAAAAAATTAAATGGTAAAAGCTTTTTATTCTTGTAAATTGCATGGACCAAAAGTGTTTACAGTTTGGTGCAATTATGTGTGTGTGTGTGGGAATGCCTGTCCTTTCTCATTTATGTATATGCGAGAGTGTGCGTGTATGCATTGTAAGTAATATGTTGCTAAAGTATTTGTTGCTTAAGAGCATACGCCCCACATTGCAATGTTTCCATGCATGAATTTATATGTACCCTACGTCCAACACCTTATTTCGGTATAACAATAATATACGAAATAACTAATGCTAAGGACACACATTTTTCTTTTAATGTTTTCTATTATTACAAATAAAAGATTTTGACCAACTATGTACAGCTATCTAAACCTTCACCGAAAAAATTCTCATAATTTTTTTTCCAATTAAACCATTTATCAAAAATAAAATAATTTTTTGATTAAAAATTTAATCAAGAAAATTAAACGTTTAATTATGTAAACATCATTACTGCAAAAAATTTTGTTTCTATCAAAAAATATTTAATTGTTTACTGGGCCAATTTTTTACTGTTAGGACCAGCGCTCAGGGGATGACCCCTACTAATGCATTGCATTGTGTTGGAACTAGGAAAGTAGTTTGTGGGAAGGGAGATCGAGGGAGTAGTGTTTGTGAACATTCGATTTGAACTTAATCATGTTGTAAGTGAGATGGAAGACTTCTGCAGGAAGGTTATTCCACATACGAACTGTGCGGAAAAAAAACGAATTCTCTCTGTAATGCGTTGTACGATTCACCTGCCAATCGACCACATAAGGATGAGCTCTTGAGGAAAAACGTACGGGTTTCGGGAACCAGATCCCTAATTTCGTCAGAACACATCCCATTGTAGTAACGATAAAACAGACAAATACAACCCACATTGCGACGGTGCTCAAGAGAGTCAATAGAATTAGATACCCTACTGCCACCAATGAGAACCTTCGTCCTTTCCTGCACGCGGCCGAGAAGCTCCAAAATAGACTTTGAAGCACCGGCCCTCACATAAGAGTTGTATTCCATACGCGGTCGGATATAGGTGGTATAAATAGTAAGGAGATCAGATGGAGTGAAGTATATCCGTCTTAGAAAACCGAGGCACTTGAATGCTTCTTTCGACACCTTGAATATATGTTCTGTCCATCGGACATCACATTGTATCCTCATGCCCAGAGCATCAATAGATTCTGATTCCTCAATAATAATACCACCCATGTATACAGATGAGGCACCTTGATTTGTCGCGCGTTTATGCGTCAGCACGCAACATTGGGTTTTTCGGGCATTAAAATCGACCCTATTCGCACGACCCCATTCCGAGATTATGTCAAGGTCTCGGCCATTCTGCCTCATAGCAGCGACATCGGATACGCTTGGTCTGCATTCGAATGAGAACGAGTGGCAAAGGTTGCTGTCATCTTCAAAAGAGTAGATAGCGTTGGAAGTTTGACAAAGGAGGTCGTTTAGAAAGATAATAAATAGAGTAGGAGAAAGAACGGAGCCTTTCGGCACCCCTGAATGAATCTTGAACTCATTCGACGAAACCCCATCTATAACAACTCGTATAGTGCGATCTCTGAGAAAACTCGATATAAATCGAGAGAAATTATCACCGACACCAAATGCAGCAAGTTTTGACAAGAGTGCACCATGCCAGACTCTGTCAAACGCCTTGGAAATATTTAAAGCAATTGCCTTACGTTCGCCAAAATGGTGAATGGAACGGCACCATTTTTCCGGTAACAGAGCTAGTAAGTCTCCAGTAGAGCGACCTCTACGAAAGCCATACTGGCGGTCGCTTATAAGGTAGTTTAATTCTAAATATTTGACAAGATGGTAATTTACCATACTCTCCATAACTTTGGAAAGTGCCGAACAAATTGCTATTGGGCGGTAATTTTCAGGGTTATTAGCGGTTCCTTTTTTAGGAATTGGCGTTATTTAATTAGTTTTTTAGTTAATATCACGAATTATTTAATTGAAATATATTTTTAGTTTTTTTTCTGTCTTCGTATGGAAAGGCAAAAAACATCTGGAATCTGCTCAAGAGTATTTTGGTGTCTAAGTTGGGTTGGGCTAAGTTCCTTTGGCAACCGCAATCAATCACAGCTCACGTGCGTCCATTTAACTCCCTTGCCTACAAAACCCAAATTAAAGCCTGTTTCACTCCCAAAAAAAAAAAAAAAGAACCAATACCAATCCTGTTGTGCCCGAAATAATAATTTCTATCTGAATTCCTTAAATTTCAGCACATTTCTTAAAATGAATTTCACTTACTGTATGTCACAGTAGCACGTTTCGTGGCCACTATTTGCCATCAAGAAAAAATATAATTTTTTTTTAACTAGTTTTTTCTTCACGATTTCATGGTTTTGTATTTAAAAATTGTTGTTGTTTGTTTTTTGATTGCCATAATACGCAACACACATCCTTAATGGAAATTTAAATTTCAAATGCAAATTGTAACCGCCGCAAAAAAATGAACGTATTACAACAGCAACAACATGCAAACAAAAAATTATTAGAAAAAGCAAAACCAAAAAAAAGATGAAAACTGATGGAACAAATATTTTAAATGGGAGATTTTGTAAAAACGTTCGTTATCTTTGTACATTAGAGGGGTCCCAAAAAACACTTTTTGTGAAGTAAGTACATTTAACATTAAGACTTGGGATGTAACCGATACCGATATGTTGGCGATACTTTTATCCGCGTTATTTTACAGTCGATATGACAATACTTTTTCAATTTTAAACTTTTTATTTAATTAACAATTTAATTTTGCTTTTTTTTGCATAACAACTAACAGCTGCACCTTTACAAAAGTGGAATGCGTGTTTCCCATAAAATGTGTAAAATAGCGCGGTGTCAGTGCTTTGCAATTAGAAAATCCGAGTGCGACAAAGCGTTTAATAGTGAAGTTTGCCGCTTTAATTAATAAATAATGGCAATTTAGCTACTATTAGGTCAACCTAGCGGTTTTTTCTTAATTTTTTATTTCTAGTGAGTGGGTTTTATTAAACTAGAGAGTTAACACTACTCTTCTTGTCATTAATGTTTCTGAGAATAAAAATCATTTTGCGGAAAATGATGAAGTAATTCGGAGAGGTTTCAAAATCCATAAGCAAGGCCACTATCTAACGCTATTCCGCTAGTAAGAAGTCTTCGCCACTTTTAGAAGATATAATAAGAGAATCAGCCGAGATGGAGAATGTTAAAGTTTGCAGAATTTGGCGACATACTTAGCGTTAGCTTTGAATGAAAGATTTGAGGGTTAAGAGAAAAACGATACCAATTGTTTTGAATATTTCAAAGACAACCAACTTTCATTATACATATCGTCTTATTGAGCTTCTTAACATGATTCTGCACTCTGACAGTGTTGTTGACACGGTCACTACTACACTTAGTAAAAGTGCTGATAAGTTTTTTATTTCTTATTCTTTCAGTTGATACTAAAAAAATCGAAATTATTTTTCAGTGTTGTGAAAACTCAAATAAATGCTTTGCAATACTGAAAAAACAATTTCGATTCGTACAATAGCAACTTTAAGAATTTGAAAAAAAATTGCTTTTGAATCGAAAAAAGTATTTAATCACGACTGCCAGAATTAGCCGCCTGGTCTTTGAAGCGTTTTTAAAAAAATTTCAAGTGAATCCGACAAGGATGACTGCAGTTCATTCTAAGCTACGGTTCGTGTAATAAAGAAGTTGTGATATACTTTAAATCTTTTCAGATAGACGCAGATCTTCTTTTTCACTGGCGCAGCCGGGGTGTTGTGGAGATAATCTTAAGGAAATGTCACCTTTTGTTGTTAGGTTCCCCTGGGGAAAATCCGCAAGGATTCCATTTTAACCAAAAATTAATAACTGGCAATAGTTGACGCGCCCATAGAGAAGCCGTCGAGAGGTTACGAAAGTTCTATATTTTCTGCTTTATAGTCGTTCTTCCACAGAGTTCTTCGGAACAGGAATATGGAAGCGGGCTAAAGAAGCATGGCAGTTTACTTAAGAGTGTCGTTACAGTGTCAATTTTCTTTCCTTGGACATTCAAATTGAGGCGATCAGGTGTATGCATACCTAGGATGCGGCAAACATCCGAAATTACAGAGAACTTGAAATTTTCGGATTTCTTGATTATGCGGTTCTCACCAGAGTTCCTCATTGTCATCTGGTGCCACGGGAATTAGTAGTCTCCGGCTTGGCAAATCAATCTGGCTATTGGTGAGGTCTCCGTTAGTATGATTTTTCAAGAAATGCTTTTTGATTTCCGAGAACTCGGATGATTGCCTTGTCCTTCTTTGAAGGAATACTTTCGGGGAGCATGTGGTGGCTGTAGTTAAACCCAAATCGTGGGCCAAAATAAATATTTAAAATTCGTAATTTTCTCTCTTACATTTTTGTAAATTACCGCAACAATAAAGATGTAAAATTAAGACAAGTTTTAATATGATGATCTTAGAATCTTCAAAGTATACTAACATTTTGTAATATAGCGCGCAAAAAAGTGTTTTTTGGACCACTCTAATGTACATACTTAAAAAGGATTAGAATATTTTGTTTAAATGATGAAATATTGCAACAATTCTAGAATGACAGCAATAAATATTTTTCTTGTTGTTCTTTTTTGTTGGATACACAGAAAAAATATCTCAAGAAAATTTTGAATAACACCGTTTATTAAAAATAAAACTTAAATTCAACAAACTTTATTTAATACGATGAAAATATTTATCAAAATTACACTTTGCAAAAAAGCACTCAATTAAAAATATTTAATAATGAAATTATAATATATTTCTACTTATTAAAAGAAAAAAAGTATTTGAATCGAAGTAAAGTTAGGATTTGTACTACTTTTGCCCGTTTTTTAATATTTTTATCCATTAACTCGAAAATTATGAGCAACAACTGTTTTGATTGACTCAATAAACTTGTTTGTTGACTAAAGATTCAATAACTATACCACAAACTTATTTATTATATCACACAAATCGCCATCGCAGAAAATTCAAAAATTTTTTTTATCAAACCCGCGATTTTCGTATTCAAATATTTTTTTCTGTGTACAATGGAATTCCAGTAAACGAAACTACAATTGGATTTGGGAACGGGAAAATGAACTAACAAATGTGACTTAGTTTGTGCAATACAAATAATTAAGTTTTAATGTCAATCTAACAAACTAAAATAAATATGTAAATTAATAAAATTGTTTTCTTCTGTAATTGAAATTATGAACTTTTACAAATTTTTGCAATTACAAATGTCTCTTGTTAAAAAAGTCGTTACTCAATTAAATATTTTTTATTTTGATATTGTGTGAATAACTGAAGAAAAAGGGATTCATAACAGAGTACGGAGGTTTCTGAAAATGGTTTGTGTCTTTAATAACTTATGTGGCGTTCTGTTAAGTAAACATCTGTTATATTTGCCCACTAACAGCCGTACCTAAAGAAGAGCGGAAGGCGGAAAGTTTTCTTCCACTTAGCTTCAACACTGATATGCCATACCTAAATAAGAACGGAAACGTTGTGTCTCAAACAGTAGTGTTAACTTTCTTGTTTAATAAAATCAACATAATAGAAATAAAAAGAAGAGAAAAAACCGCTAGATTGACAAAAAAAAACAGCTAAATTGCCATTATTTATTAACAATAGTGGACAACTTCACTATTAAACGCGCTGTCAAAATCAGATTTTTCAAAGCGTTGACGCCGCGATATTTAGGGATGCGTCATACAAATTGTATGGGCATAAGAATTTTTTACAGCTAGAAAACGCTTTCCGCACTTTTTTTAGGTACGGCATCAATCCTTAATTGGTATACATTCGAGTTCGTGATTTGTGACGTACTTGGAATGATAGTAAACTAGCAAAACACACTCTCGCTCTCTCTCTCTCATCATACCATGTCTGACATGTCAAGTTTGGCAGTTTATCTATTACGCAAATACGTTAAGCTTCACTTCACAGAGAATGGTTTGTGAAATTGGCTTTAAGTGTTTTTAACCTCAAAAATATGCAGATCTTTTGGCGCTGGATCTATAAATTGCCATCGGAAAACTTCGTAGCCAACGATGGCCAACACTCTGAATAAAATACTTTTGTATCAGTGTTTTACAAAACACGTTTAAAATTTTTATGTGTTTAGGGTGTTTTTTTTAGCTGCATGAGAACTTTTCACATCGATAACTATGGTTTGACAGCTGAGAATATCAAACAGCATCGATTTTTCTATTCAGTTCTGTATGATGAATCGTGTAACGCTTACACACGTCAAAATTGTGAAAATTTATTTTGAAAAAAATAAATCTGTTCGCGAAGTTTATAAAGCACTGACCATTTTATTGCCAAAAAAAATCAGCCCAGTGAGCAAACAATTCATACAGTTATTGATCGTTTTCGCTCTAATAATAAAATAAAAGGAGAGTTACTACTCCCTTCAAACCATCACCTAGACAATAAAATGTACGTACCGAAGAGAATATTGCTGCTGCACGGCGAAGAGTTCGCCGAAATGTCTATTCGTCGCTGTTCTCAACTTGTTCGCATTTGTCCTTTGACTACACAGAAAAAAATTGTGCACCAGTGATTAAAAATAAAATCAGTTTTAATTAAAAATGTAATAAGTGATTTAAACGTTTAATCAAGTGAATTAAACTTTTCATCAAGTGTATTAAGCGTTTAATTGACAATATTAATTTGCACTAGTAAACAAATTAATAATATCAATTAAACGTTAAATTCATTAGATTAAAAGTTTAATTCAAATGATTAAACATTTAATTCACTTGATTAAATTATTAATTAAAACTGATTTTATTTTTGATTATTGCTTTTACTGGTGCGCAATTTTTTTCTGCATACGTCGAAGATTTTACGTAAAGATCAGGGGCCTAATTCTGACAGTCGTGATCGAGTACTTTCTCGATCCGAAAGCAATTTTATTTCAGCCGATCCTGAACGAATCGAAGTTATTTTTTCAGTATTGTGAAACTCAAATTAATGCTTTATAGCACTGAAAAAATAATTCCGATTCGTGCAGTATTGACTGAAATAATTAGATATTAAATTGCTTTCGAATCGAGAAAGAACTCTATCACGACTGCCAGAATCAGGCCCCAGCTCGTGCACGAATTGAAGCCAAAAGACCAACGTTTGAGTCGAATTTTTGCCGATTGGACTCATTTTAAACTGGCTGAATATGAACATTTTTATCAAAGAATTGTGTTTTGTATTGAAGCTAATTTCTGGTTCAATGACTACGTTTAAAAAAAAAATTCCCGTATTTGAAGCGAAGACAATCCTCAAGCCGTTAACGAATCTCCAACAAAATTGACTATTTGATGCGGTTTACACGCTGGCAGCATCATTAGTCTTTATTTAAATTTTCGAAAAGAGCAAGGAGCTGCCGTTAGGGTGAGCCATTCTGACTGAATTTTTGTTTACAAAAGTTAATCAGCTAAACATAACGACATTTGGTGCCAACAAGGCGGCGCAACTTGTCTTCCAGCGCGCTTAACAATTGATTAATAGCAAAATCAATTTCGTTATAACTTTATTTTCAGAGGTGGTCCTGTTGTCTGACCTGTTCGTTCGTGCGATTTTATGCGAACTAGCCAGCAACTCTTGCAGCATTGGAAGCCAATATTCAAGTTAGCATTGATGCCATACGGCCAGATTTATTAGATAAAGTTGGCGAGAAATGGTCTGATCGAATAGACTATATATTTCGTAGCCGCAGCGGACATATGCCGGAAATATATTTAAAAAATAAATGCCATAAAATTATCTAGCAGATTATAATAAAAAAATCATTTCAGCTATATTTCTGTCTTGTATTATTATTTTAAGTTCTCATGCAGCTTAAAAAAAGCACCCTTTAGAAACCAAATTTAGTGTTGAACAAAGTATTCATTAACGAAACAAAAAGTTTTTTTTATTAATGAAACAAAACAAACATTAATCCTTGTGTTTTTTATTACTTCTTTTGTTTAGAAAAGAAAAATTTTTTTTTGCTTCAAAAATTCATTTTTATATTTAAAAATGCCCAGGTATTAATATTTCGTATTTAAATTTTATTAGTAAAGAAAAAGAAAGAAAATTTTGAAAGAAAAGACAAAACAAGTAAATAAAATAAATAATAATACATACAAACACACCATATTAAGGTACATACTTCGAATGCCATTTGAATACAAAAACTATCACAAAGCAATAAAATAAAGCTAAAAATTTCATTAAAATATTATGTGAAGAAAAACACAACGCTGAAAAGACTGGAGTACAAAGCAAATTCAATCATTCATCATTAAATATTAAATAATAGAAAGGAAGAGAATTGTCAAATAAAAGAATGTTGAAATTTTGAAAAACTATTCCGAAAAGGTCGAATTGTAAATGACCTACAAAGAATAATAAATGCAAAAACTTTAATTTGTGGCTACAACGGGTATATACATATGTACTTAGGCGACTTCACTACAGGTGGACGCAAAAAGCCTGTTGACTTTTAAAGTTTAAACCAATTTGTTTTGGCTTTACAATTTTTTGTTTAGAAGTGGTTAAAATTGCGAACCGTAAAAACTAACAATGCAATGCCAAAACCCTCTGTTGTTTCTATTGTTTTTGGATAGTTGTAGTATTGCTGCCACCTGTAGTAATTTCCCCTTGGTATACACTAAAGGTCTGCATACATGTATTTGAAAATCATAAACACAACCAAAATAAAATGTATGTACAATACGTTTCTGTACAACTACAATGATAAATGCTGTGCGATACTGTTCGTCGCACAATAAAAGGGTGAGGGTACAATAATTCAAAGAAATACACTCCAGAGAGTTATTGTTTCTTTCAAACCTTTCAATTCTGTAAAAATAAATGTTGGCGTACAATTCAAGCATTTGAAAATTGCCCGTCTGCGAGAATCTGTAATGTTAACTTGCGTGTCGTACATGGCGTACGCATACCCAAAAATTATTGCAATATGGGCGCCTATAATGAGTTGCATTCGACAAACGATTTTCGCTGGCTATCGAACATCGACTATCAAATGTTAGTATTATGAGTTGACAGTACTGTCGAAAGTTTCGTTGTGCATCGTATTTTTCAATGAAAACAAATTTGCTTTTGACGGTGCAAATAAACTTAAAAAAATTGTTGAAAATAATTAGTATTGTGGTTATTTTGTTGAACTATTTATGGTTTTAAATCCAAATTTTTTAACATTTGTAATTAGGCTTAAGTTCATCAAATTTAATTTTCATTAAATTATTTTTATGAAGAAAGGAATTTTTACAACATAAAAATTAATTAAAATTGTTTTTGATAATCTTTCATTCTTGACCGTGGCCGCGGCTCGAACCCTGGCCGGCAGGTTACCATGACATGTTTCGATCGCAACCACTCGATCTCCTCAAATGGATTTGCCGTCTTACACTCGCAGCCATCGACGACTGCTGACGTCAATAGTCAAACATCAATCCTTAAACCAAATTGTATTTTGACCTTTGGTAGATCGAAATTTGCTTTTTTGATTGATTATCCATTTTTAATTGATTTTACATATTTTTCCCTTACTTCTGTTTTAACTTATTGAGACAAGTTTAAGCCCCAAATGGGGCTCTTCCTCAGAATGCAAAATAAATCGAATACGTATTGGATTTAAGTTTAAATTTTAACACCAATCGTGCCATATATTGTGAGTCATATTTAAGATCAAAGTGTGAATCTTTTTGGATAAAATTATATTTAAAGGCTCTTTTCTATAGCCATATATTAAGGCTATTTTTGTCCTTATTTAGGACCAAATATATGCTTTTTCTAAACTATTACATATTTATTATAAAATCGTGGCTTATTGAATTTAAATTTTAGCTCTTTACATATTTTCTGAACACAACTTCGTTGTTTCAATTACATATCCTTGCCGTGATATCTACAGGCGATCCTAACTAATAGCTGCAAGAAGTTAAAGGTATAAAAACTTTTAGTAGACAATTCTATATAAAACCTCTATGAGACCGGGAGGTTTGAACTTTCGACTTGAAGAGTCGCTACTTTAGATACACGGAGAAAAATAAAAATCGAATTCAATTTAAAAATTTGTTTAATAACAAAATTAATTAAATTTTTACCAGTAAATAAAATAAAAAATATCGATTTAAAGTTTAATTCACTTGATTAAATGTTTAATTTACTTGATTTAACGTTTAATTTACTTAATCAAACGTTTAATTTACTTGATTAAACATTTAATTTACTGGATCAAACGTTTAATTCAATTGATTAAACATTTAATTGACTTGATTAAACGTTTATTTAACTTGATTAAACGTTAAATTTGCTTGATTAAACGTTTAATTCACTTGATTAAACATTTAATTCACTTGATTAAACGTTTAATTTACTTGATTAAACATTTAATTCACTTGAATAAACGTCTAATTTACTTAATCAAACGTTTAATTTACTTGATTAAACATTTAATTTACTGGATCAAACGTTTAATTCAATTGATTAAACATTTAATTGACTTGATTAAACGTTTATTTAACTTGATTAAACGTTAAAGTTGCTTGATTAAACGTTTAATTCACTTGATTAAACGTTTAATTCACTTGATTAAATTTTTAATTAAAAGTGATTTTATTTTTGATTAATGCTTTAAATGGTGAACAATTTTGGAGAATTTTTGCTTTCTAATTCTATTAAAATTATAATGGAAACACAAAAGGCTTAGTAGGCCTCTTTAGTGTTATTAAGGAGAAAATAGCTGCCTTTTCCAGTTATATTAAGGACTAATTCGCAGATCTTTTTAAACTTATATTTAATTTGTAATCGTGGCTTTTGGCAGTTATATTAAGGCTGCAGTCGTTTCTCTTTCTACAATTAAAAAGCAGCATTAATTTTAGCAATCTCGAAAATAAATTTTAGTTTATATCACGGCTGTTTCTAAAAACAAGTTTTGCATAGATGTTATACTGCGTATAACTCCGATCTTCATAGAGACAAATTTTACTTTCAACTATGGCTTTTCTCAATAGTGTCAACTCTATATTTATAGTCAGCGACAAACGAAAATATTTCAAGTTTTATATTTAAGCTTTATTATTCGTTTTTTTCTAGAATCAAATTATACCAAAAATGACTAACAAACTTTTCATATTTCTATTCTTTACCTAAAATTTCTTTAAAAATTCCTTTCAGATAATCCTTGATAATTTCGCCACCTCCTGCCTTACAATCCCCTACAAATAGATATAATAACTACAAAATAATTTTCCATTTTTGTTCGCGAATTCAAAAGTAAGTAACGCCAATTATAACAGAGTAGAAATATGCCAAATTATTAACGCCATCATAAACGTGGTTGACGACAAAGGACGACAAGCCAAGTGTGCCTGACAATGATGACAACTACAACAATTTCACTACATATTATGATAAGGATGAATTTCAAAAAAAAACCAAAGAGGAAATGGCAAGATGATGATGATGATGTTGTAGCTGTTAGCTGGCTTGTTAGTTCTTTTGTACAGGCTTTTGTTGTTTTATTTCCTTTTATTAACTTGGTTTTTTCTACCATTCAGTTTCTTCGTGTACAAATAGAGTTATTTTTTTTTTCTTTTTGGCCAAGAATAAACAGAATTTTTTCTTGTAGGCTTTAACTTAAACTTTTGCTGCCTATACCGTTAAGATACACTCGAACTCAATCAGTCTTTGTTGCTTGTGGTTGTAACGGCGTTTATTGTTCGTATGTATTACGTTTTTCACATTGTTGTGGTTATTGTGGAACAAGTAGTGGTTCTTTGGTACAACTACTCATAGAGGTATACACAAAGGCTGAGATATTTTTCTTTAGATTTAAGCGCGAAAAAAATTTAGCTAATAAATGAATATATAAATTTACACACTTCTTTAACGTAGTTTCACACACATAAACAGGTTAGAGAAACAAGAGATCATGTACAATGACGAAAGTATATAAACGCAATAAAAAATTTATAAACACCAGTTGTGCTAAAGACTTCATGTAAAGTTGAGAAGGTAGTTTAGTGCAAGATTAGGTATGAGGCAAATTTGATTACTGAAGATTTTTTTAGAATTTAAGTTCTACGAGAGGTTTCTTACAGAGTTCTTCAATTCTAAAACTATATTTTACATTTAAATCTACACAGAAAAAATTATCAACAATTAAAGCATTAATCAAAAATAAAATCAGTTTTAATTAAACATTTAATCCAGTGAATTAAATATTTAATCAAGTGAATTAAATTTTTAGTCAAGTGAATTAAAAGTTTAATTGAAACTATAAATTTGCTTACTAACGCAAGTTTAAATAATTTTTTAATTAATATCACAAATTTTTTAATTGAATTCAATTTTTCTTTTTTTCCGTGTGTTTCTGGTGTGTTTTACTACAAGAGGCTGAAGGTATACGTTTCTATCGCTCGGTAAATATAGTTAGAGTAAAATTCGGAATTGCAGTAATAAATAATTATTTAGGAAAAAGTTAATATCCAGTATAAAGTATTTTTAAGAGCAAGTTTTATCTTTTTTAATACACAGAAAGAAACACACTCGGGATAAATAAAGCTTTTTATACTGACTTTAAGTACGAGACGTACTCAAAAAATTAAGTACGAATAACACTAAAACTTGAGTATGTTGAGTACAATCCTAAATGGGATTACCTTTGAAAATCAATCTCGGAATTTCTTGAAATAAGTATAAAATTCTTAAATCAAGTAAAAAAGAAGATTAAAGTTTTTGTTGTGTTTAACCCTCCGGCTTACGCATGTTTCGATTTTCTATACACATTGAAAAAAGGTCCGGCCAGACTCATGTGTACCACGAAGGGTTAACAAGTAAATTTGAACTCGTGCTTCTCATTTAGTTTATATTTTTGGTTCAATATGTACATTAGATTTCTAAAGTAAAAACCATGTCGGGCATGATGTTGGTGTTTTATTATTCTGTAAGGGTTAATACGGGTAAGCAAATAAATCATAATAACTTTTTCTTTCGAATTCGGGATAAAATAAACTTGAATCAAGCGCATTTTGAGATTGATTCAATCTTAGTTTTACTTAAATCAATCTCATTTTTGGATTATTTCAAGTACGAATTCCGGATTAAATCAACTTTATAATTCTTAAATCAAGCGCATTTTGAGATTGATTCAAACTTAGTTTTACTTAAAGCAATCTCATTTTCGGATTATTTCAAGTACGAATTCGGGATTGACTATGGATAATTTAAGTATTTTGCGATTGAAAATACGTACTTAATACCGCTTCGGATTGATTTGAGTACGGATGGATTGATTTTTCTTTTGAGTGTAGCTATTTATGGAGTCATATTTCAGAGTCACATTTTAGCTCCAATAAGGATTTTTATAGATATTTAAGCCTTGGCTCTTAACATATTAAAAACAGCTTTTTTACGGTATAAAGTCAAACGTAGCTTTTTAATACCCTTTACCGAAGGTAAAAGGGTGAATATAAATTTGTCTTTTCGTTTGTTATTTCTACAATATTGATCATAGACCCTTAAAATTGTATATGTCCTAGGTCTTTATAAGTAACGAATTTGATTTAATCATGTCCGTCCTTCCATCTATCCGTCGTTTGTGTACACAGAAAAAAAATTATTTTTCCAATTCAAACAAAAAATTTGTAGAATCAAACAATTTTTTGTCTGAAATCGGTCCTATAAACAAATTCGCATATTCAAACAATTTATTTGCATTTTATTTATTGAAAAAAAATACCGATGTTTTCTAACAAATAATTTAACTGAATCAAACAAAAAGTTTACTGAAATTCATATAAATTTCAAACAAATAATTTTGCTTGAATCAAACAAAAAAGTGATTGCACAAGCAATGACGCGCACACAAGCAAACACTGTTGGAGATTATGAAGCAGAGCAGAGCGGCCAGCTGGCTTTGAGACACATTTTTTTGTTGGAATAATTTTTGAACGAAGTCTTATTTATACACACAAAGTTTGTCTTCATCACTCACTGTTGCTGTATCATTTCCTTTGATAATAAAAAATAAATGTAACCACAAACGGCGGCAGACCGACTCGATATGTTTTTCGTCATCATTCTATTTTTGTATTTGATGTATTTAAGTAAACAGTTTGAAAAAACTGAATACGGGATTTCCTTTTTTTATACCAACTTTGAAACCAACCAAAAATTTATTTTGTTTCTTATAATGTTGTTGTTGTTTCTGTTGTTTAAAAAGAGTGAAACGTTTTTTTTACCTCCTTTTGTTTTTGTTGTTTTTTTTAACTACAAACCTCGTCACGCTATTTTATAATTTTTCTTATTGCTGTACTTTTTTAAAGCGTTCAAAAATAGACTGCATGTGTTTTTTGTTGTAGTTCTTATATTTCCCATAAAGAAGTGTTGCTTACGATCAAATTAAAAAAATGCAAAAAACGACAACATTAAGGAGCGTTAAATATTTCACACAAAACAATGAAAACTTGAAACCAGTATATTATATTTTTGAATAGTTGTCAACATTTTTGTTGGTTAAATAAAAATCATACAAAAATATTAATTGAATCAGTAAAAAAATTTATAGAAATCAGAAAAATTTTCAAACAGGCGTTTGTTTGAAAATAATTCGACATTAATTTTTTCTGTGTATGTTCAAAAAAGTTTTCCGAAGGCCGCAGATATTATGGGGACTTGGCTAATATATTTTTATATCACATAGAGTGCGGAATAGTTTGCTATTGAAACTTAGCCATATCGGTTCACAAATGGCATGTTAAGTTTGGTTACTTAACATACGGAATTATCTATTCTCTGTTGTCCTACTCGTTAACTAGCAACTTTATATTTTCTAGCTGCCGCCATATACATTTAATAAGACTGAGAATTGATAGAAATTCAACTTTTTCCCATCTCTACTCTACTCTATTCGTAGGTGTAAGTTTTTTTTTTTCTGTGCGAACTACTTTCATATTTAAGTGAATTAAGTTTCTTACAATGAAAAAGGACACGTTTTTTCCATTTTCTTTGCTATTTATTCACAACACTGCTTTCTTCTTTGTTATTTTAAAGATTCTTAGACATGGGTTGTATTGTTAAATTCTTAAACCACGAAGAAATTTCCAGCATTATATTTACTTTTTTATATTACTCGTACTATATTTTTCTAATTTTGCATAGTTCATGTGATTATTTTAAAGAATTCATGGAAAAAAACTGCTGTGGCATATTAAAATAGAGCAAAAATAAATTTAAAAAAAGTTGGTGGAATGAATGGAAAATAATCTTGCAATAATGTAAGACCTTTTAAAAAGACTCGTAGACAAACACTCTCTCAACTGTGTAGAATTCTTTTATTTCTATAAACGACTTTGTTTAAAACATGGATGGAGTCTTAATGATGCTACAGAGATGCAACACCTGGCAAACCTTTGGGACTTGGTGAGTTAAATTAAAAAAAAAAAACTTTACGATTTAGTATGGAATCGTTAAAGTGATTAAGAAATATTTTTCTGAGAGGAAATTGCATTCACAATTAGATCGGTAATAGCCTTGTTCTGTTTTCCCATACCTGCCTTTTGAACCGCCATCATTGCTTAATCTCCTATTAAAATTTCTTTGTTTCTTTGACATTTTCTATGAACAATTGCCTTAAGAATGTACTTACTAAACTAAGTGTTTGTATATTTAAGCTTTAAAAACGACTTTTATCACATTGACTTAAATTAGTTTATAGGCGTGTTTACTCTAAAAAACAACAAAATTATGTAATATTAAACTGTTCCGAATCTTTGGAACACTTTAACAATATATATTTTTAAAATTTTAGGTAGAAGACTTTATATGTATACGACATGTGAGAAATTATAAATAAATAAATACTAAAGGTAAAAGTACATAGCACGCGTTTATTCGTCGACGTTTGTCGTATGTTTAAAAACTTTAGCGCATGAAAAAATGCAAGTTACACAACGCGTTACAAAAGCCATTCCTGTCAGCTGTTTTTTATTTGTTTACTTATTTGTGCATTGAAAACGGATTCGTATATCAAGATTTTATTGTATTATAGCATTTATTCTTTTTATATAAATATTGTACGTTTTTTAAGCTCTTCAATAAGTTTTTCTTTCATGATTCACAAATTTGGTAAATTATTCTTTTATGGTCAGCTGATTATGTACTTGTCAAGAATACACAACGCGTTTAAAAGTTCAAAGCTAACTAGATTTCTGGCGCAAACGCGTCAAAATATTTTGCATGTAGCTTGTTCTATGAAAAAACACTTGTTTAACTTTTTTTGACAGAAACTTAAAATTTTTAAAAATATCGCATGCGATAAAAATATATTTAAAAAATATCGCATGCGATAAAAAATATATTTAAAAAATATCGCATGCGATAAAAAATATATATAAAATATCGCATGCGTTAAATAAATAGAGGGAAAATACGAGTATTTACAAGCAATAAAAATATCGCATGCGATAAAAAAATTTATTTAAAAAATATCGCATGCGATAAAAAAAAATAAAGGGAAAATTTTATGGTTATTATAAAATATCAATCAATTTTATTTATTACTAAAAACTCATTTGACAATTGAGGCTATCAACGCAGAAGTGGTGTAACCCTAGAATACTTATTATGAGATAATGGGGAGTTAACACTTCTCTTGCACTATAGTATTTGGTTGTAACGGCCCGTGTAAAAACTATGTTTAAAGCGCCATCTGTTTTGGATACAAACAGTTGGCTTACTCGACTATTGCACTATAAAGAATAGTCTAAAGAACATATCTTACACTAGAACCGTAAACAAATTAAATTTTGGGTTACACCACTGCTGCGCTGATAGCCTCAATTTATTAGATTTTTAATATTAATACTTATGATTTTTGAAAAAATATGACTTAGACTGTAATTCTTATGGCCAAAGTGTCCAACTCCTTCCAGCTCAGGTATGTGCAAGGTTACCATAATCTATAAATTTTTGAAAATTTGACGTAATAGTGAAAATCTCATGAAAGTGCTCTGGATATGGCCACTGTGTCCAAATCTAAAGCAAATTATGAAACTGATATTTTTTATAGTATGCGATATTTTTCAATATATTTTTTCGCATGCGATATTTAAAAAAAATTAACTTAACGTTTTGAATTAATCTTCAAACACATTACTAATGATATAAGTTTAAGTCATATAAAACTTAATTAGAGAACAGAATATAACAATCCGTTTCGGTTTTCAGCGTACTTAAGTAATTTTAAGAAGGGAGTTTTACATTAAGAAACGATCATCACAAAATTCGGTAGACTAAATTGGGCCAGACCTCAATTTAATTATACAATTTATTAGCGCCTGATGAATTTTAAAGTGCTTGTCGGAAGGCCACTTTATGTGGGACCCATGACAAATTTTAGATCGATTATCGCAAGTTATCTATTAAGACCCACCCAGAAGCCATTGAGAAAGATGATGGCTCCCTTGATTTGAATATCGAACCCTTTTTATATATCAAACTTAATATTTGACCAATTTTGTAAAAAATTTACCCAAAATATCGATATATTTATAACAAGAAGGTTAAAGTTAAATCGAAAAAATTTCTTCTTTATAACTACATACATATTTACAAAATTTTTCTTTATTTACGAAAATCGTCCGTAGACTTGAATAAGAACATTTTTGGGTTGTAGAATTACCTACATTTCTTCACTTTTACATCCCATTTTGCAGTATTTAGTTAAATTTTTAGTTCAGTGTAGACGTCAACTACCGCCACACGTACTTTTGTGAACAAAAAACTAAATTGGACCAAATTTTATCACAATAAAATTGTTCTTTACTGTTTTAGGCATATTTAAGAGTCGAGTTGTCTTGTTTCGAGGCATTCATAATATGATTATGGGTTCTTGATGGAGGGCAAACTTAACCATTATACAATTGCCGGTGACATTAATCACCCTTATCGTGGTTGGGAAATTTCAAATACGCCTGCGACTGTTTGGTAATAGATTAAAGATAACATGAACTTATTTCTTTTAATCTATTACACGTACCCTAACAAATTGATAAATTTTTCTAAATTACAATGGAAAAAAATAAAAGCTCCATTTTACATTCAACACTAATGTGTATTTAGCTTGTTAAATATTAAATGCAAAGTTTGTACTAATAAGCGATATTCATTACGGTTGTAGCAATTTTCAACATCTAATTTTCTTTGAATTCCAAACGTTAACAACACTGATTTTCAATAACACTACGTGACAACTTTTTTACCAAATGAATTCGACACCTAATTTGTATGTAAAATTTTCCGCTGAATCCGAATATGATGTCAGAATTGTCAAAAGTAGAACAGTTTTTGTTATATTCCAAAATAACCGTTATTTGTGTTTTTAAAAAAGATGCTGTGACTGAAATGCAAATATCCTAAAAATAAAATTTAGCATACATTTTGTGGCCAATATGATCCAGATCGCTGCAAAAATGACAAAGCTACAGAAGAATAATTGAATTAGCCCACAACAAATAAATATACAAAGCTAAATTTTTATTAACAATAAATATTAAAAATTGCTTAGAACTATCGAATTTCTATGTGGGTTAAGTTACTAAATCTTCAGTAGCTTTGTCATTTTTGTACCAATCTATGTCTTGTTAGGCGCAAAATGTTCATATTCAATTAATCTAATGTCGCACCCAATAAAACATAAGGATTTTTAAATCATTGGTTTAAAAAAAATAACTTGAAAAGAACAAAATCACATGTTCAATGAAGCTTGAACTTTTGTCCCCTGTAACTCTGTCATTTCTTGACCAATCTTCACAACCAATCCATGGTTAGTTTAGAAATTTTATAACCTTTCACTAAAAAGAAAGAATTACATAAACCGTTTACAATTTTTAAAGATATTTGCATTTCAGTCACATCATCTTTTTTAAAAACATAAATAACGGTTATTTTGGAATATCTCAAAAACTGTTCTACTTTTGACAATTCTGACTTCATATTCGGATTCAGCGGACAAGTTTACATAAAGATTAGCTGCCAGATTCATTTGGACACGACTTTGTTGAAATTTTGTCACGTAGTGTAATGAAAGTCAGCTGCTGTTAAAAATTTTGCGCCAAAAAAAAAAAAATAATTTAAAAAAAAAATAAAACAAAAGTTTTTATATCTATCACAATATAATAAATAAATCACAATATATTGTGAAGAAAAGAGTTAATAAAAAAGTACTTGCTTGCATAAAAAAGTACTTAATACTACATTACATTAGGCCGAAATCTTGTAGATTTGTTTTAAAATCTTCTTCGAAATCTAGTGCGTTTACATTATTCTTTTTTGACATAAGCGAGATTTTATTTTTATAACAAAACAACTGACTAAAAGTTTTTTTCGTTACACGTCCAAAGATAAAATGATATATACAGTAAAAAATTTGCATTACCTTTTATTAATAATCAACGATATTTATTTTATCAACATTATTCGTCTTTTTTATTTTTTTACAATTTTTATAAAACTTTAATTTTTTTTTTCACAATTTTTGTTTTGTTTTTTTTTTTAATGTCATTTTTTTTTTGTGCAGGGAAGTATTTTTTAGTACTATATTGAAAAAAACATAGTTGCATCATTAAGTACTACTAGATTTTATCGAAATCTAGTCACGAAGTAGATTTTGTTTTGTATAGGAAATCTAGTCAAAAACAACTAGATTTGGCTCGAAATCTCGCAAGTACTAGATTTTGCGTAGGTGTAAATGTAGTATAACGCAAATGCAAAACAGGATATTATCTCACACTCAATTATTACTGGGGGTAAGAAATGGAACAAATTTGCCATTTATTTTTGCAACATATTTAGAAAGGAAAACGACAACTTTTCACATTTTTGCATATAGTTTTAGATAGAACAAAAACCGAATGGTAGCTTTAATGGAACATTATTGTCAGAAAAGAAAGGAATTTACAAGGTGTCATAAAGTCATATGTCTTAAAATAATAACATGAAATAATACGACTGTTGTGAATAACCCCTCATAATTAAATCAGCTGATTTAAAAAATATAAAAAATAAATATTTACCTACGATAAAAATATTCTTTTATTCTAATCCATGAATTAATAAATTAAATTAGATCCTACCCGACTATTTTTCATTTTTCAAACGCAAATCGCAAATAAATAGATAAACTCAATGTTTATTGTTGTTGTTTTTGTTTAAGCTTTGATATTGTTACAAGTAAAACTGGTGTTTATAATTATAATTCGCTTAACAGTTTTATTTGTATTATATTTTTAATTTTTGTAAAATCTTCAAATGAGGTTTCCTGATGATCTGGCCTAAGCAATCAGTGAAATGCGCATAGGAAAGGCTTATCCCATCAACAATAAATTTCCGTTTATCTATAATATGAAATGGGAATTTAGCACATTTAAACGAAACCTTGTTTATTAAATTTTATTTGTTTGTTTACCAAACAGCAGAGTCCTAAGCCGACCTAATTTGACGCCGCAAGTGATTTGTAGCAAAAATTTGCTAGCCGCAAGTTAAATTCGGATGTTTGCCGGATAAAATTATACCATCAACGGCTACGGCTTATAAAAACTAATGCGGCTCAGCCGCTCAACGCACATTATGACAATACAACATGATGGCGCACCTTGTGAATACCCGAAATAAGTCGAAATTTATCTTGTCAGCAAAATTTTATCGTGATTTTGTCTCTTTAGAGACATACATATTTAAAATTAAATCAAAGGTTTTCTTTTTGAAGTAAAATTTAAGTAAATATCGAATTCGTTCGAAATAAAATTTTAATTTAAATTGTTGCTTTGAATATAGAAAAATTTTTGACCATTTCTAGAGTTCGATTTTATCTCCAACAATGACACTCTTCCAAGAAAAGTAATCAGATTTTGGCATCAATGTGTTTAACATGTGTTTACATATTTTACAATTTCAAATTTCTATATCAGTGGCATTTTGACAAAACATCTTAAGTCGAGATAAGATAGCAAAAAAGTTTTTAAAAAAACTTGGTGAAAAAATCATTTATATAAAAAAAAATTAAATAAACCAAAATTATTATCTAAATAATTGTTGGGAATACAAAATTTTAGTTTAAAAGGTTTTGTAATTCATGCTTAATTCCCAATTTTTATTCTTGATAAAAAAAACTGAAATTTATTGTTGATGGGATAAGCTATTATTACGCTTATTATAAAATTAAATAAAAATTTCGTTAATAATACAAAATTTTAAAAACGTTAACAAAAATGTTTTTTGAATGAAAATTCGTATGATTAAAAACATTTTTGTTTTAACTTTTTAAAATTGACTTAAGATGTTTTGTCAAAATGCCACATATAAAAATAAAAAAAAAACACTTTCTAAAAACGTCAAATTAACTATGAAATTTTGTTAAATTTTTGACCACGCTCGTTGTCAAATATATGATAAAACATTGTCAAATCAAAATTGAAAAACAAAAACCTCTGCACGTCATCCAATCAAAAAGGAAATTATGTAAAATGAATAACGTCATGTTATCAAATCAAAAACTTGCGTTATTAAATGGAAAACCTTTTTTGTGATTTTGTTACTTAGATTTTTGTATTGTATTGATGTTTTAAAAACAAAGTTTACATTTGTACTTCAAGTTGTACAAATAACTTGTTGACGAAAATGGACAAAAAACATAATAAACAAATGTACTCAGGTATTTAAGACAAAGTCTTTACGGAAAGGGTACGAAAAAACAGAAGGAAAGGAGGAATCATGTAAATAGATGGAAAAAGGATCATTAATTACAGCAAATTTCGAACCACCAACAATACCATTCGTTAAAGATTAATGTTTGACTGTTGGCTGGCAGGCGACGCAGTGGTGCAGAGGGTAGAACTGCAAAGAATTCTGATGATGAGAATGTGGTTCTTCTCGTAACTTAAATTCAGTCCGAGTTCGAGTCCCAGTTCAGCCAAGAATAAAATTAATTTCATGTTGTAAAATTCCCTCCTTCAGGAAAATGAATTTAATGAAAATTAAATTCGATTGAGCCTAACTTAGTATCAGAATTTCAAATTAAAACCGTCAGTTTAACTTAGAAATCACAATTATTCCAAAAAGTTTAACTTTATTTTACCACCATCCGTTGTAAAACTGAGTACAAAGGCGTTTAGTTCACTTTAAGATACATTTTAGCTGTACTTCTTACATAGTTAACGCGGTTTGTTAAATTTTAAACGTTTTTGTATCGAAGCTCTTTTTATAGTCAGATTTAGCTGAAATTAAACCATGGTAGATAAGGCCATGATGGCATTACTGCTCAATTGAATGGGAGATAAAGCCATAATGGCCTTAATGCCCAATCATTGATAGGTAAGGTCATATTTAAAATTTTGCGAAATGAGAGATAAAGCCATATTTTTTTCGCAAATGAGAGATTAAGCCATATTTTTTCAGAAAATTGTTATGCATGGTGTAAACATTCTGTAAAAGGGAAAATCCTTAGTTATCATTGAAAAAAAATTTTTATTCTTGTGACGCAGTTCGGTTTGTGCTTTGTTGTGATACAGACGTGTATTTTAGCCCCGCATACGATTTGAACTATTAATTAATCACATTTGATTTTATAATAAGAGCAGCGAATGGACGCTTAAAAAAAAAATAATATACATACATATTTTGTTATTTAAATTATTTAACATAATAGTGAACAATTTAAAACGATTAAATTAAATAAAATAAAACAGTAAAAATAAATACGTATGTATGAATGTTCATACATGTGTATACATATTCTGAACAAAAACATTAACATTTCTTGTTTTTTTTTTGTTGTTGTAAAATACAATAAATAATAAAAATATTAAAGCAAAGCAAAACGGTGAAAAACAAAAACAACTCTTTGCATGAGTACGAACAGTGAAACAACACTAAGACAAAATGAAAGAAACGTTTATGTTTTAGTTCAATCAAACGAAAATAATGCGGAAATAAATAAAACTAAACAAAATAATATAAACTATTTAACGGCTAAGCCAATTACTAGAACACGTTCCCTATCACCCTCGGTGTTTACAAAAACAGTGGATAGTGACTCATTAAAAAAACTACAACTAGATTTGGTGACAAGTGTTGCCAGGCCAGCAAGTATTGCCGTGACGTCAAAAACAAATTTAGTGGGAAATGAAACCATGAACTTAAACACAAATGCAATGGAAAACCCCCCTGTAAAAAGCTGCCAAAAGCCTACAGTACAAGTTGGTATGGACAGGTACATAACAGTGCTTAAACGGGGACGCAGCCCTACCTCTGCAGCAGTTGCTTCGGCCTCAAAAGTACCATCTTTTGATAAAATAAATACACAAAATCGTTTTGCGATTCTGGAGGATGAATCCTCTGAAGCACCAAACGTCATTAAATCGTCTAAGCCACCCCCGATATACCTTAGAGAGCAAAACTCTAATGAGTTAATAAAAAGTTTAATTTCGGTGATAGGTGAAAATTCCTTTTATGTAGCTGCAATAAAGCGCGGTATCATTAACGAGACTAAAATACAGGTGAATCACGAGGATGATTTTCGAAAAGTAATTACAGTATTTGAGACTCTGAATAAAAACTTTTATACTTATCAACTGAAGAGCAGTAAAGGTCTTCAGGTAGAAATCAAGGGCATTGACTCATGCGTAGACCCAGAAGAGGTTAAAACATTCTTAGAAGAAAAAGGCTTCAAGGTAAAGCATGTAGTAAATATTAAAAATAGAGAAAAAATTCCCCAACCACTCTTTCGAGTTGAGTTTAAACCCGGCGACGTAAAACTTAAAAAAAAAAACGAAACACATCCTATTTACAATTTAAAATATATTCTCTACAGAAGAATAACTATAGAAGAGCCGCACAACAGAAATGGTCCCGTTCAATGTTTAAACTGTCAAAAGTACGGTCATACTAAGGCATACTGCTATTTACCCCCTGTCTGCGTAGTATGTGGTGAACTACACGGTACAGTTTCTTGCGATAAGTCTAAAACCGACCCCAACGTAAAAAAATGTAGCAACTGTGGCGGTAATCACACTGCCAATTATAGAGGATGCCGTGTATATAATATCGTCAAGCAGACGGTTGGACCAAAAACAAATACCCCTCAAATGCAGGTTGCACCCCAGCCTAGTAATAACAGAACCTCTTACGCTAACGTCCTAAAATCAAACCATCAGCCAATGCAAGGTGCTTCGCCAAGTAATGATGAAACTCCGGTTTCTAATTTAAGTCGTTTAGAAATAACCATGGAAACATTAGTGCAAACAGTAAATAATTTTACGAACACAACGGGTAATATGATGCAGGAAATGCTTAGAATGCAATCGATGTTATTGCAAGCTGTACTTAACAAACCATGAACTGTTTAAAAATTTGTTTTTGGAACGCAAACGGCATCCGCCAACATAAAAATGAATTAGAATACTTTCTTAAAAATAAACAAATTGATGTCATGATGATTTCTGAAACTCATTTGACCTCAAGAAATACGTTTAAAATCAATGGTTATATACTATATGATACCAAGGACCCTCGAGATAGAGCTTGTGGAGGTTCTGCCATCTTAATAAAAACTCGAGTCAAACACTACATTATGTGTGATCACCGTGAAGACTATCTGCAAGCAACGACTATTTGTGTTGAGGAGCTAAATCGAAACATAGTAATTTCTTCTTAATACTCTCCACCTAGATTTTCCATATCAGAAGGCCAATATTATAAATATTATAAATCATTAGGACCCTGTTTTCTGGCCGCTGGCGATTATAACGCTAAACATACCTTCTGGGGGTCACGACTTATAACACCAAAAGGTCGTGTTTTATTTAACACAATTTCTAAAATGGATTTAAATGTGGTAGCGAGCGGACAACCAACATATTGGCCCACTGATCATCAAAAAATTCCAGATGTCATCGATTTCGGCGTGGTTAAAAACATTCCCATAGAAACGATTCATGTTGAAGCCTCCCTAGATTTATCTTCCGACCACACACCTACAATTGTTACTATAATGAACCCCAATAGAATTGTACCTCCGACGACAGCTACGCAAATTAATTGGTTAAAATATAAAAAATATCTCAGTACCCATTGCACAGAAAATATTCCGCTCAGTACACCGGATTATGTAGATCGCTCTATTGACAATTTTGACAGTTTTCTGAAACTAGCTGTTCAACATTCCAATACTGCCCCCAAAAAAACAAAAACTATTAAAATATATTCCACAGATGTCGAGCATCTTTTGTCTGAAAAAAGGAGGGCTCGAAGAGATTGGCAATTGCACAGATCCCCTCAACTTAAGAACTTACTTAAAGAGTGTACAAAAAGACTTAGAAAGTTACTGCAGACTAAGAAAACGGCTTCTCTGGAAAAATATCTTGAGGAACTTGATGCAACCCCACAATCAAACTACTCATTATGGCGCGCAGCTAGAAATCTCAAAAGGCCAGTTGTCTCTAAACCACCATTAAGAAACTTGAATGGAAGTTGGGCAAGAAATGATGTTGAAAAAGGAAATCTGTATGTCAATCATTTAAAAAACGTATTTACCCCAAATATATCTCACGATATTGCGGTCGAGTTACCACCTGTTGCTGCTGGAGCAGCTGTTCCGCTAAGATTTGAGATAAGAGAAATCGAAAAGGCTATTTGTGATTTAAACCCCAAGAAGGCTCATGGTTTTGATAAGATCAGCAACAAAATGCTTTTGGAGCTACCCAGCATAGCAAAGAAAATTATTCTTTTAATTTTTAATGCTATTTTACGCCTTGAATACTATCCTCAAAAGTGGAAGGTCTCCTTAGTCACCATGATACCTAAACCTGGAAAGGATCACACAAAAGTTGAAACATATAGGCCTTTAAGCTTACTTTCTAATATATCAAAGCTGTTTGAGAAGCTGTTAGCGTCAAAATTAACCCCAATTTTAAATGAAAATAGATGTATTCCTAACCACCAATTCGGCTTTAGAAGAGAACACAGCACAATTGAGCAAACCCATCGTATAGTAAACGCAATAAGAAAAGCCTTTGAAGAAAAAAAATATTGCTCCGCTCTCTTCATCGATGTTTCTCAAGCTTTTGATAAAGTCTGGCATGAAGGCTTATTACATAAATTGAAGCTCAACTTACCAGTAAACACACACAAGCTGTTAGAAAGCTACTTAGTCGGTCGAAAACTTATTATTAAAGAAGGTGATTATTTAAGCTCTCCTCAGCAAATTGACGCTGGAGTCCCTCAGGGAAGCATCCTGGGCCCACTTTTATACTTAATATATACCTCGGACATGCCAACAAACAACTACACACAAACTTCAACATTTGCTGATGATACAGCTTTTTTGAGCGTGCACGAAAACCGTCAAGAAGCATCTCGGTACCTACAGGATCATATATTTCAACTCGAACTATGGTTAAAGCAATGGAGGATAGAGGTCAATGAGCAAAAATGCGTACATATAACATTCACCTTGCGTCGGGAATCATGCCCCCCTATTAAAATCAATAATCAAATAATACCTCAAAATTCGCATGTAAAATACCTCGGTATTCATCTAGATCGCCGTTTAACGTGGAAATGCCATATAGAGGCAATATAAACTCTAATGAAACTATGAGCCATCCAAATTCATTGGCTTATTGGAAGAAACTCTGTCCTTAGTCTCGACTGCAAACTTCTTCTTTACAACTCCATCTTAAAGCCAATCTGGTGCTATGGTATTCAGTTATGGGGCACTGCCTCGGCCTCTAATATCGAAAAAATTCAAAGGCGCCAAAATAAACTACTTCGAATAATCACAGCTGCCCCTTGGTATGTTAAAAACTCAAATATTCACAAGGATCTTAATGTTCCATTAGTTAAAACTATGATTACGAAATATGCAGTAAAATACTTAAAAAGGCTCGAATCGCACCCGAACCCACTAGCACGAAATATTTTAAATGATAGCGGCCACACTCGCTTAAGAAGAAGAGACACTGCAGCACTTATCCAATTAGATGAGCGATAAACACTATAAAAGTGAACAGAACCCGCGATGAAGAAAATTTTTGTCTGGCACTGGCAGGACAAAAAATAACGTATTAGGTTAAGATTTGATTAATTATTGTTAGTTCATATTTAATATATGAAGATTCAATAAATAAATAATGAGAAAAAAAAATTCTTGTGACGCACGCAGGAAAACTTTTTTCAGCGAAGCCAACTGCCGCGTCTACTGGAGGAAAAAACCCCTTAGCACGGCCGCAGGCCACTACGCAGAAAAACTTTAATATGCGAAGCCAGATTTAAATACTTTACTTTAGTGTCTCCGGAACTGAAATGAGAGATAAAGCCATTTTCTAATATTGCTAATGTGAGCTAGGGCCATGATGGCTTTATCTCCCATTCAAATGAAAAAAAAGAAAAAGGCTTTATCTCCCTATTGAATGAGAGATAAAGCCATCATGGCCTTATCTCACAAGGTATTAAATCACCCCCAACTTTAGTATGCGAACTGAACTGAAATGAGAGATAAAGCCATTTGCTAATATTGCTAATGTGAGCTAAGGCCATGATGGCTTTAACTCCCATTTAAATGAAAAAAAAAAAAAAAAAAACAAATAAAGCTTTATCTCCCTATTGAATGAGAGATAAAGCCATCATGGCCATGGCCCCCCCCCCCCCCCTCCGAAATTTAAAGAAAAATTTAAGGTGAGTTCATTTTTTAATTTTCTAAACCCAAACTCTAGCTTTAGTTTAAAAACAGTTTTATGACTTTTTATTCTCAAATTTTTGGTCTGGATAACATTTTTAACTTTTTTAAAATAAATCTAAGTTTTATTGAAATAAAATTTTTTAGTCAAATCTCTGGTTATGCAGAGCATAATTTATATATTTTGATTTTTCCAGCAAATTATTTTCAACGATCTGAAATTTTTTTCACCTTTTTTATCTCATTAATTTAAAATGGGTTTCTATTAATTTTAAGCCAGTTTTCACAACTTACCGATAGCTAAAAGTAGACTTTAACCGGCCTTATCAAAAAAGTTCTATTTTTAAAACTTTACTTTAACCTAAAGTGAGCGATAAAGTAAATTAAGGCCCATCCTACCTGGTAGGTTAAAGTAAAGTTGCAATAATGTAACACTTTGTATACGGCCAATAAAATCCTACCCTTACCTTTCGGTATATTGTGAAAACGGGTCTTAAACTAATAATAGCATTTGTATAAATTACTTTCTGTTTTACTTTTGTATTAAACTAGTCATGTAGATATTTAGAATTTGTATGTAACACTCACTTAATGTATTTATTTTTAATCCCATTTTGAGGAGGCAACACTCATATAATTCAAGTGTATTTAAATTTTAACTGTCTGTTTTTCCAACTAAAACAAAAATTTTCGTTTAGAAATTTATATGGTAAACAAAAAAAAAAAAAAAAAATTTTGTGTTTTTTGTGTTGTTGTTTCAATTTAAATTCTCAAGCGAAAATTTGTATTTTATTATGAAAAACAGGCAGTAAATTTTATACCATAAAATTGTATGTTGGTTTCAATCATACTTTTGGGCCATTTTATTCTTAAACAATTCATTGAAGTGATGCTTCTGATGGCTGCAGAGAACTATTTTAACAAATTTTTCTTTTGTTTAGTTGTTGTCATTATAATTTGGAAAATAAATTCAACTCTTGCAAATTTAAAATCAACACATAATATTGGCTGGACAAATAAACTTTGTTTGTTTGTGTTATTTTGTAAAATTTCTTAAATCTTTTTTTTTATAGGAAACTTAGGGAATGATCCCTGCTAATGCATTGCATTGTTTTGGAACTTGGAAAACAGGTTATGGGCAGGAGGACAGAGGGAGAAGTGTTTGTGTATATTCCACTTGAACCTGGTTATATTGGAAGTAAAATGAAAGTTTTCCGCAGAAAGGTCATTCCAAATACGAATAGCCCGGTCAAAGAAGGAGTTCTTCGGATAATGCATTGTACAATGTACCGGCCAATCGCCTACAAAAGGATGAGCACTTGAGGGAAAACGCGTATTTCGAACAAACGTACGAGTTTCTGGAACCAAAACCCTAATTTCATCAGAACACTCAAGGGCGTCAATAGAATTAGACTCCATACCGTCACCAATAGGAACCTTCGCCCTCTCCTGCCTCTCCTCCCCTCGCAGTCGAGAAGATCCAAAATAGAATTTGAAGCACCGTCCCACACATGAAAGTTGTAATCCATTTGCGCTCGGATATATGTGGTATAAATAGAAAGGAAATCAGATGGAATGAAGTATCCCTTACACTGTTTTAACAAACTTGAAACTTGCACTTGAATGGTTCTTGCGACACCTTTAATAAATTTTTTGTCCATCGTCCATCATATTGTACTCTCAAGAACATCAAGAGAATCTAATTCCTTAATAATAATACCATCCATATAAGTATACAGACGAGTTTCAATGATCCGGTGCGTGCTTATGCGTATTCGAATCGACCCTATTCGCACGACTCCATTCCGAGATTATATGAAGGTAGCGACGAAGCGTATTATTTATGTTTTGCCTCATAGCACCAACATCCGATACGTTTGGTCTACAGTCAAATGAATACGAATGGCAAAGGTTGCTATCATCTGCTGATTGTGTAGACGAACACAACACTTAATACCATTCGTAACTATTTTCAAGAAAGAGCATTATATAGTATTATATTCTTCATTAAAAAACAGAACAATTGTAGTGACACTTTAGACAAACATTATATTTTAAAGTTCTATAATGTTTCTTTTTTACATTGATGAAGAAATGAACAAACAACAAATTTAAGAAACGACCACAGAACGAATTGCTTATGTGTGTGTTTTGTTTGTGTAACGTCTTTTTGCTGGCTTTTTGTTTTTTTCATATGTGTATTTTGTTTTTGTAAAAAAAGTTTGGTTTTTTAACCAGCCAAAAGCGCGCTACGCACAACAGAAACGAGCGAACATTAATGAGATGAACCGAACACAATGAAGTTTGTTAATTAAAAAAAAAAAAACCGAACTGAATTTAATGATCTCATCTTTTTGTTGAGTTGGATAAGAACAGTTTTACTTCTGTGCTCGAAGATGACAAACAGGGAAACGTTATTTTTTATGATTTACTACACAAACACTATTAGGGCTTGTGTTTTCCACAAATCTACCGAACTGAACACTAAGGAGCGATATTTAATGTTTATTTTCGTACACTGCTAGAAACTATTACACAACCTGTTTTGTAGCACAAACTCGCAGTAAGTTTCGCTCTCACTCTGACATCTTTTGAGCCAATACGTAAGAAAAATATAAGCAGTGGTATCTAGCGCTATAATATATTATAGTTTCTAGCTGCCACTCTGACATTAGCTTTATTGTGAGCACATTTTTCGTTCTCAGAAAGAAGATTATGTGCACCAAAACTATGAAGAATTTCACTAAATGCGGCCTTTAAAGGTCCGCCCATCAAAGATTATATTGGGGAAGTTTTTCTAATTTTCTCTTGGAAATTTTTCGTTTGAGAATTTTATTTACTAAACAAAATATTTATTTGGCGAAAACTTTTTTGTACCTCTAATAAAAAAACCTTAAATAAATAAAATGATATTTTGGCACACAAACTACAAATTAAATACAAATATTGTTTAGAATTTTGTTTTTTTTTTTAACAAAAGTTTAGTTTATTATTATCTTTCATCATCATCATTCCAAATACCAAAAACAAAAAAATCACAAAAATAAAAGGGACAAAATTTTAAAAACAAATTGAAAAAAACCTCAACAAGTTGTAAACTTTTAGTGTAAAAGCCACGATTTTAATGTTTATATACAAATACAAGTGAATAAATAGCTGCATATGCCTATAAAGCACATATACATGAGCACACTTATATATTTTTTCATATCCTCTTTATCCAACATACACACACACATACATTTTCAATATTTGCATTTACATTGTTAATTATATTCGTTTGTAAATAACAGTGGTCGTTTGTTTGGTCGGTTGATGGGTTGTTTGATCGTTTGTTTAATGAAATTTTTAAAATTTTATTTGTTTTGTTTTATTTTTTTTAAAGCCCAACAAAAAAAACTTCTTGTGTCCTGTTTGTTTGTTCAAGTGGTGGCGTGTGTCCGGGCATATATTTGAGATAGAGAGTTTATGGAATAATGTATTTTAAATGTCATTAAAATTGTTTGCTTTATTGTCAAAGATTTACTTTTAAAACCGACCTTTAAAATATGGGTTTGCAAAAATTTTTACTTATTTTGGTTAAAAATATAAAACAATATTAGAACGATGAAAAAAAGGTTTGTTTTTAAAATTTAGCAAAAACTCATAAATATTTTTTTAATTACCTTAAATTTGGATAGCTGAAAGTTTAAGTTTAATAACGCCTGTATTCGCAAAAATTTTTTATACTTAATAAAGGTTTAAACAACAAATTTACTATGAAAACTATCCTTAATAAGCGTTTGTTAAATTTAATAATCGTTTTTGAATGCGGTGGTATTTATAAGACTACAAAATACACAGCAAGATATTTTTTTAGACCTTTTATTTCGTTTATAAATAAGCTGACCATAAAATATCTTAGTAAATTTAAGCACGCTAAATGTAATTTCAGCCTATTTATAATTGAAAATGCCTCTCTCATGTCCATCTATACTAGTGTTTGCCCGGTGGTAAAAAATTCGATCATAATTTTCCATCTTAGTGTATCGATTTGGCAAGGACCAAACCTCCAGTCCATATTTTATCTTTCACTCAAATCCGTAAATGTTGAATTTCATTTTTTTTTTATTTAATAATATAAAAATAAAAATCAGAAAGTACCAATTCAAAACAAAAAAGTACCAAAAAGAATCATCTTATAATTTCTCAATCACTCTTGGCTCAGCATGTTGAATTTTATGTGTCTAGGTTTAGTATTAATAAGAAGTCAAAAGTTCCAGAATAAGAACGTAAAAGTACCAAAAAAATCCCTCCTAAAGATTCTCATTCACTTAGGACCTTGCATGTTTAATTTTATATGAGGGGCTTAAAGCACAAGGGGTTCAAGTGACTTATGCTTAGTAATGAAACAAAAGCGGTTGTTTCGCTTGTGCTCCAAGCGAAGCAGGTATTTTAGCGTCAAGTGCTTGAATTCTTCACCTTATCTAGCGTCTGGATGAGAATCCTACATTCACCTCTTGCGCTATGAACAACTTCTCCGAACTAAACCTATAATTCCATATGTAAACTCAATTTTAGAAAAAGACACTTAAACCCCTTGTGCTTTAAACCCCTCATATTTCATCAACCAATACTAACGGGATTTAAAAAAGTACCAGTTAAAGAACACAAAAGTAAAAAAAAATACCCTCTTATAGATTCTCATTCGCTCATGACCTTGCATGTTTAATTTTTTGTTCCTAGGTCCAATTTTAGCAAAATCAAAAAAGTACCAGTTAAAGAAAGAAAAAAATACCACCAAAATCCCCCTTTCATATTTTTATTCTCTAAGGTCCTCGCATGTTTAATTTTATCTTTCTAAATCCAATACTAACGAAATTTAAAAAAGTACCAGTTAAAAACAAAAAATACCCTCTTATAGATACTCATTCGCTCATGACCTTGCATGTTTAATTTTATGTTTCTAGGTCCAATTTTAATAAAGTTCAAAAATTACCAGTTAAAGAAAGAAAGAGTACCAGCCAAATCCCCCTCACATATTCTCATTCTCTAAGGTCCTCGCATGTTTAATTTTATGTTTCTAAATCCAATACTAACGGAATTAAAAAAAGTACCAGTTAAATAAAAAAAAAGTACCAAAAAGACTCTCTTATAGATTATAGATTCTCATTCGTTTATGACCTTGTATGTTTAATTTTGTGTTTCTATGTTCATTTTTATGCATAATTTTATGTTTCTGGATCCAATAGTAAGAGTTCAATTCAAACAGTACCAGTTGAAGAATAAAAAAAAAATACCAAAAAGTTGCTTCTTACAGAATCTCATTCACTCAGGACCTTGCATGTTTATTTTTATGTTTCTTGAACCAACATTATTGAAAATTAAATAACGTACCAGTTAAAGAACAAAAAAGTACCAAAAAGTCGCTTCTTACAGATTCTTATTTACTCAGGACCTTGCATGTTTGATTTTTTGTTTCTAGGTCCAATTCTATCGAAAATTAAAAAAAACTAACAGTTAAAAAGTACCAAAATTTTTCATCTTAAAGCTACTCATCTACTCCGGACGCAGCACCCCAAATTTTCAGTTTCCAAGTTTAAAAATGTTGAAAGTTCAAAGATTATCACATGCAGCATGAACAAAATAAAGAAATTATATTTCCCGTAAAACCCCTTTTTATACCCTCCACCACTTCTAGTGGTGAATGAGGGTATACTAAGTTTATCATTCCGTGTGAAACTTTGTTATTATACATCTAAGACCGCATTAAGTATATATATTCTGGCTCCTTGAGTAATTCTAAGTAGATTTAGCCATGTAAGTCTTTTTGTCCATCTGTCCGTCTGTCAGTCTGTTGAAAACACTCTCACAATCGAAAAACTCAAAAGTAGCTTGGTAACAAAAGTAAATTGCTTGTAGTTGTCCGAAGCAGTTAGGGATGGTAACCCAGCAAAATCGATTCAGTAGGATCAGAGCTACGAATCAAAATACGGAACCAACACCCAAAAATAATTGATAATTATGTTACAAAAACCAACATAAATGAACGGAATGATATAAAATTTTGCACACATTCCTCTTATACGTTTGGTAATCATACTGTCAATTCCGTGCAGATTGGTCCATCATTTACACTAGGCCCTACATAAACCCTACTCCCGGAAAACAGTTTAGCGCGCCTAAAGCCATTATGCTATCATAATAAAATTTGCTGCTTCACAGTTTAAGAAGGCTAGAAATCATACTAATGAATTTCGTGATGATCAGTCCATAATTAACCAGAGGCTCCATATAAAGCACACACTTGGAAATTAATCAAATGCGCCTAAAGCCAGGGTTTAAAACACTGAAGTCAAAACCTAAACTGCCGAACTTTACGGTATAGGATTATAATTTTTATTTAATAAAAATTTTATATCAAATGCATTACATATACAAAAAGTAAAAACCGATGAAGAGAGAAAGAATTTTGAAACTCCTGCCAGATCTGCAATTAAAGACATGCAGTCAATAACACGACTATGAGTAACATAAATCTGCTGGGAATAAACTTATTTTCAAAAAGGCTAGAGAAGTGTTAATAATAAATTTTTTAAAAAACTTCCAAAGTATTTTGCTAACAAAATGTTAATTCAGACTGCCCCCATTGTACCCGCATTTAACAGCTAATTTAATCAAAATTTGGTTGTTGGTGACAATATTATGGTTAAATTAAACTTAATATGTTTAAAATTATCTTTTAAAATAGTTTGGTTGGAGGTAACCATATTTAAATATGTTTTTTCTCTGTGTGTAGTCACTATCAAAACTCCCCATATAATAAAGCCATTTTCATAAAATCATACACAAAAATACTCTAAATACAATCAATGAGACAGACAGTCAGTTAGACAAATACCAAGTGTTTTTGATTTGAGTAAAAGATTTCAAACAACATTTTAATGCAACATGCTTGGCAACATATTGTTGTATGTATATATATAAGTACAAGGTGGTGCAAAATTCATCGCTCTAGTCACTAGAGTTCTTCTCTGAAAATTGTGAAGTAAACAGATACAAACTAAACGACAATAAGATATGGAGCGCTATAACTCTCAAGAACGCGAAATAATTATTTCGTTATTTTTGCGAAACTTTACATCGAAAATCATCATGAAGGTCATTTCTATTTCTGCGAATTCAACAATAAGCTGAATGAAGAGCCGTTACACTCGATCAAACACAGATTTTCTTTCCAACGTATTTCATTTAAACCATAAATCAACTATAAAATATTTTTTTTTCTGTGCAGTTACTGTATGGTGTGGTGTTTACGCTAGAGGCATCATTGGGATTTGTTTTTTCGAATACACCGCAAGCCAGACGATTCGTGTGAGCGGCGAACGCCACAAAGCTATGCTCAAGGAATTTCTCCTACCCCAACTAAACGAATTGGGACTTGAAAACATGTGGTTCCAAAAGGCTGGAGCCACGACGCATACACCACGGCCTACAACAGAAGTTATGAGGCCTTCATATCCGGGTCTCTCGTTCTGATGATTTGCACTGTTCTAGACATCTTTTGCGGGGTTTCTTGCAGTAACTTCTTTATTTAAATAATCATAACAGTCAAAGAACTTTTGCACCACCTTGTACTTGCATTCATAAGACTACGAATGAATAGTTTTGCTTCTACGTATTTTGAAAATATGAAAACAAGAAAAATATGCTGTGAACTCTACTATAAATTTTTGGCATAATAGAATACTGAAAATCTAATGTACGTTTTCCTACATCGTTTCGCTCCCTACGTCAAGGCAGGGGGATATGTAAAGAAAAATAACCAACAACCGATTTCTACGTTTTTTTTTGCTATTGCCGTTTTTAGTCAAAAAAAAAAAAAAGACTTTTCATAGCTCAAACACGAAAAAAGAAGGAAAAATTGCAACTTAACGAAACAATGCTGCCAAAAAGAGTAGAACCAAAGTAAGACAGTTATTTTATACGTGCAACACTCTGCTTACTTTCGCAGTTTTTCTTTACCCATGCCACTTTTTTTTTTGGTGCTTGCATAACACACAATATGTTATTTTAAATTTTATCCACCTTGTGTTGCATAAGCCGTTTTGCCATAAAAAAAGAGGAACTAAAACAATTTTGAATATTTTACAACTTCTTGTATGAAACATCATCACATCATAGACAACAATTCGGAGAAAAAGAAAGAGAGTCTAATATGAAAAACTTACAAAAAAAAAAAAATATAAAATATTTAAGAAGGAAAAGAATGCATTCGAGGTACCCTAAACAGAAATTTCTAGGTATTTTGGTAGGAATGTAAATTGGCCATGAAAAGAATTGTATAAATATGTTCTTTATTTGTTCCCTTCACCCAAACAAATGATGAATGAGAGTGAAATAAGTCTGCATTTCGTGTAAAAGAACAGGAAATATTTATCTTAGATTATATAAGATATAAATTCTCTGGGCCCTTAAGGAATTCTAAGTCAATTAAGCCAAGTCAAAAACTCACTCATTTCCCAACATCTTAACAAAAATGAATGACTTTGATGGAAATTAAGACCCAATAACAATTGATTTTGCACTCTGGAAGGTAACGCAAAGTATGTGAAGTATTTTAAGACGAAAGTCCTTCCAAGCGACCGCCAGTATGGATTTCATAGGGGCCGAAAAATTTTCGTATAGAAGTCCCCAAGGCGGGACAGCAGCAAAGTAGATTTTCCGACGTCTCGTCATCAACCCCACAAAATTTACATAGCTTGGTATCAACATTACCCATAATAAACTTATGGTATCTGAGGCCGCCTGCGTTCCTGAGCCTGAGTTCCCCCTTTCCAAGTAGAAGTAGCCTACTCACCCTGCCACGGTATAGGATCACACATATTTTTGGACTCTTTTAACCCAGAGAACGACGTCCAAGTGTTTACGTTCGGACTAAGTCTGGAGGTCCCCCTCATGTAACCAGCAGGGATGCCAAAAAGGGCGGCGAGCGCTCCTGCTTGCTAAGCAATCGGCCATTTCGTTACCCATATGGCCCTCATGGCCAGGTTCAAGTCGTTGTATTTTCCCAGATCGTTCAGAGACGCAAAACAGTCCATTACCAACCTGGACTTCACCTCCAAAGAATTTAGTGCTCTTAGAGCGGCCTGGCTACCGACAGTATAAATAGCCTCAGACATTCCCCAGCGCATATGAGGATGGCGTAAACCTCCGTCTGAAAAAGAGTAGGCTGTTTGCTCATTGGCAAGCCCGATAGGAAACCCGAGCCCATGATGCCCGACCCAGTATCACCATTCGTCTGTTTCGAGCCATCCGTGAACTAGACCTGGTCTGCGTCACCCCGATTGGTCTGCCCATTGGTCCCTATCAGGCATGAGGACATTAAAATTCCTATCCAATACCAGACTAGGCAGTATATGATCACCAACCAATATAGACGCATCATTCCCAAGAATCTCAAGGATCCGCATGTGACCCACAAAGGCACCCGCCCTGTATTCAGCAATGCGGAGCATCTCGCTTGCACTCCTGCAGGACTCCTCCTTCACAGATATGTGCAACGGAGGAATGTGCAGGATAGCTCCCAAAGCCAGAGTGGCAGAGGTCCTCCTGGCGCCTGTGAACGACACATAAAAGATATGTAAAATACTTAATGAAATTTTTCGTCAAGTTTTGCCAAATGTCATTTGCTAAAGCAAAATGCCAAACCAAACAAACATTCCATATGAAATCAACTGTGTGTGTATGCATTAAAAATTGTATTGAAATAAATGGAAATGGATTAAAAACAGAAGACGAACTTTAGATATTTTAGTTTTGTTTCCCTTTTTTATAAATTAGAACAATGATTGCGAATTTTTAACTTTTAAAAACGTTGCGCTTGTAAATTAAATAAACAATAAAATAAACAAAAGCCGGGCTATACTTTTTGGACTTTTCAATTTCAAGTACTCGCAAAAATTTTAACTATTGCAAATATATGCATAAGTGGTAATATGGATCATAAGTTCATGTTAGTATATCATGGCCACCATAAAGTCTTTTTTCATTTGCTTTTGCATATGACAGACTTTTCCATAATGCACATTATGGTTGGTCCTTTAGCTTCAAATTCTTATGCATAATTTGCTGGGTACACACTATGCAACACATTTACGCAATCTAGTGAATTAAATTCATTTTTATTCATTCCAGGTTGCATCAACATCAAAACGCTTTGATATTTTGAGGTTGCATTGAAACAGATTGCATGTAGATTGCACTGTGTGTACCCAGCAATTGTATTGTAACTTCACTGTAAAGACTTTTTAGAGAAGCCTAAATATTTGTTATGCCTAAAAGTAAACTTTAAATTGAAATTTACAACAGCTTTAATGTCTTATTTAATACATGATGGTTAGAGAAACAACTAGAAATAAAAGAATAGTTAAAAATACAGCCTGACACATTAATATAGAGTTAAGTTTTTTTTAGAGTCCTTGTGTGGCTAAGTTTGTTGCAAAAGAGAATTGAATAAGATTGTGAACTAAAGAATTTTTTATAACGACGATTGGTAACGTGAAAAAGTGTGTGTACCTAATATGATTTGCATTTAAATGAACTCCAAGGTTTATTATAAAGAGAAAAAGGCAAACGGCGCACAGTGCTTTGTCCCCATATAACGAAGGGACATAAATAGAAGGAGTTGTCAGAAGTTTTTGAAATTTGGTACACTAGCATAAAATACCTTAATTAAAAAAAAAAATATGAATTTTTGGAGAAATCGGTCCAAGGACACGCCTACCTCCCATGTGTCCTGAAATGGAAAAATGTAATTTTAGCTTCAATAATGACCACAAAACTACAAAGAATGGGCATGCTGATACATACACAACTAGCATCGTGTGTGTAAATTTTCATTTAAATCTGAACAAGGACTCAAGGTCCTGCGATATATCCTTTTGAAAATTGATATTTGTTAGATATAATGCCGAATTTTGGTAGAATCGGATTATTAATGTGAAATATACAAAAACATCATTTAAAGAAAAATGAGTTAAAAACGCTTAAAATGCTCTTGCAAAAATAACAAGTAAGAAAGTACAATCGGTGAAGCACGACCATGTGATACCCTATATCATAGTATAAAAAACCCAATTTCCTAGAGTGTAATCAAATATTCTAGAGTGTAATCTATTTGGGCAATCATGAACCCCCCAGAACAAAATTATGTTATGAGGTTAAGATTCGTTTAAAAGTTCTTTCTGCCGAATATTATTTAGATATCTTCATTTACATATATGAGTTTTTTGGATGAGGGTTTATATGGAACCTATGGTTTATTTTGGACATACCGCGACAACATTTTGTCATGACATAGTAGTTCATCAACATTTTCTCTCAGTATATACTTCTCAATTTCTTCAAAAAATATATTTTTTTAGTCTTTGGATTCCTTTTTGAAGACAACAACGGATCTGAGGAAAGAATTAAATGAGTCATTAAATCTTTATGAGTGTCTCTTCGTGACGTTTTTCTCGTATGGGACAGTCTTGTTTTTCTCACGATTTTGTGGTTGGCTTCCAATGCTTTTTCGGACAAGCACCCTGAAATTTATTTTAGTTATTAGTTACGTTTCATTATAATTACAAAAAGCCACTTTAATACCTTAATATTTTTTATTATGTTCCTAGTTTATTTTTTTCAAGCTAATTCAATCTAAGAAAATTTGAGCAAAAATCACGAAAATAGCATTTTTTTAAATACATTTTTTTCAAGTTGTGGTAAAATTTTTTCTATTTTTTTTCTTGAAGTTATTAGAAAACAGTCTAAATACTCGAAATCAGAAAAAAACCCATAGACTGAATTTTTCTTTTTTTTAATATTCCATCAAAGTTAAGAAATTTTTAGAGCTTAAGTAAATAATAAGCATTTTTCAAATCATTAAAAAAAAACACTTATGAGAAAATAATTCAATAAAATTGTTGTACATTTAGTTCTAAATATAGTAAACTACTACAGAAAAAAAATTCAATCTCGTGCTTTAAAAAACAACAGTTTTACAACAGTTTTCCTTAAGCATGTAAAACTCAAGTAGTTGTTTGGCCATTTTTACTATAAATTCTCAAACTTTGGCTTGATATGATTGGAAATTGGTTACAGAAATGGAATATAAAAGTTAATGCAGAAAAATCGGTTCATGTAACGTTTACATTGAGAAAAAATATTTGCCCGGAAGTTAAGTTAAACGGAACTGTTATTCCGAAATCTAATAGTGTAAAGTACTTAGGCCTTCATTTAGATAGAAGACTCACATGGAATGAACATGTGAAAGCGAAAAGAAAACTTTTAGATATAAAAACCAAGAAAATGTATTGGCTACTAGGTCCTAAGTCAGAATTAAGCTTAGAGAACAAAGTCATTATATACAAAACAATTCTAAAACCAGTATGGACTTACGGTGATCAACTATGGGGAACTACTAGTAATTCGAACATTGAAATATTACAAAGGTATCAGTCAAAAACATTGCGATTAATATCAAATGCTCCATGGTTTTTAAAAAACAGGTGTATTCATAACGATCTTGGTATCCCATTAGTAAAAAAAGAAATTAATTGTTATAGTGAAAGGTACTTGCAAAGGCTTAGTTATCATTCTAATATATTAGCGATCAACCTATTAAATGACAGTAATGAGATTCGCAGACTAAAAAGGCACCATGTGCTTGACTTGCCTTTTAGGAAGTAGTAGTTATAAGTAAATTAACACTAATGCAAATTGTATTACTTTTGTTTTTATTGAGTTCAGTCGAACTCAATATAATAAGTTATATTTAATTATTAATAATTTTGCTTAATATTTCGTGTAAAATAGATTGCAAATAAAAAAATACATGAAAAAAAAAAAAAAAATTATTTTGTTATCTATCGATCTGTACATTTTTAAGTACAATATAAGACTGTTTTTTATGTCTATGGGCCACAGCACTGTGCGGCGCACAGTGTTCGATTCTTGAATCTAGCTGGCCAAAATTAATAACTTTTGTAATAAAAGTGTAGATAGTTAATCTTTTGCACAAAAACTTTAAATTCTCTATTTAAAACAACTGCAAAAATATGGATTAATCCGCCTACAGACACGCCCGCTTTTCTTATGTAAAATACGATATTTTTAAAGCATTTTTTTGTTGGTATCTTTGGATATAAGAGGCATATAACGCAAATTTCTTGAATGGGGACTGGAAGCATTTTACTTAAAACTATTGCATTAATATTAATTACTCTGCCCACAGACACACCAATATTTGTGGTGTCTACAAAAAAAAAATATTAATCACAAATTAATTATTTTCTCTGATAGTTTGTTTTAAAGTTATTTAGATAACAAATTTGGAATTATTGCGTTTTGGTCCGAATCCATAGTATTTATTTCATTTTGCTTTGAAATGTATGCAAATATTATTCACAATCAACTTAACAAAAGCAAAAGGTATTAACTAAACAAAAATTCCTTACGTTTTAATTATTGCATTTTGCTCTACACCATTGATATTGAATTGCAGTGTAGTCATTGAGTTTTGGAATGCTTTAAAATAAAGGTAATATAGATTTCAATGTGTAGAATAGGATTCAATCAAAAAATCAAAAAACTTGAAAAATTTAATTATTGCGTTTTGCTATGGACCTCCTTATTTATTAATTGACAGATCTAAATCCAAAATCATAGCAAGGGCCTTATCTGCTGAGAGACCGATTTCCAGATCGATTTTTGACCTAATCTTTTTTAAATATATGTTTCTCTTGGTGGTGAAGCTAGCGTCAATTCCTTTACCAGTCTGGCTGAATCGCGTTTTCCAGACGATCGTATCTGTGTTTCAACTGCCATTATTAATTAATTATCACTTACGACATTAGTCAACTGTTTAATTTTCCTTCTTTTGCTTCTTTGACTACAATTTTCAAAACTTTTTGTTGGTCTGCCTCTAGTAGAGTTTTGTTCCGTAGAACTTTTTGTAAAATGCGAAAGACCTATTAAAACGGCTAGCCAGTCGTTATTATCGTGCAAAAAACGCCACTTTGTTCTACGAGCATTTTCCCATCTGTCCCGAAATTTATTTCATATAGAAAAACAAAAACTTTTCAGTTTACTAAATTCGATTGTTGTTAATGAACAGCTGACACAATTTTGTGAAATGAAGTCAACCATACGATCAACTTTGTCTTTTTTGACAGTGGATAACAATATTTGAAAAAGATCTTTGTGAGAAATTGTAGTAGACTCCATGTGGTTTTTGAAAAATTTTGTTCGGCATGGGCACTTTCGGGCAAACAATTTTTATACCCACATTATGCATTTGTGCTGATGTGTGTAACTCCTTAAAATAGTGGTCCTTGACCCACCTTAAAGTATACCGATCTACTCAGAAACAATTTCTGAGTCGAACTAACGATGTCCGTCCGGCTGGCTGGCAGGCTGGCTTGCTGGCTGTCCATGTAACCTTGTGCGAAAAGTACAGGTCGCAATTTTGGAGATACTTTGATAAAATTTGGGTCGTAGGTTCTTATTGGTATAAGGACCATGCCTATTGAAAATGGGCCAAATCGTAGGACCACGAGGAAAGATAGGGGGAAATTTCTTCCTCTCAGAAACTATCAAACCGATTTTAATAAAATTTAAAACATAGATAGAACCATATGTATATGGACACAAAATGTATACATTTAAAAAAAAATCGGACCACGAGGGGAGATAGGGGCAATTTCTGCCTCTTAAACCGATTTTAATGAAATTTAAAACATAGATAGAGCCATATTTATAGGGACACATTAGCTACACAGTTTTTAAAAAATAGGACCACAAGCGGAGGCAAGGGGCAATTTCTGCCTCTCACACACTTTCAAACCGATTTTCATGAAGTTTATAAACATAGATAAATCCATATTTACATGGACACATAAGCATGATGTGTTTTTAAATACTGTGGTGTAGGGTATCATATGGCCGGGCTTGACAAACAATACTTTCTTACTTGTTTTATTTTCTATAAGTCCAAAGTCCAAATTTTACTTAACAAGTAATAAGATCATGGAAGTATAAAGAAGAAAAAAATATTTGTCTTCACATTTTTATTTTCGTTTTAAAAAATGTTACTTACAACCTTCCTGATATAATTGCTAATAAAAACTACGTCCTCTATTCGGATAACTGAAAAATACACCGCGTTTACTGTAATGATAATACCAGTCTCAGTAAAAAAAGAACTAATTAACTAAATTGCACAGACAACTTGTAATTGACCTCCAAACATAAGCAATTTTTTAAGCGAAATAAACCAAATTTTTTTTCTTCATTTTACATGATATTCGTAGTACCGTTATAGTCGTACATATTTAAATTCCAGCAAAAATTCATTAGAAATATCTTAGTTGGTATGTTCTTATTTAAATATTGTGGTCCCATTTTTTCCTGTTTATAACCCATTTTTGGGTTTTTGGCCAAGAAAGAATTGAACACCGTGCGGCGTTTTATTAAGGAAAAAAAAAAATATTTATTTAGACCGATAATCGTGAAAATTTTAAAAACGATTTCTTGTAATTTGGAACTCATAAATTTATGTCCAAGTTCATGGAAATACCAACATTTTGCCACTGTTTTATGTCAAATTTTGTATTTCCCTAGAAACTAAGAACACCTTTTCTTTGAAATTCATTTTGCTACTGCCGGATAATAGGTTGCATGAATAAAAAGATCTTTTACATATGTATGTAAGTACTACGTTAAGCATTCGAGCACAATAATTATTTATTTTATTTAATTGGACAAATATTATAATCATTATACATTAACTACTTTCTATAATACTCACATAAATGTATATTTACATATTCATATTTTTCACACACCAGAAATATTTTCAGTTCAGCTATGTGGACATAATGATAAAGACATACATAAGTGATGCTTTCAACAACTTTTGCTATTAAATGATATGATAATATTCGTTATCATCATCTCAACATCAATCATCATTTCACATCACCCACATTTTATTATCCCTGCAAGTTTTTACTAAAATTTCATTTTGTATTGTAAAATATTTGTTTTCGTTGGTATTTGATTCTGATGAACAAGAGGAAACCAAGTATGTTAAATTTCTTTCTCTTGGAAAACATTTCTCTGCAACAGCATCTTCTGTGGCAAGTAAGGATGATAGCATTGTTGTGTTGCGTTGCATGAAGTTACTAAATATATGGCCAGTAAAATAAGTGGGTAAGTAAGTGCAACAATGATTATATTGTAAAAGTACGTTCTGCAACTTAAACAAAAAATAGGCAATTCCTTTTTTTTGTTTTATTTTTTTTTGGAAGTCGTGGTGCTGGCGACTGGCAAAACTTTTAACGCAATAAAGTTTTTACTGAACAACAACTGGTTGTTATTACACTAAGAGAAATTTGAAAATGGTAATTTTTTTAACTATATTTCTTTTACATAAAGGTGCAGAATTTGTGGCTTATTTTTACTTGTGCAATTAGAGTTTGCTATTTAAAATAGCCGAAATTGTCATCTGCTTATATGCATATGCAGCATTTATGCAACAAAACTAAATTTTGATCAAACTTTATTATTATTCATGCACTTTTGAGTAAAATGAGTTTTTCATGATTCTGATGAAATTAAGCAAGTTTTTTTTTCTTAGCGCAGTATATGCATATAAGCGAGTTTTTATAAATGCATTTCTCGTTTGAAGCAGAGAACTGCAAAATCACAATTTTTTTTTGATTTATTCATACGCTCAAATTTACATTCACTCTTTGCCTGGAAAACAAAGTTCAACTTTGGTAATTTTTACATCGTTTCGTACACATTTGATTTTTGCATGTGTTTGTTTTTTATTGAAAGTTCTTTGTTTGCATTTTTGTTGCGCACGCAATATAACACAGTTGTGTAAATTCAAAAGGCACACATTCTTATACTTTTGCATTCAAGTAGTCAATGTCCACTCGATGAGACGCTTTGTTAACATTAACAACAATAATCCACTCGATGAGACGCTTTGTTAAAATTAACAACAATAACAAGAATACATTGTACATACAGAACTACTGTACTTTTTAAGATGATAAGAAAAGTCTTCTGTTTCTATGGAAATTGTTTGTACCTACATATGTGCGTTTAGTTTCATTTAAATTTTTTTTCTTGTACTACATAGTAGCTGCTGAATGCCTACATGTGTAATAATTGCTTGATTTATGGCTTTTTTGATTGTATTTTTTTTTTTCTTTGCCAAAACAATCATTGTCGAACCAAACACACAAACATCTTAATTGGCAAACGAAGCTAAACGATGGAATAAAAAACAAAGCACGATGTGCATTATTTGAATGACTGCAAACCAGCAGCGAATGTTTGCGGTTGCGCAAGTTTGATTGTATGACCGCAAGCTACACTCGCTTTATTGGTGTTCATTTACTGCGATTTTTTTTGCAATCGCACAAATCCGTTCTCTGGTTTGAAGATACCAAAAAAATGTACAAATAATGAAATGCTTATAAGTGAAATATAAATTTTACTTTTTGTGTGAAAAGAGATTTTTGCCAAAAAAAAAATTAATTAAGAACATTTTTTTAGGTGGGCTCTTGTAACAAAAAAACTGAGCTTTTTAGACAAAGTGGGGTTTTTCAAAATGAAACTCTGATTTATGTGAAAAACCAGCTTTATGAAAAAACTAGTATACTTTAGCAAAAAAACAGAGCTTTTAAGCAAAATCAAATTAAAAAATCAAAGTAGTCCCGTGATAAGTCTTTGGCGGTAGAGACCGATTCTAGTTCTTACACTTTATATGAATAACACCTATCACTTTTGCATGGGGTTGCCATTGTAGGGGGTCAATTAACACCATTTGATCAGTCACACGTCTATTCTCAATGAACGTGTTTAGTGCCAGTTAATACAACGTAGTATTATTTCAATAAAACAAGTCCTAGAACAATATTTAAGAACCAAATTGCAGAAAGTCTCAAAAAAATGTGTCACACTACCGGTGAAGACTGTACTGTATAATTCGTTACTTTGTGTACCTTTAAGTTCTTCATAAGCCAGTTTGTTTCTCCTTAAACTGGTCCTAAGTTCTTTCTGTTTGTACTTCTTGTACTTTCACAAATCCCAGGAACAGTCTGTTGGAACAATTGACACAAATTTTCCGCAGAGATTATATGAATAACTATAATTTTTTTTTAAATCCGATTTATTGGAAAAAACTGAGTTTTAAGTAAACAACGAGCTTTGGAATGAAAACTGTTTCTTTGCAAAAAGTGACCGCTGGTTTTAAAGCAGACTTCTTGCAAAAAATTAAGCTTTTTAAATAAAACTGACTTCCTTTTGAAACAAAAACATTAAGTGTTATGATAAAAAGTGGGTGTGAAAGCAGAAAGCTCTTTTGTAATAACTCGCACATTGTGCATATGGCTTTGACGGCACTGCTTTAGTCGAAAATGTTTTTTTCTTTTTCGTGATATTCTTGAGAGAAACATTTTTTGAAAAAGTTTTTCTTTGTATTAAAAAAAGTTTTTTTGTAACAGTAAAGACACCAAATTCCTTCAGAAATATTCCCTTTGTTTTGGAAAGCTACGAAAAAAAAAAAAAATTTTAATATAATATGCATAAGCTGGCTTAAGCTACTTTCGACAATTTACAGAAAAAAAGTTTGTTAAAGAATTTAAAAATACAATAAAAAATATTTTATTCCATACGAGAATTGCGATCTGTTTCGTACCTGGCTTAAGCAATTGCCAGTTTCATAAAATTAACGAAAAAGTTTTCTTAAGCTCAATATGGTTGGACACATATGAATCACATGTGTTCGTATAATTGCTTAAGCCAACTTAAGCATATTATAGTTGTGCCTAAAGCTTTTCAACTTTATGTTGTAAGGCTTTATAAAAAGTGATTTCTTTTTTGTTTTTCAAAAAAATAAAATTTTAAATTCAGCGCAAAAAAGCTTTTAGTAGGATCTTTTTTTAGAAGTTTCTTACTATTCATTGAAGAGTATTGGAAATGATTGGTTGGACAAAGTTTTTACAGTTAAAAATTATTATACATTAAAATTTAAAAGTATTTTTATAAAAATTAAGTTACAGCAGAAGATTAAACAAAAAATAGGCAATTCCTTTTTTTTGTTTTATTTTTTTTTGGAAGTCGTGGTGCTGGCGACTGGCAAAACTTTTAACGCAATAAAGTTTTTACTGAACAACAACTGGTTGTTATTACACTAAGAGAAATTTGAAAATGGTAATTTTTTTAACTATATTTCTTTTACATAAAGGTGCAGAATTTGTGGCTTATTTTTACTTGTGCAATTAGAGTTTGCTATTTAAAATAGCCGAAATTGTCATCTGCTTATATGCATATGCAGCATTTATGCAACAAAACTAAATTTTGATCAAACTTTATTATTATTCATGCACTTTTGAGTAAAATGAGTTTTTCATGATTCTGATGAAATTAAGCAAGTTTTTTTTTCTTAGCGCAGTATATGCATATAAGCGAGTTTTTATAAATGCATTTCTCGTTTGAAGCAGAGAACTGCAAAATCACAATTTTTTTTTGATTTATTCATACGCTCAAATTTACATTCACTCTTTGCCTGGAAAACAAAGTTCAACTTTGGTAATTTTTACATCGTTTCGTACACATTTGATTTTTGCATGTGTTTGTTTTTTATTGAAAGTTCTTTGTTTGCATTTTTGTTGCGCACGCAATATAACACAGTTGTGTAAATTCAAAAGGCACACATTCTTATACTTTTGCATTCAAGTAGTCAATGTCCACTCGATGAGACGCTTTGTTAACATTAACAACAATAATCCACTCGATGAGACGCTTTGTTAAAATTAACAACAATAACAAGAATACATTGTACATACAGAACTACTGTACTTTTTAAGATGATAAGAAAAGTCTTCTGTTTCTATGGAAATTGTTTGTACCTACATATGTGCGTTTAGTTTCATTTAAATTTTTTTTCTTGTACTACATAGTAGCTGCTGAATGCCTACATGTGTAATAATTGCTTGATTTATGGCTTTTTTGATTGTATTTTTTTTTTTCTTTGCCAAAACAATCATTGTCGAACCAAACACACAAACATCTTAATTGGCAAACGAAGCTAAACGATGGAATAAAAAACAAAGCACGATGTGCATTATTTGAATGACTGCAAACCAGCAGCGAATGTTTGCGGTTGCGCAAGTTTGATTGTATGACCGCAAGCTACACTCGCTTTATTGGTGTTCATTTACTGCGATTTTTTTTGCAATCGCACAAATCCGTTCTCTGGTTTGAAGATACCAAAAAAATGTACAAATAATGAAATGCTTATAAGTGAAATATAAATTTTACTTTTTGTGTGAAAAGAGATTTTTGCCAAAAAAAAAATTAATTAAGAACATTTTTTTAGGTGGGCTCTTGTAACAAAAAAACTGAGCTTTTTAGACAAAGTGGGGTTTTTCAAAATGAAACTCTGATTTATGTGAAAAACCAGCTTTATGAAAAAACTAGTATACTTTAGCAAAAAAACAGAGCTTTTAAGCAAAATCAAATTAAAAAATCAAAGTAGTCCCGTGATAAGTCTTTGGCGGTAGAGACCGATTCTAGTTCTTACACTTTATATGAATAACACCTATCACTTTTGCATGGGGTTGCCATTGTAGGGGGTCAATTAACACCATTTGATCAGTCACACGTCTATTCTCAATGAACGTGTTTAGTGCCAGTTAATACAACGTAGTATTATTTCAATAAAACAAGTCCTAGAACAATATTTAAGAACCAAATTGCAGAAAGTCTCAAAAAAATGTGTCACACTACCGGTGAAGACTGTACTGTATAATTCGTTACTTTGTGTACCTTTAAGTTCTTCATAAGCCAGTAAAATGATTGTTTCTCCTTAAACTGGTCCTAAGTTCTTTCTGTTTGTACTTCTTGTACTTTCACAAATCCCAGGAACAGTCTGTTGGAACAATTGACACAAATTTTCCGCAGAGATTATATGAATAACTATAATTTTTTTTTAAATCCGATTTATTGGAAAAAACTGAGTTTTAAGTAAACAACGAGCTTTGGAATGAAAACTGTTTCTTTGCAAAAAGTGACCGCTGGTTTTAAAGCAGACTTCTTGCAAAAAATTAAGCTTTTTAAATAAAACTGACTTCCTTTTGAAACAAAAACATTAAGTGTTATGATAAAAAGTGGGTGTGAAAGCAGAAAGCTCTTTTGTAATAACTCGCACATTGTGCATATGGCTTTGAAGGCACTGCTTTAGTCGAAAATGTTTTTTTCTTTTTCGTGATATTCTTGAGAGAAACATTTTTTGAAAAAGTTTTTCTTTGTATTAAAAAAAGTTTTTTTTGTAACAGTAAAGACACCAAATTCCTTCAGAAATATTCCCTTTGTTTTGGAAAGCTACGAAAAAAAAAAAAAAAATTTTAATATAATATGCATAAGCTGGCTTAAGCTACTTTCGACAATTTACAGAAAAAAAGTTTGTTAAAGAATTTAAAAATACAATAAAAAATATTTTATTCCATACGAGAATTGCGATCTGTTTCGTACCTGGCTTAAGCAATTGCCAGTTTCATAAAATTAACGAAAAAGTTTTCTTAAGCTCAATATGGTTGGACACATATGAATCACATGTGTTCGTATAATTGCTTAAGCCAACTTAAGCACATTATAGTTGTGCCTAAAGCTTTTCAACTTTATGTTGTAAGGCTTTATAAAAAGTGATTTCTTTTTTGTTTTTCAAAAAAATAAAATTTTAAATTCAGCGCAAAAAAGCTTTTAGTAGGATCTTTTTTTAGAAGTTTCTTACTATTCATTGAAGAGTATTGGAAATGATTGGTTGGACAAAGTTTTTACAGTTAAAAATTATTATACATTAAAATTTAAAAGTATTTTTATAAAAATTAAGTTACAGCAGAAGCTTAAACAAAAAATAGGCAATTCCTTTTTTTTGTTTTATTTTTTTTTGGAAGTCGTGGTGCTGGCGACTGGCAAAACTTTTAACGCAATAAAGTTTTTACTGAACAACAACTGGTTGTTATTACACTAAGAGAAATTTGAAAATGGTAATTTTTTTAACTATATTTCTTTTACATAAAGGTGCAGAATTTGTGGCTTATTTTTACTTGTGCAATTAGAGTTTGCTATTTAAAATAGCCGAAATTGTCATCTGCTTATATGCATATGCAGCATTTATGCAACAAAACTAAATTTTGATCAAACTTTATTATTATTCATGCACTTTTGAGTAAAATGAGTTTTTCATGATTCTGATGAAATTAAGCAAGTTTTTTTTTCTTAGCGCAGTATATGCATATAAGCGAGTTTTTATAAATGCATTTCTCGTTTGAAGCAGAGAACTGCAAAATCACAATTTTTTTTTGATTTATTCATACGCTCAAATTTACATTCACTCTTTGCCTGGAAAACAAAGTTCAACTTTGGTAATTTTTACATCGTTTCGTACACATTTGATTTTTGCATGTGTTTGTTTTTTATTGAAAGTTCTTTGTTTGCATTTTTGTTGCGCACGCAATATAACACAGTTGTGTAAATTCAAAAGGCACACATTCTTATACTTTTGCATTCAAGTAGTCAATGTCCACTCGATGAGACGCTTTGTTAACATTAACAACAATAATCCACTCGATGAGACGCTTTGTTAAAATTAACAACAATAACAAGAATACATTGTACATACAGAACTACTGTACTTTTTAAGATGATAAGAAAAGTCTTCTGTTTCTATGGAAATTGTTTGTACCTACATATGTGCGTTTAGTTTCATTTAAATTTTTTTTCTTGTACTACATAGTAGCTGCTGAATGCCTACATGTGTAATAATTGCTTGATTTATGGCTTTTTTGATTGTATTTTTTTTTTTTCTTTGCCAAAACAATCATTGTCGAACCAAACACACAAACATCTTAATTGGCAAACGAAGCTAAACGATGGAATAAAAAACAAAGCACGATGTGCATTATTTGAATGACTGCAAACCAGCAGCGAATGTTTGCGGTTGCGCAAGTTTGATTGTATGACCGCAAGCTACACTCGCTTTATTGGTGTTCATTTACTGCGATTTTTTTTGCAATCGCACAAATCCGTTCTCTGGTTTGAAGATACCAAAAAAATGTACAAATAATGAAATGCTTATAAGTGAAATATAAATTTTACTTTTTGTGTGAAAAGAGATTTTTGCCAAAAAAAAAATTAATTAAGAACATTTTTTTAGGTGGGCTCTTGTAACAAAAAAACTGAGCTTTTTAGACAAAGTGGGGTTTTTCAAAATGAAACTCTGATTTATGTGAAAAACCAGCTTTATGAAAAAACTAGTATACTTTAGCAAAAAAACAGAGCTTTTAAGCAAAATCAAATTAAAAAATCAAAGTAGTCCCGTGATAAGTCTTTGGCGGTAGAGACCGATTCTAGTTCTTACACTTTATATGAATAACACCTATCACTTTTGCATGGGGTTGCCATTGTAGGGGGTCAATTAACACCATTTGATCAGTCACACGTCTATTCTCAATGAACGTGTTTAGTGCCAGTTAATACAACGTAGTATTATTTCAATAAAACAAGTCCTAGAACAATATTTAAGAACCAAATTGCAGAAAGTCTCAAAAAAATGTGTCACACTACCGGTGAAGACTGTACTGTATAATTCGTTACTTTGTGTACCTTTAAGTTCTTCATAAGCCAGTAAAATGATTGTTTCTCCTTAAACTGGTCCTAAGTTCTTTCTGTTTGTACTTCTTGTACTTTCACAAATCCCAGGAACAGTCTGTTGGAACAATTGACACAAATTTTCCGCAGAGATTATATGAATAACTATAATTTTTTTTTAAATCCGATTTATTGGAAAAAACTGAGTTTTAAGTAAACAACGAGCTTTGGAATGAAAACTGTTTCTTTGCAAAAAGTGACCGCTGGTTTTAAAGCAGACTTCTTGCAAAAAATTAAGCTTTTTAAATAAAACTGACTTCCTTTTGAAACAAAAACATTAAGTGTTATGATAAAAAGTGGGTGTGAAAGCAGAAAGCTCTTTTGTAATAACTCGCACATTGTGCATATGGCTTTGACGGCACTGCTTTAGTCGAAAATGTTTTTTTCTTTTTCGTGATATTCTTGAGAGAAACATTTTTTGAAAAAGTTTTTCTTTGTATTAAAAAAAGTTTTTTTTGTAACAGTAAAGACACCAAATTCCTTCAGAAATATTCCCTTTGTTTTGGAAAGCTACGAAAAAAAAAAAAAAAATTTTAATATAATATGCATAAGCTGGCTTAAGCTACTTTCGACAATTTACAGAAAAAAAGTTTGTTAAAGAATTTAAAAATACAATAAAAAATATTTTATTCCATACGAGAATTGCGATCTGTTTCGTACCTGGCTTAAGCAATTGCCAGTTTCATAAAATTAACGAAAAAGTTTTCTTAAGCTCAATATGGTTGGACACATATGAATCACATGTGTTCGTATAATTGCTTAAGCCAACTTAAGCACATTATAGTTGTGCCTAAAGCTTTTCAACTTTATGTTGTAAGGCTTTATAAAAAGTGATTTCTTTTTTGTTTTTCAAAAAAATAAAATTTTAAATTCAGCGCAAAAAAGCTTTTAGTAGGATCTTTTTTTAGAAGTTTCTTACTATTCATTGAAGAGTATTGGAAATGATTGGTTGGACAAAGTTTTTACAGTTAAAAATTATTATACATTAAAATTTAAAAGTATTTTTATAAAAATTAAGTTACAGCAGAAGCTTAAACAAAAAATAGGCAATTCCTTTTTTTTGTTTTATTTTTTTTTGGAAGTCGTGGTGCTGGCGACTGGCAAAACTTTTAACGCAATAAAGTTTTTACTGAACAACAACTGGTTGTTATTACACTAAGAGAAATTTGAAAATGGTAATTTTTTTAACTATATTTCTTTTACATAAAGGTGCAGAATTTGTGGCTTATTTTTACTTGTGCAATTAGAGTTTGCTATTTAAAATAGCCGAAATTGTCATCTGCTTATATGCATATGCAGCATTTATGCAACAAAACTAAATTTTGATCAAACTTTATTATTATTCATGCACTTTTGAGTAAAATGAGTTTTTCATGATTCTGATGAAATTAAGCAAGTTTTTTTTTCTTAGCGCAGTATATGCATATAAGCGAGTTTTTATAAATGCATTTCTCGTTTGAAGCAGAGAACTGCAAAATCACAATTTTTTTTTGATTTATTCATACGCTCAAATTTACATTCACTCTTTGCCTGGAAAACAAAGTTCAACTTTGGTAATTTTTACATCGTTTCGTACACATTTGATTTTTGCATGTGTTTGTTTTTTATTGAAAGTTCTTTGTTTGCATTTTTGTTGCGCACGCAATATAACACAGTTGTGTAAATTCAAAAGGCACACATTCTTATACTTTTGCATTCAAGTAGTCAATGTCCACTCGATGAGACGCTTTGTTAACATTAACAACAATAATCCACTCGATGAGACGCTTTGTTAAAATTAACAACAATAACAAGAATACATTGTACATACAGAACTACTGTACTTTTTAAGATGATAAGAAAAGTCTTCTGTTTCTATGGAAATTGTTTGTACCTACATATGTGCGTTTAGTTTCATTTAAATTTTTTTTCTTGTACTACATAGTAGCTGCTGAATGCCTACATGTGTAATAATTGCTTGATTTATGGCTTTTTTGATTGTATTTTTTTTTTCTTTGCCAAAACAATCATTGTCGAACCAAACACACAAACATCTTAATTGGCAAACGAAGCTAAACGATGGAATAAAAAACAAAGCACGATGTGCATTATTTGAATGACTGCAAACCAGCAGCGAATGTTTGCGGTTGCGCAAGTTTGATTGTATGACCGCAAGCTACACTCGCTTTATTGGTGTTCATTTACTGCGATTTTTTTTGCAATCGCACAAATCCGTTCTCTGGTTTGAAGATACCAAAAAAATGTACAAATAATGAAATGCTTATAAGTGAAATATAAATTTTACTTTTTGTGTGAAAAGAGATTTTTGCCAAAAAAAAAATTAATTAAGAACATTTTTTTAGGTGGGCTCTTGTAACAAAAAAACTGAGCTTTTTAGACAAAGTGGGGTTTTTCAAAATGAAACTCTGATTTATGTGAAAAACCAGCTTTATGAAAAAACTAGTATACTTTAGCAAAAAAACAGAGCTTTTAAGCAAAATCAAATTAAAAAATCAAAGTAGTCCCGTGATAAGTCTTTGGCGGTAGAGACCGATTCTAGTTCTTACACTTTATATGAATAACACCTATCACTTTTGCATGGGGTTGCCATTGTAGGGGGTCAATTAACACCATTTGATCAGTCACACGTCTATTCTCAATGAACGTGTTTAGTGCCAGTTAATACAACGTAGTATTATTTCAATAAAACAAGTCCTAGAACAATATTTAAGAACCAAATTGCAGAAAGTCTCAAAAAAATGTGTCACACTACCGGTGAAGACTGTACTGTATAATTCGTTACTTTGTGTACCTTTAAGTTCTTCATAAGCCAGTAAAATGATTGTTTCTCCTTAAACTGGTCCTAAGTTCTTTCTGTTTGTACTTCTTGTACTTTCACAAATCCCAGGAACAGTCTGTTGGAACAATTGACACAAATTTTCCGCAGAGATTATATGAATAACTATAATTTTTTTTTAAATCCGATTTATTGGAAAAAACTGAGTTTTAAGTAAACAACGAGCTTTGGAATGAAAACTGTTTCTTTGCAAAAAGTGACCGCTGGTTTTAAAGCAGACTTCTTGCAAAAAATTAAGCTTTTTAAATAAAACTGACTTCCTTTTGAAACAAAAACATTAAGTGTTATGATAAAAAGTGGGTGTGAAAGCAGAAAGCTCTTTTGTAATAACTCGCACATTGTGCATATGGCTTTGAAGGCACTGCTTTAGTCGAAAATGTTTTTTTCTTTTTCGTGATATTCTTGAGAGAAACATTTTTTGAAAAAGTTTTTCTTTGTATTAAAAAAAGTTTTTTTTGTAACAGTAAAGACACCAAATTCCTTCAGAAATATTCCCTTTGTTTTGGAAAGCTACGAAAAAAAAAAAAAAAATTTTAATATAATATGCATAAGCTGGCTTAAGCTACTTTCGACAATTTACAGAAAAAAAGTTTGTTAAAGAATTTAAAAATACAATAAAAAATATTTTATTCCATACGAGAATTGCGATCTGTTTCGTACCTGGCTTAAGCAATTGCCAGTTTCATAAAATTAACGAAAAAGTTTTCTTAAGCTCAATATGGTTGGACACATATGAATCACATGTGTTCGTATAATTGCTTAAGCCAACTTAAGCACATTATAGTTGTGCCTAAAGCTTTTCAACTTTATGTTGTAAGGCTTTATAAAAAGTGATTTCTTTTTTGTTTTTCAAAAAAATAAAATTTTAAATTCAGCGCAAAAAAGCTTTTAGTAGGATCTTTTTTTAGAAGTTTCTTACTATTCATTGAAGAGTATTGGAAATGATTGGTTGGACAAAGTTTTTACAGTTAAAAATTATTATACATTAAAATTTAAAAGTATTTTTATAAAAATTAAGTTACAGCAGAAGCTTAAACAAAAAATAGGCAATTCCTTTTTTTTGTTTTATTTTTTTTTGGAAGTCGTGGTGCTGGCGACTGGCAAAACTTTTAACGCAATAAAGTTTTTACTGAACAACAACTGGTTGTTATTACACTAAGAGAAATTTGAAAATGGTAATTTTTTTAACTATATTTCTTTTACATAAAGGTGCAGAATTTGTGGCTTATTTTTACTTGTGCAATTAGAGTTTGCTATTTAAAATAGCCGAAATTGTCATCTGCTTATATGCATATGCAGCATTTATGCAACAAAACTAAATTTTGATCAAACTTTATTATTATTCATGCACTTTTGAGTAAAATGAGTTTTTCATGATTCTGATGAAATTAAGCAAGTTTTTTTTTCTTAGCGCAGTATATGCATATAAGCGAGTTTTTATAAATGCATTTCTCGTTTGAAGCAGAGAACTGCAAAATCACAATTTTTTTTTGATTTATTCATACGCTCAAATTTACATTCACTCTTTGCCTGGAAAACAAAGTTCAACTTTGGTAATTTTTACATCGTTTCGTACACATTTGATTTTTGCATGTGTTTGTTTTTTATTGAAAGTTCTTTGTTTGCATTTTTGTTGCGCACGCAATATAACACAGTTGTGTAAATTCAAAAGGCACACATTCTTATACTTTTGCATTCAAGTAGTCAATGTCCACTCGATGAGACGCTTTGTTAACATTAACAACAATAATCCACTCGATGAGACGCTTTGTTAAAATTAACAACAATAACAAGAATACATTGTACATACAGAACTACTGTACTTTTTAAGATGATAAGAAAAGTCTTCTGTTTCTATGGAAATTGTTTGTACCTACATATGTGCGTTTAGTTTCATTTAAATTTTTTTTCTTGTACTACATAGTAGCTGCTGAATGCCTACATGTGTAATAATTGCTTGATTTATGGCTTTTTTGATTGTATTTTTTTTTTTCTTTGCCAAAACAATCATTGTCGAACCAAACACACAAACATCTTAATTGGCAAACGAAGCTAAACGATGGAATAAAAAACAAAGCACGATGTGCATTATTTGAATGACTGCAAACCAGCAGCGAATGTTTGCGGTTGCGCAAGTTTGATTGTATGACCGCAAGCTACACTCGCTTTATTGGTGTTCATTTACTGCGATTTTTTTTGCAATCGCACAAATCCGTTCTCTGGTTTGAAGATACCAAAAAAATGTACAAATAATGAAATGCTTATAAGTGAAATATAGATTTTACTTTTTGTGTGAAAAGAGATTTTTGCCAAAAAAAAAATTAATTAAGAACATTTTTTTAGGTGGGCTCTTGTAACAAAAAAACTGAGCTTTTTAGACAAAGTGGGGTTTTTCAAAATGAAACTCTGATTTATGTGAAAAACCAGCTTTATGAAAAAACTAGTATACTTTAGCAAAAAAACAGAGCTTTTAAGCAAAATCAAATTAAAAAATCAAAGTAGTCCCGTGATAAGTCTTTGGCGGTAGAGACCGATTCTAGTTCTTACACTTTATATGAATAACACCTATCACTTTTGCATGGGGTTGCCATTGTAGGGGGTCAATTAACACCATTTGATCAGTCACACGTCTATTCTCAATGAACGTGTTTAGTGCCAGTTAATACAACGTAGTATTATTTCAATAAAACAAGTCCTAGAACAATATTTAAGAACCAAATTGCAGAAAGTCTCAAAAAAATGTGTCACAGTACCGGTGAAGACTGTACTGTATAATTCGTTACTTTGTGTACCTTTAAGTTCTTCATAAGCCAGTAAAATGATTGTTTCTCCTTAAACTGGTCCTAAGTTCTTTCTGTTTGTACTTCTTGTACTTTCACAAATCCCAGGAACAGTCTGTTGGAACAATTGACACAAATTTTCCGCAGAGATTATATGAATAACTATAATTTTTTTTTAAATCCGATTTATTGGAAAAAACTGAGTTTTAAGTAAACAACGAGCTTTGGAATGAAAACTGTTTCTTTGCAAAAAGTGACCGCTGGTTTTAAAGCAGACTTCTTGCAAAAAATTAAGCTTTTTAAATAAAACTGACTTCCTTTTGAAACAAAAACATTAAGTGTTATGATAAAAAGTGGGTGTGAAAGCAGAAAGCTCTTTTGTAATAACTCGCACATTGTGCATATGGCTTTGACGGCACTGCTTTAGTCGAAAATGTTTTTTTCTTTTTCGTGATATTCTTGAGAGAAACATTTTTTGAAAAAGTTTTTCTTTGTATTAAAAAAAGTTTTTTTTGTAACAGTAAAGACACCAAATTCCTTCAGAAATATTCCCTTTGTTTTGGAAAGCTACGAAAAAAAAAAAAAAAATTTTAATATAATATGCATAAGCTGGCTTAAGCTACTTTCGACAATTTACAGAAAAAAAGTTTGTTAAAGAATTTAAAAATACAATAAAAAATATTTTATTCCATACGAGAATTGCGATCTGTTTCGTACCTGGCTTAAGCAATTGCCAGTTTCATAAAATTAACGAAAAAGTTTTCTTAAGCTCAATATGGTTGGACACATATGAATCACATGTGTTCGTATAATTGCTTAAGCCAACTTAAGCACATTATAGTTGTGCCTAAAGCTTTTCAACTTTATGTTGTAAGGCTTTATAAAAAGTGATTTCTTTTTTGTTTTTCAAAAAAATAAAATTTTAAATTCAGCGCAAAAAAGCTTTTAGTAGGATCTTTTTTTAGAAGTTTCTTACTATTCATTGAAGAGTATTGGAAATGATTGGTTGGACAAAGTTTTTACAGTTAAAAATTATTATACATTAAAATTTAAAAGTATTTTTATAAAAATTAAGTTACAGCAGAAGCGATTATGAAACTAAAATAAAAGCTTTTACGATAAAGCTTAAAAGCTTTTAAAATTTTTACAATCCCAAATCTTATTAATTATTTCATTTAAAAAATTTATATAAACTTTTATTATAAATAAATCTTTTTCCAACAATAAATTATGATGTCTTTATTTCTCAATGCTATGAAATTATTTTCCCTTAAAAACAACTTAATGGTCATTATTTTTTAATTTCCCCTTTTTTGTCTCCTTCTCTACAGTTCATAAACAAACAGTATAATTTTTCATGTTGCTCCCCGAAAGAAATTAAAATAAATTGTTTAATTTAATTTTAATGAATTAAAATGACCCAACGTTGGCGATGAAAATAGAGACACGCAAAAAATAAAAACTGAAAAAAACTTTTGCTAAAACTTATTCTTTAAGGCCACAGTGTTGCACAGAGCGCCAGTATTTGTGCAGAGTTGTTCGAACGCGGTTTGTAATTTAAGTTTTTGGTTTTTTGTCAGGGTGCATTTATCCCTTTAGTCTTTTAGTCCTTAAATTTTATTCGTCATTTTTTCTAATCTTTTTTTTTGCGTTCGCTTGAATTTTGTTACAAAATATCTTAACCAACTTCAAGAATGTTTGGCATGCCTTTTCATGTGCCTTTGTATTATATATACAACACATAGATACTTACATACATGAGTGTGTGTGTTTCCACAAATGTGTGCAAATGGTTGTGTAATGGACTTTTTTTATACTCATACATACCAAAGGGTTTGTTAACAAGTTTCTGTTGTATTTTTTTATTGTTCTTTCTAGACCTTTTTTGTCAATTTTTTTTTTTGGATTTTTGTTAAAATGCTTTTGAGTTTGTCACAATTAAATAGTTTTGGTTTTTGTTGATTTTTAATGGCCTCCTCATGTCAAAATAGCAGGAGCAGGTTGGCATGTATTGTAGTTGGAATTTGTGTGCGAATTTTTAACGGGTTATTAGTTATAAGGAACTTTTTAAGAAATTAATTTTGACTGTATTAACACATTTCTTACCGCCGCGGCGCCGTGTGTTTGAGCACACGTTTATAATTTCTTAACTTTGAGGAATTTTAAATCACAGATAAGTATAAAAAACTTAATGTGTGTGGCTTGTATATTAAAGTTTGGTGTCTTACCAACAAAAAAAATATTTTTGAAAATGTTTGCAAGCTTCCCCCCTTTCACAAGAGGGGGTTTAAAAAGTGTCCAAAAATAGGCTCTTTTTAAATCAATTATATTATATATATAAAATAATCTGAATTATTATATATGTATTGCCGTGTGTTACGATATCTCCAAAAAGCAACCTAAGGCCATTTGCCCATCAAACTGGTTAATATATGTGCGGATATAAACTGTGGGCGATTTGCTTGAACATTGGCTAAATGTTTCCTTTTGTTCCATACTCGTGTATCCGTTTTTTATTCAATAAAAGTTTTAGACTCGATGCATCCGCCATAATAGAACTATTTTCACATTGTGAACATAAAATGCAAAGCAATTCTAGTTTGTAATTTTTTGTTTACCTCCCATTACTTGCTGTACTTCTTGAAAGGGAGAGGATTCCGCGCAAGCGGCACAGTTCGACCCAACCAGGGTGCCGGCGCCCCTTCAAAATTGGTAAAAAAATGGCCTTGAAAAAGTACAATTCCCGACTTTGCATTCGATATACGAAATAACGTTCTGGTAATTCGTTGGACGGACAATTCTAAAGCTACACTCGCAAATAATTATTACGCAATCGATCCAGTAGTAGCAGTTCGTGTTCGTGTTTAACAGCCGCTCGCTATCAAAAATTACAACGGGCATATCGGTGGCGTGGATTTACATCGCAATGCGGTTGCCAATTACTCTATCGTCATTCGTAGCAAAAAGTGATAGTAGCCGTTCTAAGCCATATGCATGGGTAGCGCTGTGGTCAATTCGTGGAAACTGCATTTCTTCATAGCAGCTTCGCAAAACGCGAATCCTATCTTACAGTTTGACTTCAATAACTCGGTGTCCAAGTCTCTGCTGCTTTCGTCGGAGGATGCAATATACGGAATCGAGCCTTCGCCTACAGAGGATTCATTCACTAATTGTTAGCAACAAAACTTTTCGATGGTAGACAGCTTGCTCGTTCCTTTCAAAAGCAACAGTCGTCGCCGTTGCGTTATGTGTACAGCAAAAGTCACCATATTTTAGTGTGAGAAGTGCAACGTCCACATACACCTATACAATTGTTCCACAAAGTCAAACAATTTTATTTACAACACCGTTCCACACGTTCAAGGAACACGTACCATAAAAAACATAAATAACTAAACAAATTTGTACACAACAAAAGATTGCAAAACACTTAACAGTACCAGCGTGTGGTCAAACACACGGCAATTTTCGGAAAAACTACTCGTCGAAAAAAGAAATTTTTTTTCAGAAAATGTTAAAAATGGTATTATAAGACGTTCCTGATATTTTCAACAAACAATTTCAACGTTTAAATTTTTGGTAATTAACCGGTTAAGTGAATGTTTGTAAGAAAAAACTTTGGGGGAAAAACGTCAAGTCTACAAGACACAAAATAAGTTGTTACCCATTCTACTTATAACGTGACACTTTTTTCGCAGAAAGTCACATCTTTTGCTAAAAACATATTTTTTTTTACACCAAAATTTAGTCTTTTTTGATAATGTTTACACGGAAAGTTAGACTGTTTTAAAATTTTATAATTTTATCTTAAAACAAACTTATGGCGTTTTCTTTTAGGAGTAATATTCTATATTTGTTCTGCCTTTTAAATTTCTTTTTGTTTATTTCAGAAAAATACGTGTTATTTGAAAATGCTTTTTTTCTCATGATGTTGCTCTAAAAAAATGTTTCATGTTCATGTTATTTTTAAAGCGTAGCACGTTCTTTTCTCATAATGTTCTCCTTAAAAAAAAATGCTTAATGTTTAGCACTCATATTAATTAAAGGGGCATGAGTGCAACACTAGATTACCAGATAGTTTTTTTGTATTATTTCTGAAGAAAAATAATATTTTAAGTCTTGTTAACACTTCTTAAAAATTTGGTTAGCATTTAAAAATGTTGCCAAATCACATGTAACACTTGTGATACACTAATTTTTTTAGAAAAGAAACGACATTAATTTTTGTAAAAAAATATTAGATGTTGTAAAAAAAAATTACTTCTTCTTGTATAATAAAAATTGATTTTTGTACGAACATGCTTTTTATGAAAAAGTGAGATTTTTGGTAAAAACTGTCTTTTTTAAAAATGATCTTCTTGTGATACAAACTAACTTTTTGTGAAAGAAAAAAACTTAAAAAAATTAGCTTTTCGTTTAATAACTTGGATTTTTGTACAAAAGATTACTTTTTGAAAAACAAATAAGCTTTTTTCGAAACAAAAATTTTTTTGAATAAAAGTGAGCTTTTTGTGAAAAAGGGAGCTTTTTGGGAAGAAGTAAGCTTTTTGTCAAAAACTGAGCTTTTTGTCAAAAACTGAGCTTTTTGTGAAAAAGTAAGCGCTTTGTAAAAAAAATAAGATTTGTACGATAAAAAAAGTAAGCTTTCTGTTAATATGTACCCTTTTTGCAAAAATATATGCGACTTTTTTGAAAAAGTGAGATTTTTATGAAAGAACTGGTTTTTCAAAAAATTAAGTTGAATGCAAACTATTTTTTTTTTGTGAAAACAAGATTTTCTTTAAAAAAATTAGTTTTTTGTTAAATAACTTATTATTTGCGAAAGAACAGACTATTTGTAAAAAAGGTGAAAAAGCGACTGTCTGTGAAAAACTGGATTTTTGTACAAAAGATTACTTTTTCTAAAAAAAAGTAAGCTTCTTACGAAAACACTGAATTTTGTGAAAAAGTGAGCTTTTGGTAAAAAGTAACCTGTATGTGAAAAGTAATCTTTTTGAGAAGAAGTGAGCTTTTGGTGAAAAAGTAAGCTTTTTGTGAAAACATTAGCTTTTCGTGAAAAAGCTCATTTGTGAAAAAGTACTCTGTTGTGAAATATCTGTTTCAATAAAAAAATAAATTTTCTTGTAAAAAATTGAGGAATTGTAAAAAACACTGAGCTTTCCAAGGAAGCTCTCGTGAAAAGCTGTGGAGTTGCAAAAAATGGTCAGCTTTGAATGTGATTGAAGAAAACTCTGTTTTTAAGAAAACAATTTAGCTTTTTTTAAAAACTTACATAGTTGTTTTAGGAGGTTATTTTCCTAAAAAATATTTTAATTAGCATATTGTTACGTTTTTCTTTTCATAAACGGTTTCGGTTTCCCTTTATAATAAACCGTTGAGTTCTTTTAATTACAAAATCAAAATAAATACACACACTTCTGCAACTTAACAAACTTTATTAAAATTAATTATTATGTTCACAAAATTGATCCAATATTGTTAGTTACGAACTGAACCGTTTAATGTCTCAAAACAAACTTAACTAAGCTTTACGACTCAGCCTTTATATATAGTTCACTACCGGTAGAAGTAGGCTCTAGAACAGTGATAACCACTCCATAGGCTCGCGAGTAAGTCAATAATCGTAGTTTTCACACAGACACGGTAGGCAATTCACATGTATACAACAACTTTGTTCGTTTCAAAACATCAGGCTATCATCAGTCTCTGCGACCGCACCCAGGTACATAATATCTTTGTGTGCGTGCGTTCGGGGCTTGGTTAGTTCGGGGCTTGGTTATCACTGCTCTAGAACCTTCTAGCCGATTCCAAAGCATTCTGTTAGAATTGGAAATTCAACAATTAAATCTTAAGTCTACGATACAATGGAGCAAATAACAATTTAAGCTAATACCACATGAATTATAATTTACAAGATAACTTATAACTAAAACTCGTAACGATATTGAAACATTAAAAAATTTTAAATGAAAAAATTTGCAAAGCAATTTGAAGGGATTTTTAAAATAAACCTCCTCTTAGTTTTTATGAAAAAATTTAGCTTTTAGTTAGTGAAAAGCTGTGGTTTTGTGAAAAATTGTGCTTTTGTATATTGCGGTATAACGAAGAATTGATTTTTGCGCTTTTGCTTTTAAGTTTTTTTATTATAGATAATGAAAGCAAAACTCACTCGTTTAGCTTTCGTTTAAAACAAAACCAAATTTTGAAATTTTGTATTGATTGTTAGTAAAACGAGTGAGTTTGGCAGTAAAAAATGTACCTCCATAAAAATCATACTTTGGAAAAAATCCAAAATTTGTTATTTAGTTAAACTTGTTGCAGATTTAATATTGTTGTCTGTTTAGTGTTTATTTACCACACTTTAATTTTATTTTATTTAGCTTGTTGTGAAACAACTATCTAGTGATAATAAAGTTAACCCATTAAGGCATTTAATAAAAAGTATAATATTTTAAATTTAACAATGTGAAATTAATTTAAATTTTTCACAAATTTAGTATAAAACAAAAGCAGACCTCTCTATTTTCCCACTATCCCTGAGCATACGATTCTTATGTACACAATAAGACCTTAAGGCGTTAATACATTATTTTAGATGCTGTTTACTTTTATGTGTTAACGTCTACATTATTATTTTTTTGCTATTTTCAGCTTTAGCTCTTTACTAGCCATAAAATGGTAGATATTTATATCTGTACGTAACTCGAAGTTTGTGTTTGTTAGCAGTTATCATTAATATTGCCTAAGGGCGTTTCATGGCTGTATATGGACCATAAAAATATTGCTGTTCTTGGTTGTGTTAACAAAAACAAAACAAAATTAATAAAATACAACAAACAAAATAAAGCAGCAGCACTAAAAAAATCGTCCTGTAAATAAAAAAAGTGGACATAACTTGTTTTTAAAGCGATTTTTACTTTGATGGTGGCACAAAAAGAATTTGTCTTTAACTGGTAAAAGTCTAATAAAAAAAGTTGTATGAATAAGTTTTAGAAACAATGAGGGAAAATGCTTTTACAAAATTAGAAAGTAATTATAACGATTAAAATTGTTTAAATAAAACTTTTTTAATATGCATATTTTAATTAGAAAAAAAATTTTTTTCGTAAAATAATGTTTTCAAAATTAGCCAAAAAAAAAAAGCAGAAAATTTAATTAGAAGAAGATTTAACCATAAGTAACGATTTAACCATAAGTAAAATATATTTTTTTGGAAACCGAAATTCAATTGATATACAAAAATTCACTTGTAATATTTATACAAAAAATCACTTTTTTACATAAAGACTCAAAAGTCAAGCTTTTTACATACAAAGGCACACTTCTTTCATAAAAAGTCACACTTCTAACATGAAAAGTCACACCTCTTACATAAAAAGTCACACTTCTTACAAAAAACGACACACTTTTTACATAAAACGTCACACTTCTTACATAAAAACTCACACTTTTTACATAAAAAGACACACTTTCTACATAAAAAGTCACACTTTTTTCATAAAAGTCACACTTTTTACATGAAAGTCACACTTTTTACATAAAAGTCACACTTTTTACATAAAAGTCACTCTTTTTACATAAAAGTCACACTTTTTACATAAAAAGTCACACTTTATACATAAATAGTCACACTTTTTACATAAAAAGTCACACTTCTTACAAAAAAAGTCACACTTTTACATAAAACGTCACACTTCTTACATAAAACGTCACACTTTTTACATAAAAGTCACGTTTTTTTACATAAAAGTCACACCTTTTACATAAAAAGTCACACTTTCTACATAAATAGCCACACTTTTTACATAAAAAGTCACACTTGCTACACAAAAAGTCACACTTTTTACATAAAAGTCACACTTTTCACATTAAAAGTCACACTTTATACATAAAAAGTCACACACCTTTTACATAAAAATCACACTTTTTACATAAAAGTCACACTTTTTACATAAAAAGTCACACTTTCTACATAAAAAGTCACACTTTTTACATTAAAGTCACACTTTTTACATTAAAGTCACACTTTTTACATAAAAGTCACACTTTTTACATAAAAGTCACTCTTTTTACATAAAAGTCACACTTCTCACATAAAAAGTCACACTTCTTACATAAAAAGTCACAATTCTTACATAAAAAGTCACACTTCTTACATAAAAAGTCACACTTCTCACATAAAAATTCACACTTCTCACATAAAAAGCCACACTTCTTACATAAAAAGTCACAATTCTTACATAAAAATTCACACTTCTCACATAAAAAGTCACACTTCTTACATAAAAAGTCACAATTCTTACATAAAAAGTCACACTTCTTACATAAAAAGTCACACTTCTCACATAAAAATTCACACTTCTCACATAAAAAGTCACACTTTCTACATAAAAAGTCACACTTTTTACATTAAAGTCACACTTTTTACATTAAAGTCACACTTTTTACATTAAAGTCACACTTTTTACATAAAAGTCACTCTTTTTACATAAAAGTCACACTTTTTACATAAAAGTCACACTTTTCACATTAAAAGTCACACTTTATACATAAAAAGTCACACACCTTTTACATAAAAATCACACTTTTTACATAAAAGTCACACTTTTTACAAAAAAATTTAACTTTCTACATAAAAAGTCACACTTTTTACATTAAAGTCACACTTTTTACATTAAAGTCACACTTTTTACATAAAAGTCACACTTTTTACATAAAAGTCACTCTTTTTACATAAAAGTCACACTTCTCACATAAAAAGTCACACTTCTTACATAAAAAGTCACAATTCTTACATAAAAAGTCACACTTCTTACATAAAAAGTCACACTTCTCACATAAAAATTCACACTTCTCACATAAAAAGCCACACTTCTTACATAAAAAGTCACAATTCTTACATAAAAATTCACACTTCTCACATAAAAAGTCACACTTCTTACATAAAAAGTCACAATTCTTACATAAAAAGTCACACTTCTTACATAAAAAGTCACACTTCTCACATAAAAATTCACACTTCTCACATAAAAAGCCACACTTCTTACATAAAAAGTCACAATTCTTACATAAAAATTCACACATCTAACATAAAAAGTCACACTTCTTACATAAAAAGTCACAATTCTTACATAAAAAGTCACACTTCTTACATAAAAAGTCACACTTCTCACATAAAAATTCACACTTCTCACATAAAAAGTCACACTTTCTACATAAAAAGTCACACTTTTTACATTAAAGTCACACTTTTTACATTAAAGTCACACTTTTTACATTAAAGTCACACTTTTTACATAAAAGTCACTCTTTTTACATAAAAGTCACACTTTTTACATAAAAAGTCACACTTTATACATAAATAGTCACACTTTTTACATAAAAAGTCACACTTCTTACAAAAAAAGTCACACTTTTACAAAAACGTCACACTTCTTACATAAAACGTCACACTTTTTACATAAAAGTCACGTTTTTTTACATAAAAGTCACACTTTTTACATAAAAAGTCACACTTTCTACATAAATAGCCACACTTTTTACATAAAAAGTCACACTTGCTACACAAAAAGTCACACTTTTTACATAAAAGTCACACTTTTCACATTAAAAGTCACACTTTATACATAAAAAGTCACACACCTTTTACATAAAAATCACACTTTTTACATAAAAGTCACACTTTTTACATTTAAAGTCACACTTTTTACAAAAAAGTCAAACCGTTTACATAAAAAGTCACACTTCTTACATAAAAAGTCACACTTTCTACATAAAAAGTCACACTTTTTACATTAAAGTCACACTTTTTACATAAAAGTCACACTTTTTACATAAAAGTCACTCTTTTTACATAAAAGTCACACTTCTCACATAAAAAGTCACACTTCTTACATAAAAAGTCACAATTCTTACATAAAAAGTCACACTTCTTACATAAAAAGTCACACTTCTCACATAAAAATTCACACTTCTCACATAAAAAGCCACACTGCTTACATAAAAAGTCACACTTCTTACATAAATAGTCACACTTTTTACATAAAAAGTCACACTTTGTACATATAAACTCACTTTAAGCATAAAAGGTCACACTTTTAACATAAAAAGTCACACTTCTCACATAAAAAGACACACTTTTCACATAAAAAGTCACACTTCTTATATAGAAAGTAACACTTCTCACATAAAAAGTCACAAATCTTACATAAAAAGTCACAATTCTTACATAAAAAGTCAGCTTCTTACGTAAAAAATCTCGCTTCTGATATAAAAAGTCACACTTCTCACATAAAAAGTCACACTTCTTACATAAAAAGTCACGCTTCTTACATAAAAAGTCACAATTTTTACATACAAAGTCACACTTTGTACATAAAAAGCCACACTTTATATATAAAAGGTCACACTTTTAACATAAAAAGTCACACTTCTCACATAAAAAGTCACACTTATTATATAAAAAGTCACACTTCTCACATAAAAAGTCACACTTCTTACATAAAAAGTCACACTTCTTATATAAAAAGTCACACTTTTAACATCAAACGTCACACGTTTTACATAAAAAGTCACACTTCTTACATAAAAAATCACACTTCTTATATAAAAAGTCACACTTTCAACATCAAACGTCACACTTTTTACATAAAAAGTCACACTTCTTACATTAAAAGTCACACTTTTTACATAACAGTCACACCTCTTACACAAAAAGTCACATTTCCTAAATAAAATGTCACACTTTTTACATAAATGTCACACGTCTTACATACAAAATTTACCTTTGATCCAAAAAGTCAAACTTTTTACATAAAAAGTCCAAATTTTTAAGCGAAAAGTCAAATTTTTCCTTAAAAAAATTCACAGTTTAAATACAAAATATAGTTTTTACTAAAAATGTCTCCCTATTTTACATATAAATAGACTTTATACACTTTACATAACCAGCTATGTCGAGTATGTTTTTGCGTTCAATATTTTGCCAAATTAATGTCATTTGTCCTTAAATATAAGTAAAAACTTACATAACTAACGAAACAAATAAATCTGTTTTGTGTTAAAAAAAAAATAAATAAAACAGATATTAATAGCAAAACTTTTATGTAACAAAAGACACAAAGAATTGCATAAAAATTGTGCAAGTGAAGAACATTTATTAGAGATTTGTTTCAAATTTCACAATGAAAAAAAAAGTTTTGTCAAAACTTTACACAACCAGATCCACCGAAGAAAAAAGTCATAGAATGTAATATACAGTGGTATTGACTTTTTTGTAGACATTGTTAGAAGAATATCTGATTTAAAAATGTTAAAGAGTGTTACAACATTATTTAAACATAAATCATACGCCTCAGTATTGCATCAAATATGTATTGATATTTTTGAAATTGATGTATGTATTAAAAAAATTTGTGAAGCAATCTTTGATAATTTTATTTTGTATTGCTTTCAAGACTCGTCTCTTATTTCTTTAAATGCTTGTATGTGAGGAGACTTACGCAATATAAATATTTTGTGAAAACAGATAAATATGAGCCAGATAAGTAAAGAAACAAAATTAAATGAATAAAGTTCTAGCAAAAGTCAAAAACGAGGGTAGCATAAAAAAATTAATTGAATGAATTCTTAGCAAATTTTTTCTAACAATAACGATAAGAAGCAGGTACTTTGGAACTTTCTCTCTTTTTGATAAATTTGGTTATAAAACTGCAAATGTACAGACTAAACTATAGGGTGCTTTGTAAGGGATAACATTGGTACATTTAAGGGGTTAAAAGGGGATCATATTAGAGCGTTTTAAATTTTCGATAAGTTTTAATAATAAAGCCTACATTAATAAACAGTCTACTCCATGGGACCTCAAATGCGGAAAAGTTGGTACAACTTTTCGTTTGGTAATTTTTCACTTTTAGAAAAATTTGGTATAGAGATAGCATTTGCCTCAGATTAAAATAAAGGGTACTTTTTATTTTTAAAAAAATGGAAAAACGGGTTCTTTTGGCAATTGTTCTCTTTTTGATAAATTTGGTTTACAGATAATTCCTATAATGTTACTCAAAGAAATTTTTTTTAAGTATAAAAAAGTATAGTTATAGAAAACTAAATAAACCCTCTTTTACGAGATTCTAATAAAATGCAAATTTTTAAAAATTTTTTATTAAAGCAAAATGTCCTAAAAAAATTCCTTTAAAAGAAAATTTTAGCAAAGGGCTCGTTTTAGCAAAATTTCCTATGAAAAGAAAATTCAGTCAAACTATTCTATAGAAAACAAATTTTAGCAAAATTTCCTATAAAAACTAATGTTAACCAAATTTTCTATAAAAAGCTAATTTTAGCAAAATTTTCTATAAACCCAAATTGTAGCCAAATTTCCTATAAAAAGCAAATTTTAGGAAAATTTCCTATAAAAAGCAAATTTTAGGAAAATTTCCTATAAAAAGCAAATTTTAGGAAAATTTCCTATAAAAAGCAAATTTTAGGAAAATTTCCTATAAAAAGCAAATTTTAGGAAAATTTCCTTTAAAAAGCAAATTTTACGAAAATTTTCTATAAAAAGCAAATTTTAGGTTAAATGTCCTATAAAAATTTTCCATAAAAAGCAAATCTAAGCAAAATTTTCTACAAGAGCAAATTTCGGAGAAATTTCCAAAGAAATGCAAATTAAGCCCAAGTTTTTACAAAAAGCCTATTAAGGCCAAATTTTCTATAAAACTTAATTCGCGCAAAATTTCCTACAAAAAGCCAATATGGGCAAAATTTTCTTAAACATTTCTAATAAAAAGCAAATTTAGATATTAAGGAAAAATTTTCTATAAAAGCAAGTTGTCGCAAGGTTTCCTATAAAAAGCAGATTTGCACAATATTTGTATAAAACGAAATTAACGCTTAATTTTTTATAAAAGAAAAATTGGGCAAATTTAGGTAAATTTTCCTGAAGAAAGCCAATTAAGGAAAAATTTCCTGTAAAAAGCATTCCTATAAAAATCGAATCTTCACAATATTTGTAACAAAAGAAGTTTGTGCAAAATTTCCTTTAAAAAAACCAATTTTCGTACAAAAAAGTCAAATAAGCAAATTGTCGCAAAAGTTTTTATAAGAGCAAGTTTAGGCAAAGTTTCCAATGAAAAGCAAACTGCGCAAAAACGCCTATAACAGCCAAATCTGCACAAAATTTCCTATAAAAAGCCAATTTCTTAAAAATTTTATATAAAACATACAAATTTTCTCAAAAAAAGTTTGGTTATAAGTACAAAACATTTGTCAACAAGTGGGCTATGTTGAATAAGTGGGCGTGGCACTTGCCATAAAAAGAAATAAATAAAAATAAGGAATAAATCTGGAAAACGGCAAGAGAAGAGTTTTGTTATTTGGTACAAATAGTTTGTTATTATTACATAATGTCTCTCAATGTCGGTTAGATTTAAGAAGTAGGCGTGGCATTCACCTTGCCAGGACAATATAGATTTCCGTGTATCAAGAGAACCGTAGCATTCAGAGTTTTTTTTATTTGGTACAAGTTATCAATACACAACATCTAGCCAAAAGTGGGCTTTATTAGATAACTGGGCGTGGCAACTTCAATACAAAGACGATATTGTTTTCTGTATATCTGGAAAATAGTAATATTGAAAGTATTAAAATATGGTAAAAATAGCTTTGTTATCAATACACTAGATCTGTATTGAAAATGTTGACTTATCTTAGTGGGGAAAGCGATGCATCCTGGGTTGAGCAGTTTCCAGTGAAAAGCAAGTTTCCGCTAATGTTCCTTTAAATAATAATTTGCTCAAAGTTTCCTTTAATATCATATATATATATCAAATCGATAATTTTTTTTTAATATATTGACTAGCTTTGAGATCGGCATTATATAGAGCCAGATATCGACAGAACTAGATTTACTTTCGACTCACGTCGGTTTATTTTGCATACTAGAATTTTGCTTGAAAATAAAACTACATACATAATTTGTTTGTTCTAATTTCATAACTTTGTCATCAAATAAATAAATTATTATAGCATGCTGAAAAAGTTCTGCGTATCTATCTAATAGTCATTGAAATTTAATAGCATCGTGCAGGAGAACTGTGAATGTAAATATTCTAAAAAATAAAAAAAAACCCAAAAACAAAGAAAAAAATTTAATTCTACTCCTACAAAAATAATGCGATATTTTGTTAAAGTACTACAATTCGTAGTATTAAGACTTTTTCCCCAGAAGTAGAGAATCGCAGTGGCAGTGTGTAAAATCCTTCACAGAACTTTAACAATACAACTGCAAAAAGTTGTATAGAATACAATGGAACAGGACTAAATACTCTACTACGAAATTACAAAAGAGATAGAAAAGAAAAAAAAAGTAAAACAAAACAAGAAAAAAATCCTATAAAACAGAGGAAATTGAAACGAATGATTTTTAATACTCTTGTGTATGTTTTTAGTTAAAAATTGAATATCCTTTATGGCATAGAAAACACATGTGAACAAGACTGTGTTTATTAAAAATTGCACATCCTAACAAATACATGTTATTGCATCACGTATTGTGTAATTTTTTTTTAACAAAGTACTAATTAAATCCATACGTATACATTAGACTGGTCGCATCTTGTATGGGATTTTTTTTTTTAAATTTAATTGTTTGCGCTGCTTAAAATATGAGGTTTGGTGAAAGAAATCATGATCTAATTTTTCAGGTCACTCCGACGGTGCCTAGCCGTGACGGATGGGGCCCAAAGTTGCCCATATTATAAAAAAAAACATATTTTCTATCAGATCTTTAAAGTTATACTAGTGGAAAAGCCGAAAATAAAAAATATGGCTTCGTTACGATCTTCCGCAGAGAAAGTACTTCAAGTGTGCCACATTTCAGCTTCCTATGTCATCAGATGGCTTCAGAAAGTTGCGGAAAGAATAGGGCATACATGCAAACATCCCGACATACTAAGAAATTATATATTGTATAGATAGATTAAAGTATTTGCTGTTTAATATTTTAGTATGATACGAACGAAAGATTTTTAACCTAATTCGGGGTCGATGAACCCAGTGGTGCTAGCCGTTTTTTTTATGTTGGCTTTGGGTTTCGAGATATACCGTTATTTCGAAAATTAAGGAGGTTGCACAACATATATTCGCGTAACTCAAAAACGCTTTAGCTTTTTGAAAAACTAAAAAAAAACGAAATTCCGCAATAAAATTTACTTTAAGAAAGGTAAAACGTTTTTCTTATATGCGCAGTCGTTTTAGAAACATAATTTTTTTTTCTGGAAAAAAAAATAATTTTTTTATTAAAATTTCGGAATTTTTGTTTTTAAAAATTCATAAAAAATTGAAAAATGCAGCTATGCTTCCAATTTTATACAGTCATATAAAAAACAACATTGCAAACAAAACAAGCTACAAATGATTAAAATCTGTTAACAACTTTTGATTTTACGTATTCACAAAAGACGAAAAATTTTAATTAAATGAAAGATTATCAATAACAATTCTGATTGATTTTCATGTTGTAAAATTCCTTTCTTCATAAAAATAATTTAATAAAATTAAATTTCATGAACTTAAGCCTAATTAAAAATATTAAAAATTTGGATTGAAAACCATAAATAGTTCAACAAAATAACCACAATACTAATTAATTTTAATTAATTTAAGAATTTTATTAAACCGCCATATACATTTTTCGTCTTGTGTGAGTACATAAAATCAAAAGTTTTTCAACTAGTATAACTATAAAGATCTGATAGAAAATATGTTTTTTTTATAATATGGGGAACTTTGGGCCCCACCCGGCACGGCTAGGCACCGTCGGCTTGACCTGAAAAATTAGATCATGATTTCTTACACCAAACCTCATATTTTAAGCAGCGCAAACAATTAAATTTTAAAAAAAAATTGCGACCAGTCTAGTGTACATACATAAACACTGGCAGCAATTTATAAAGTTCTAAGAAAAATATGTAAAGCGCTTTAAATTGTAACGCTCTTATTATTGATAAAAAAAAAAAATTCTGTTTTATAAAATTATTTTAGACAAAATTCCCTAGAAAGTTCGTTAACATTGTTGTATGCATAAGACCTTTTATTACTAACTAAAGTTTAAATAAAATGATAAAATAATTAGTATTGTGGTTATTTTGTTGAACTATTATGGTTTTTTAATCCATAATGATAAAATTTATATAAGTCAGCCAAAATTGTTTGTAAAATTTAACTACATTATAAAATTTTTTTAAGCTTATATTTAATTGGTGGTACAATTAGCCACTAAAGGGTACTTTACACTATCACACAAGTCTTGAGTATTTTCATAAAAACTCTTCACTGGTCTAATTATTGCTTGAAAATTTTCAAAAAATAATTGCAACCTATCAAGGCAGGGTTGTATGTTCCCAAAAAGTACGTAAGACTTGTGTGATAGTGTAAAGTACCCATTAGTGGCTTGTTGGTGTAAAGTACCCTTAAATAGTATTATCAATATTATCATCATAATGACCAAGGCGTATTCATACAAGGTGGTCTTATTTTGAAAATGGATACAACACTGTAAATTACTTTAAAGTTGTGTCAAAATTATACAACACTGTGGTAAAAAAATTAGCTGTGTGTCAAAAATATATGCTGTCATATTTCATTTTGTTTGGAATTTTAATTTTAAATCGTGTTTTGTGGAATGCAATAATTTAAAAATGTGTGCTTAGAAAACCTTATTTGCAAGAAGTTTTGCTTTTTTTATTTAAAAAAATGTGCAGATGAAGCAGACCGATTGCTCATGGAATCTTTTTCTGATAAGGTTTCATTGTATTCACGAGTAAAATTTTTAAACCTACATAGTTTTAAGAACTCAATCGAAAAAGAGTTATGTTAATACCTTCATCACAATAGTGGAGTTGGTATTATCCCAGCCAGCATTTTTAATTGTGTAAGAGTCTACCAGGAATCTAATGAAGAGCGTTTTTCATGGTCGAAGAGCTCATTTTTAAATCGTTAAAGATTCCTCGCACGGGAGAAACTGTTGCACAAGCTGATTGCTCTGTGAGATACTTCTACATCACAGAGAAAGACGCTTATATTAGGCGATTGAGATGTGTGTAAAGATTATCTCACGAGTCTTTCAGAAAGCATGTCAATATTCGCATGAGTTTCCTGCAGGAATTATTTTACAACTCGTGAAATGCTCTGCCGTACAAATGAACTACCTAAGTAAGAGCTTCAAGCGTTCTTTTCATGTCAGAAAATCTTATTTGGAAGATCCTAAAGTCGGTTTGTTTTATTGAAATTGTTTTGACAATGGAATTTTAAAAAAACGCTCTTATTTAGGAAGCTCAGTAATTGTTATATGACTCATACAGGGAGTTGCAAAAGATTAATTCGATGTTGTTTTAACGAAGGATGAACTAAGTGTGACATTGTAGTTTTAGTACTCTTGAAATAATTATTAAATGATAGTTCGGATTTGCATGGTTACCATTCCAAGATTACTCGTCAAATAATCATCAGAAGATTATTTTAGGAGTTGTATATTAAATACCATCGCCTACCAAACAGCCTATGCTAGCTGGGATTCTTTTGTGCAGATGTTTGTAGCACCTTCAAATATTGTTCCTAGACAGTCCTTAAGTATACTCTCAGAATCATTTTCTGAGCCGATATAACGATGTTCGTCAAGCTGGAAGTACTCCACTTCTTTCTTTTTAGGTTTTAGGTTTTGCGTGTATTAGTGTGATTCATTTTTAATTTATAATTTATAAAAAAATCTTGAAATTTATTTTGAATTTAAATAAATATTTAAATAGAAATGTCAAAAAAAAGTAACGGCATATCATTTTGACATATATTTAGTTATCAGCTGTTGCTTACGTAGCAAGCCAAGGTCACCTTGTATGAATTCGCCTTGATAATGACTATTTGTTATGTGTATTTTTATTGTGATATCAATTAATAAATTTCGTGCTAGTTGAAAATTTAATTTGTTAACACATAAAGACAGATAGTTGGATGGGATGGATGGACAACTACACAGTTCTTACCCACACACATATTAAATACAATTATATTCGATTATGACAATATTTTCAATAATGAAAATAAAAGATGTCCTAAAGGACAAAAAGATATCAAAAACGTATCAATGATTGACAAATACCTAAACACAATTCCAATATAAAACAATTAAGAAGGAATAGCCGGTAAAGGTCGGCCATATGGTACACTAGACCACAAAGTTTAGAAAACATTTTTCGAGAGTGTACCCCATTTGGGACCCAAGGGGAAATCATAGATTGGCCAAACCCAATTTATGTTATAAGTTTATGATTTATATAAAAGTTCTTTATGCCGAATATTATTCATCCATATGATCTTTTTTTTTGTCTTTAATTATTGTTAATTGGGAGGGGGTGGGTATATATAGGATGTCTGTTTAATTCAGGATCTACTAATACAAAATTTTGTCCCGACATAGTATGTCAGTGTTATGTTCTATTATGTTAATGGTTTATCAATATATACCAGCATTTATAAGGAAGTAAAAGCCAATAAATCAGTATTCGAAAACAAACATAATACACTATTCTTTAGTGTTTGGTACGGGCGAAATATGAAAAATACAACCGCTAAAAGTGTTAATGTACGAAATACCTTAAAACGCGTTTTCGTCTTTGTGATCTTCGTACACAATAAAAATACTATACAAATCCTCAACTCTACATAAAGATGAGAACAATTCATTGCGTACTTTTTTTGTTAAAAAACCACAAACTTTGTTGTGTTCGTTTCAGCACATAAATGTTTATTCGTTTCAGTTGTGCTCAGCACCCGTCTAGCTGCTGAACATAACAAAATCTCTGTTGCAAAAGCCAATAATTTTGCTCATTACTTCATTAGTGTAAAAAAAGAACACTTAAGAATATTTAAATATATAAATGTCTACAGAATCACTACAATTGTTCTGATTTGTAATGGAAAACAGAACACTATTTTCGTGAACATAGCTATGAACGGTATAAAGTGTTGTGTACTAATACACAAACACTTACAAAAATCGTTTCTAGGTGTGTGTACAGTACAGTACAGTACAGTACATTACAGTACAGTACAGTATATAATGTTCGGTTTATTTCCGAACACTGGTTTTAATTGATTCTTGGGCGTTGTGAGTAGCTGAGTTAATGTTCTCTGTATGTATGTATATGTAAGTTGAAATCAACTTTCCGAAGACGTCACATAAGATGGAAATATGCTTGTTATACACAATATATCTTGTATAGTCGGGACTATATAACAATTTAAATTCAGTCAGATCGGTTCATTAATATTCTAGCAGATTTTATTGCAAAGATAGGAAAGAAAGAGATCTTTAAACTTACACTCGGAAAACTCAGCCTACAAGAGAAGACAAGTGACAACGGCTTGAGGTTCGGTAGTTAGCAGCAGCAGGTTTAAATACCTTATTATAAACCAGACTTCAGCATTAAGTATTGAAAAGTGAGTAGATTTTAATCAAGTTTCATAATTTCTTGAACTTATACGCGAAGAAAAAATATGGTTGGGCATAGTTACGGCAACTACACAATGTTTATTGTAGCAATATATTGTTGTCTTGCACGACTTGTTCTTTAAAAAATTACTTTTTTTTGTCAGTTTGATACATAATTTAATGTTGGCTTTGCCGTTGGCGGTGTTAATTGTTGTTGATTTCGAAAGTTTTTAATAGTTGTAAATATAAAGTTGTCTCATAGCGACTTTTGTATGTTTTAAAACTTTTAAATTTGATGTAATTTAAATTCAATATCCAACCTAATTTATTTTTACTTTGATTTTTTGGGCAGCGATGAATGACACACACGAATAAATGTTCGAGTGTATGTAGATATATTGAAGTTTTTTGTGTCGGTTACATTTTGTGAAAGTATTTTACCTTTTTTATTGCTTTTTTATAGGTTTATTTGCCTGTCTGTCTAATTGCCTACACATATTAACTAACACATGTGTGAATGTTATTTGTATCTTATTACTGTTAAAAATCGTTGAAGTGTTGAAACAATTTCACATTTAATTAAAGGAAAAAAATTACCTATTGTAGACTATTTCTCTTTTTTCTAAGAATTTGTTGGCAACAGCATTTGTAAATTTTGCAAGTTTAATTTCTATTTGAAAGTAATTCATTCAATTTGGTGCTAATTCTTAGAATTGGAAATTTTTTTATACAGTTTTCGGTGAAATTTTAATACAAATGAGTATTTGTATTAAGTAAGACAGCTCACACGTGTGTAACTTTTCTGAGAAGAATATAAAGCAGACAAAGGTTTTCTAAGAGTTTTTAAAGCTTACGTAGTTCTCATTCTGTCGGCAACTGGTTTACAGAAATTCAAATTGTGTTAAATTGGTTTTTGTTTAAATACTTAAATACAATATCATGTTAGTCCATTAAAAACACAGTAAATTAGTTCATATTTCATTATGAATTATTTATTGCATTTGCTTAGAAATTTTATTTCAAATAAATGTACTTTTATAATTTGTTTATTAAAAACCTATTTAATCCACTTAACTGGAAATGAAATTTATACAGTTTAATAGATTTTAAAAATTTAAAATGAATATTACAAAGGGAATAGTTTTGAAGCAAAATTTTCACTATTACAAGTTGTTAGCCAAAAAAGCAATGTTGGAAAAGCTTTCCAATAAAAAGCAAAATTTCTTATAAATAGCTAATTTTCGATTAATGCGTAATAAAGTCAATTTACGAAAAATCACTTATAAACAGCAACATTCCGCAATATTTCTATAAAGAGTACATTAAGCGAAAATTTCCTTTAAATAGCCAAATTTCCTAAAATATACCAAATTTTCGCAATACTTCCTACCAAATCTAAATTTGTCTATAACAAACTGAGATTAAACTTCCTACAAATACCAAATTTGGACAAAATATTAGATAAAAACAAAAATGGACTAACTTTCCTATAAATACCAAATTTGGACAAAATTTCCTATAAATAACCAAACTGGACTAAATTTCCTATAAATACCAAATTTGGACAAAATTTCCTATAAATAACAAAATTGGACGAAATTTTCTATAAATACCAAATTTGGACTAAATTTCCTATAAAAACCAAATTTGGACAAAATTTCCTATATATTACAAATTTGAAATAAATTTCCTATAAAAACAAAATTTCCTAAAAATAACAAAATTGGATTAAATTTCTTATAAATTCCAAATTTGGACACAATTTCCTTTATATAACAAAATTGGATAAAATTTCCTATAAATACCAAATTTGACAAAATTTCCTATAAATAACAAATTTGGATTAAAGTTCCTATAAATACCAAATTTGTCCAAAATTTCATATAAATAACAAATTTGGACAAAATTTTCTATAAATAACAAAATTCGATAAAATTTCCTATAAGTACCACATATGACAAAATTTCCTATAAATAACAAATTTGGATTAAATTTCCTATTAATACCAAATTTGGCAAAAATGTCCTATAAATAACAAATTTGGACTAAATTTCCTATAAATACCAACTTTGGAAAAAATTTACTATAAATAACAACATTGGATAAAATTTCCTATAAATACCAATTTTGGCCAAAATTTCCTATAAATGCCAGATTTGTACAAAATTTCCTATAAATACCAAATTTTGACGAAATTACCTTTATATAACAAATTTGGACAAAATTTCCTACAAATACCAAATTTGGACAAAATTTCATATAAATAACAAATTTTGACAAATTTCCTAAAATAACAAATTTGCAAAAAATATCCTACAAATACCAAATTTAGACAAAATTTCCTATTAATACCAAATTTGGACAAAATTTCCTATAAATACCAAATTTGGACAAAATTTCCTATATATACCAAATTTTGACAAAATTGCATATAAATAACCAATTTGGACAAAATTTCCTATAAAAAACAAAATTGGACAAAATTTCCTATAAATACCAAATTTTGACAAAATTTCATATAAATAACAAATTTTGACAAAATTTCCTATAATAACAAATTTGCAAAAAATGTCCTACAAATACCAAGTTTGGACAAAATTTCCTATAAATACCAAAATTGGATAAAATTTCCTATAAATCCCAAATTTGACAAAATTTCCTATATATAACAAATTTTGATTAAATTTCCTATAAATACCAAATTTGGCCAAAATTTCATATAAATAACAAATTTGGACAAAATTTCCTATAAATAACAAAATTGGATACAATTTCCTATAAATACCATATTTGACAAAATTTCCTATAAATAACAAATTTGGATTAAATTTCCTATAAATAACAAATTTGGCAAAAATGTCCTATAAATAACAAATTTGGACTAAATTTCCTATAAATACCAACTTTGGAAAAAATTTACTATAAATAACAAAATTGGATAAAATTTCCTATAAATACCAATTTTAGCCAAAATTTCCTATAAATGCCAGATTTGTACAAAATTTCCTATAAATACCAAATTTTGACGAAATTTCCTTTATATAAAAAATTTGGACAAAATTTCCTACAAATACCAAATTTGGACAAAATATAAGTAACAAATTTTGACAAAATTTCCTATAAATACCAAATTTGACAAAATTTCCTATAAATAACAAATTTGGCCAAAATTTCATATAAATAACAAATTTGGACAAAATTTCCTATAAATAACAAAATTGGATAAAATTTCCTATAAATACCAAATTTGACAAAATTTCCTATAAATAACAAATTTGGATTAAATTTCCTATAAATAACAAATTTGCAAAAAATGTCCTACAAATACCAAATTTGGACAAAATTTCCTATAAATACCAAATTTGGACAAAATTTCCTATAAATACCAAATTTGGACAAAATTTCCTATAAATACCAAATTTGGACAAAATTTCCTATAAATACGAAATTTGGACAGCAGGCTTCTGGTTTTGCAACAGAGTTGCATTCTGTGTAAAAATATTGTTTAAATAATACAATTTTATGACTGATACCAACGGTAGAAACAAATAACTATTCGAGTAGAGTGTTGATTACAAAAATTAAACGATTTAGTTGGTTCTTAGTTCTTTAGAAAACTAAAAAGAGCTAAGTACATTGCTAATGTACCTAAAAACGGTAGTGACTATAAACGAAAAGTACTGTAGTCATAATTTATCTTGTAAGTTATACTCTTATGTCGTATTAGTTTAAAATTGTTATGAATAATTGTATGTTAACTCCACTGGATGGATCTTTCTAGAAATGGAGAAATAATATTTGAACGCCTAAATAAAGACTTTCAGCTTCAGCTCGTTACTAAGAACAGTGGATACATTTTGTGTATATTATAACACAGAGCAACAAATTTCGGTTCATCGCCGCAAGCCTCAATACTTGCAAGGCGGCATTAAACTAGACTGTTGGTATAGAAAATCTGCCAAAGGGTTTTTAAAAGTTGGCACGGGTTCCCGTAATATGGGCCCCTGAAGTTTTAGAATTTCAAAAAAAAAAAAAATATATTAAATGTACTTCTGAGCTAATATACTATTTCAGATGTCTTCAGTAGAATTTTATGGCGATTCTTTTCTTAGAACTTATTAACCCTCTAACACTCATTTTAAGGGCTCATTTTTGGCATTTTTTTGCATCCACCCAAAAGTACACTAAAACGGCACTTTAGAGGGTTAACATGTTCGACGAATATTTTCTGCATCAAATTTCAACAGGGGTCTTCTAAGACCAAAAGCTCGTGCAATGTATGTTAAACGGATATGCAAGCAAAGAATCGCCATACAATTCTACTGAAGACATCTGAAATAGAATTTTAGCTAGGAAGTACATTTAGTATATTTTTTTGATTTTGACGAAATGCCTTTTCAAAAAATTCAAAAACTATAGGGGCCCGTATTTCGGGAACCTGAGCTAACTTTTCAAAACTCTTTGGCAGATTTGCTCTACCAATAGTGTAGTTTAATTTCGCGTTTCAAGTATTGAGGCTGGTTTTTGTTTTTTGTTGCACAGTGTAATTAATTACAATAAAGTTTATCAAGTTGAATAAATTCGTGTATTTATTTTGATTTGCAAAGTTAATGTTAAAAGTTTAATACAAAAAAATAAACTGAAAAGCATCTTATGAAGTTAAAACGTTCCAGTATTTAAATTTGATACAAATTATTTCGATACTTATTTTAAGGGTTGCGAAGCGCACTGGGTTAAGCTAATAACTCTATAAAATTCAAGTATAAATATTTTTTTCTGCTGTCAGAATAAAATGTTGTCCGCTTGTTGGTACTTCATGTTTTTGTTGCTTCCTTTTTTGTAAATGATGTTGTTGTTGTTTGTTGTTTTTCTAATAATATTGATATATTGCTGTATCTTATTTAATGGTTTGTTGTCTCCTTGAGAGTTTTTTTTTGTTTTATTATTTATGACATTTTCTATTTGCAATTTTATTTATTTTTTTTTTGCTTTTCTTCTAAATATAAGAAGATTCTTAACGAAAATTGATTTTAGATTAATTTTTACAAAGAAAAATTTTTTAAATTTGTGAAATACTATCGAATTTATAAAAGATTCTTTTGATCTAATGTTCTCTTTGCAAGCTAAATGTTATAAATTAATTTGAAAGTATTTTTATTCTTATTAAAAAAAATTTCTTGTTTTCGCTTAAATCTTTATCAAATCTTAAGTGTATAGAGATGCTACATAATTTTAATCTTTATTAACTCCGTTCTAGTTTTCGTTCTAAAAAAAAGTAAACAAAAACTTTGTGTTTCCTTGGAAATGAAAAAACAATGAATAATAATAATGAGCTACAACTTAAATATAAAAGAAAAGAATTAAAAGGCTTTGTACTTTTTAAGAGAAAAAGAAATTTAAAGCTTAGACAGGGGAAAGACGACCCCAGAACAACAAGAGAAATTAGAAGATTTTTTTTTTTATACAAGAGATAAATTTTCTAGTTAATTAAGAAATATGCGGCGGAGTAAAAGGAGCTTAGTGATTTTTGTTTATAACTTTGATAAGTTTTATATTTTCCTAAGTTTTTTGTTCAGCATTTTGTGAAGAAGACCTGTACCCATGTTCTGTCACTTTAGTGAGAACTTCTCGCATCGAAAAAATGTGAAACAAAATATTCCATCGTTTCTCGAAAAGCGAGAAAAAGGTGTGTCTGTAACTCATGTCGAAAACTATCAAGAGATTACGTCGTAACGTTATGAATATAATAACATTGCTCTCGAAGCCGCTGTGGCATTGCAAGCCTTGAGAACTCCGGTCACACATATCGCTGACGGCGACCAAAATTTACTAAAATTGAAAAATTTTCAAGGACGGCGGCGAAAATACAACCGCGTTAACACCAAATAATGTAAAGTGCGACTTAAATGTTTGTTGTTTGCAAACGAGCTTTGAAAAAATCGTATTATTTTATAACAATGTTAAAAGCAAAATGGAGGGTTCAAAGCTGAACCGAACCAAGTCAAAAAATAAAATGCATATATGTATTTCAAAACTGGTGTGAAATTCTTCGCAAAGTTTAACTCTATCGAGTTCTGTAACGGACTAAATCAAAAAGTTTTTCGTTCCAAAGGTAACGGTAATAAACCCATGTCAATGTCTCCAGCAATTAAAGGAAATTCACTTACGCAAACTCAAAATATTATGGAATTTTAATTTTTGATTTGGTTCGCTTCAGCTCTGAGCCCTCCAAATAATTAAACAATGAATAATGTGCCAAGTACAAAATATTATTATTGTTATTCTTTGCATTTTGCATTTTTAATCGTTTTTTAGTCTTTAAATTGTTTCTCGCCCCATTTTTTTCATGAGTTTATTTGACAGTTTAATGCGGGTACTTTTCTCACAAAAATGTTACAGACACACTTTTTCTGTAAATTGGCGAGTTATTTTCTTACGTAACAGCTTCAATATATGGCATTTTTGCTTAATTTCACACATTTTAATCGAAACTTTTTCGATGTGAGATTTACAGAACATGGGCACTGAAAAATTTAATAAGAATAACTACATAACCGAACAAAGTATCAAAAAAATTTAATATTTTTGTTTAAATCAACAATCCATTGTGTGAAAACAGCGTGCATATCGTCATCATTGCGATAACGCCCACTTCCGATTATTAAATGGCGGAAAACTGCTGGATTTGGGATACTTAAAAGTCCCTAAATGTGCTTGTGTGCACTGTTTGGTGCGCTGTTTGGCCCACATTTTGCTTAAATGATATTGGTGTTTCAATCTTCATTAACGTTAGTTCACATCGGCCGATGTTAAAAAAATAGTCAACCTAATAAATTTAAATTCATGAGGCCACACACAGTACACACTGCTGCTGCATCAATGGCTTTGATAGAGAACAGAAAGCAACTTATTGCGCACATGTTTCTTGTTATTGCCAGCCAGAAATGGTTGGAAAAAACTACCTGTGGGCCGACCAGGAAAATCTGGCTCATCATAAAGAACTCGGCGAGTATTAAAGCTGTGCAGACATCACCTCAGAATCCTAATTGCGTTTATAACCGGCCAGTAGGCGTGTCTATCGGAAGAACGCTAACAGCTTCCTAATTTGGTACACATGTATCTAATATCAATCTGAAATATTTATCAAGAAGTAGATTCAATTTCAAAAGTGAGCGTGGCATCTACCATACAATGATAATGTAAATTACAGTATACCTGGAGAACGGTCTAATTCAAATTTGGCACAAGCCCTTTCGTTATCAACCCATAACATCTAACAAAAAGTAGGCTGAATTACAAAAAGAGGGTGTGGCAACTCCTATATAGAGATAATATGAATTCCAGTATATGTGCAGAACGGTTTAAGTAAAACTTTCCAAAATTTAAATAAACAGTTTGGTCATCAAAGCAAAATATCTGTCAAGAATTGGACTAGATTTAAGAAGTGGACGTGGTACCTCTCATGCAAAAATAATGTAGATTTCTTGATATCTGGAGAACAGTAACAGTGAAAATATTCAACTGGGCATGGCATCTCCCATACAAATACAATAAAAGACAATACAAAAATTCCTGCATAACGTTTTTTAAATTTAAATTTTTTACACATAGTTAGGCTAGGTCATTACACAACATCCGTCAAGAAGCGAACTAGTTTAGAAAAGTGGGAGTGCTACCTCCTACTCCTAGAGAAAAAATATTTTTCAATATGGTCACCTCCAACAAAACTATTTTTAACGGACAATCTATTGTCTGTTGCTGGTCGCATAACTCGAGAACGGCTTGACCGATTTGGACGATTTTTTCTTTAGAATAATCGCCAAGGTCCAAGTTAGGTTTTTACGGAAAGAAAATTTTGCCCCGCCCACTTTTACGCCCACTTTTTTCGATTTACCTAAAATCAGAAAACGGCTCCATCAATCATTAGTAGTCAGCTACCAAGCGAAGCCGGGGCGGCCAGCTAGTTTTAAATAAAGTCTGTATAATTTAACCATGTTATTATCACCGGAAACCATATCATGGTTAAATTAGTCCTCCATCAAGAAGATACAATCATAATGTGGTTTCATCTGAACATGTTGTGGTTAATAATCACTAAACTATGTTTAACACTTATAGTATCATGGTTGTTTTTCAATTAAGCACGTTGCTCTTTTAAAAGAGGGAAATACTATTGTTAGTTAAGAAACAAATTATTGACATATTTAAACATAACCTTTTAAGAGGCAACCATAGCATGGTTGTGGCTACGTGATGGGGTACTTATTCAACCGCGTGTTTATAATATGATTAAATTAACCATAATATGTTTAACATTTTTCGTTAAAAATAATTAGTATAGAAAAACGTTAAAAAATATCACTTATAGATTTGTATAATAAGAAAAAAGTATAATAGCAATAGAACGCATGTTGAGAACATTTCCCTGGCCAGTTTATAAGTCTTCTTATATTTAGTTGATCTATCTACATGCATGACAAGTCGCTTTGGATTAAAAAAAAAACTAGAAAACTTAATAGTCAATGAACACTTAAACAATTACTTTGCCTAAAAACAACGAAACCTTTTAGTTCTCTTAAAAATCATCACAAACTTAGTATTTATTACACGGCTATTTTAACAAATTCAAGGTTTTCTTTCATGGCTAATGTTCCCCATTTTCAAGAATAAAACATTGAAAAATGACAAAAAAAAAATTTTATCTCTTGTTCTGTGTATTTTACTTTAAAAAACATGTCAGCTTATTATCTGCTAGAAAACCTTCCTTGACGAGAAAAGAAAGTACGAGAAACTAAGAAAATATTAACAATCTAAAGAAGTTGTGTATTTGGAAAGAAAAAAAAAAATGGAACTAAAAATGAGACAAAAACATTCGCAACAACATTTTAATGTTTAACTTTTTTGTTTGTGTGCACCCTGCAAATAAAATTGGACCACCTGATCCATTTTGATACAATGGACTACTCCATGGACTGGTCCGATGTAAGGCAAACATGCACCATGTCATTGTTAAAAAGTGTTTGTAGTGAGACGACATGTCTTCGTTTTTTAACGACATGCTTTCGTTTTTAAACGACTTCAAAACTAATCCTCTTGAGTATACCATGGAGTAGTTTTAAAAAAGCGGTCATCACAAAGCGAGACAGTTAAAAATGTGTATGTAGTGGTGAGTGCAAAGAGAGGAAAATAAATTTACTCGTTTTAGACATTAACTATGTGTTTTGTTCTTGTTTTTTAAAATTATGGCTTTTTACAATTGTTTCGTTAACCTTCGTGTTGTGTGTGTGTGTAAAATTCACGAAAAGTGCTCGGCCCCCGAGGGCATAGCGTTATGATCGTTGTTTTAAAACTACTCCTTAGTGGTCCAAAGGTGGGTTATATGGTCCTCCCCTAGGATATCGTAATGTTAAATAGACTTTGTTTTTTCCATATGTTTGGATTTCTTTTGGACTAGTCCTGGTCCCTTGCGGGCTACTCTTTACACTCGTGTTTGGACTGGTCCTATTATATGCAGGGCATGGACAGACAAACACAGATACAATTACTGCTTTACACGCACAAGGTCCCTTTACAAAAGATAAAAGAGAAAGAATAAAAGTTAATCATATTTAATATAAAAAACAAGTTAGAGTGCTATATTCGGCTGTACCGAATCTTTGATACCCTCTACAGATAGTTCGAATATTTCAAGAGTGGGATCTTTATGACATCTATTTATTTGGGGGATTGACAAGGTGTCAAAAAGTCATATGTCTTAAAATAATAACATATACAAAATACGACTATTGTGAACAACCCCTTATAGTTCAGTGTGCCATTTTGATTTTAAATCAGCTGACTTAAAACAAATATAAAAAATAAATATTTACCTAAAATAAAAATATTTTTTAATTCTAATCCATGAATTAATAAATTAAATTAGATGTTACCTGACTATTTTCCAATTTTTAAAAGCAAATCACAAATAAATTTTATTTTGTTTGCTTATCAAACGGCAGACAGAGTCCTAAGCCGATCTATTTTGACGCCGCAAGTGATTTGTTGCAGGTTAAATTCGGATTTTAGCCGGATAAAATGATATCGTCAACGACAAAAACTAATGCGGCTCGGCTCCGCTGTTCAGCGCAGGTCTCTTCGGATTAATTACGGCAGCACAATGAATATAGCAAGCACAGTTCTGTTAATCTAAGCAACTTTTTGTTTACAAATCAACAACAATATTTTTAAACCATTGTAAAATGTTAGAAGATTATGACAATATAACATGATAGCACACCTTGTGAATACCCCAATTATTAATTTATCTTTATAGAAACAGACATCAGCATTACAATTGGTTGCGGTTTAGGCATATATTAAATTATTGACCGACAATCAGAAAGTTTTATGCTTTTTTTTTAGCAATTTTAACTAGCTTGAGTAAAACATCATGATTCGTAACAGTTTAAGACGAACTTAAATGATTTTCAGGAGGGAAATTTATATTGGAGCCATTTCAAATTATGGACCAATCATCCCAAAATTCTGCAGAGTGATTTCTGGTATTAAAAGAAAATTATTTTCAAAACAGCGGTGAAATAAGTTTTAGCGTTTACAGTGAATTTCAGAAGGTTGCTAAACATGGGATCTAAGATAAATTATGGACCGTATATCACAAATTTGCATGAAATTTTTTCTGGCCATATGAAGCTAAGTTGGAAGAAATTTAACCTCAATATCAATATCTGCTACGGTTTTTGGCGTATTTAATTAATGTACCAGAGTGGGCTTTATATGAGGCCTATAATAAATTATGGACCGATCATCACGAAATTATATTATAGTTTTAGGCGTACTAACTTATTTTCCGGGAGTATGGTTTAAATGGGGCCTAGGGTAAATTATGAACCGATCTTCACGAAATTTAACAGTGTGGTTAACTGTCGAATTAAAAGAACTTTGGGAAAATCTTATATCATTCCGTGTATTGTTCCACCATTTATGTTAGTTTGTGTAACAATATTATCAATTTTTTAAGGTGGTGGTTCCACATTTTGATTCATAACTCTGATCCTACTGAACCGATTTTGCTGGATTTCAATACCAAACTGCTTAGGATAATAACAATTTGACACCAAGTATATTCATTTCTTTTGATTTTTTCGAAAGTAAGCGTGTATCCAACAGACTGACAGACGGACATGGCTAATTCGACTTAGAATTACTCAAGGAGCCAGAATATATAGACTTTATTGGGTCTGAGATGAATAATAAAACAGTTTTAAACGGAATGACAAACTTAGTATACTCTCTCCACGACTAATTTTAGTAGAGGGTATAAAAAGAAAAACTATAAAACATTGTTCTAAACATTCAAACAGAAGAAAAACCAGCAAGAAATTTCTTAAAAGAAAACAAAAAAATAAATTCTTTGAAAATAAGTAAAACATTTCTGTTTGTAAATTTTTAAGCGCTTTTTTTTTCTTTTGCAAACAAGAATTTGTTAGAACCGCACAGTGGTATGAAATTGTTTAAAGATTTAATGTAGTTTTGAGTAACAGGGCCCAGATATTCTTCGTTTTATGTATTTTTTTTTTTTTTAATAAATTTAACTTAAGTTGTACAATATTCTTAACTTTTGTTCCACTGTGCTTGTCAAATAGCCGCGGAATTCTTTTTTTAAGTCACACAGTGTTTTTTTCTTCAAAGGCTTATTGTAGTTTTTTCTTATTTAAAAAAAAAATTGGACAAAATTTTGCAAAATTTTTCTTCAAAGAAATTGGTGTTTGGCTTAAGTTAAGAGGGATGTATGAAAAGTACCTTTGTATCTCTTTTTTATATTTCCCAAATTAAAGTTCTCTAGTGTTTATTGATTATGTGGTGTTTCTTAATTCAAAAACGCTTGCATATAAAAGTAAAGTTAGAAGTTAACCTAACCTAATACATATGTTGAGTCTGTCAAAAACAGAAAAGGGAAAAACACATTGACAGCAAAAGTCAATAAAAAGTTGCCATAACTTCAAAATTGATATGATACTCTCAGAATCAAATTCCCATAAACAACACTCTTTAATAATGTACATAGTTTTTGGATACCTCTGTGTAGAAAACATGATATAAAAATGTCCATTGTCCATGTCAACAAATGTAAGAGACTAGGTTGTTGTATGGACATATATTTTCAACACAACTAGTGATTAGAAAATCGGTTCTGGAATTGACTTAGGGCACTGCTACGCATTCAATATATATCGACCGCGATCCAGTATCGCGATATAAAATGAACTCACAGTATTGATGATCATCAACCAGTCTGTTCAAATGGATCGCGACCCAAACATCGCTCTTAGATCGATTGGAAAAAGAGTTAAGGTCCGTATATTTGTTGATATAAGTTTACTGATGATTTTCAAAGACGTATTGGACAATATTGTTATTTGTTTTTGTCACTGCCAGTCTAGCAAAAATTCCTTTTCAATTTCAACAAAATTGTATTAAAAAATCCGTAATAAGAACAAAAACCAAGAATGCTTTATGTATCACTTATTTTTTAAAAAAAGGGCTTAGAAAATCGATAAAGACAAAAATTATAACGTCATCTTTATTTTTTACCCCAAATGTTTTTCAAAAACATCTTTGCACATATAAAAAATGTAGTTTAAACAAATTCTAATAAATTGCACTGTGCTAGTTAAAAAAAAACAGACAAGCCGGACACATGATGTTTTAACATTATTCGGGTACGCTGAATCCAATGGTGCTAACCGTTTTTTAGGTTAGCTCCTGTTTTGGAGATATACCGTTGTTTCGAAAATGAAGTAGGTTGCACTGCATATATTCGCGTAACTCAAAAACGGTTTAGTTTATTGAAATTACTAAAAAAAACAAACCGAAATTCCGCAATAAAATTTTCTTTAAGAAGAGTAAAACTTTTTTCTAATATGGGCAGTCGTTTTAGAAACATAATTTTTTTTGGAAAAAAATAATTTTTTTTATCAAAATTTCGAAATTTTTGTTTTTTAAAAATTCATAAAAAATTTGAAAATGAGGCTATGCTTCTAGTTTTTTTTTGTTTGCAGACATATAAAAGCTGCAAACAAAACAATCCATATAAGATTAAAAGTCAAACAATTTTAATTACTTTAAGTATTTAATAAAATGCAATATTTGTATGGGAGCAGCCCTAAAAAGTGGTGATTAGGGGCAAGTATGTCTCGAGAAAATGTTTAGGACAAAAAATTAATTGCGGTCGGTCAAACATTATATTCCACTAGGGCCGACTCCTTAGCATTTATGAGACTTTTTCTTCAATATATTTCTAGTCTGCATTGAACATTTTGTCTGGAAGCCCCCTTAAGGCATGGAGATAGCGGGTGGGTATGTTAGAAATAAATGATTGAGATGAAAAATAAAGTGGGGTTAGTCATACATTTGACCCATCTAGGGGCATCCTATGCGCTGTAACAGCGAAATTTAAGAATTTCAATCATATAAGTATGGCGGTTTATTAAATTTTAAATTGGAATTGAAATATAATTGAAATATTAAAAAAAATTTAAATAAAATACACATAAAAATTTTGAATAATTCTTTAGCTTTCAATTCAGCTAGCTAACTATTGTGCTTACGCTAGCTGAATTTAATTTAATGTAAATAAATATAGAACTACTAGCTGACCCGGCAAACGTTGTTTTGCTATATAACTTATTTCTTTCAAATGTGTCTGCATGTCAAATTTTAAGAAACCCGGTTAATTAGTTAAGAAGTTAATACATATTATAGGCTTTAGTTCTTTCTAGATGTTACACTTTTTGCCAGTCAAATTTCAAGAAAATCAGTTGATTAGTTAAGAAGATATAGGGAGGGCGAGCTTTTACTCATCTTGCTCTAGTTCATGCCCTGTTCTCTTTCAGATGCTACAGTGTCTGCATGCCAAATTTTAAGAAAACCAGTTGATTAGTCAAGAAGATATAGGGAGGGGGAGCTTTTACCCCATTTGCTTTACGCCCTAAGTAATTAAAACTATTGGCTATAAAACTTTCCAGCTATAACACTATGTGCCTGGTAAATTTCAAGAAAACCGGTCGATTAGTTAAGAAGATATTGGGAGGGGGAGCTTTTACCATTCTTTCCCTATTTCACATCCTATTCCCTATTTCCTTTCAGATGTTACAGTGTCTGCATGCTATATTTTAAGAAAACTCGTCCATTAGCTTAAACGATATAAGATGTTACAGTCTCTGCATGCAAAATTTTAAGAAACCCGGTTGATTTGGGGATGGGGTCTTGTATCCCTATTGCCCTATTTCACGTCCTAAATAATAAAAATTTGAGGCTATAGCTCTTTCCAGATGCTACACTATTTTCCTGCAAAAATTCAAAAAAATCGGTCGATTTGTTAAGCAGATATAGGAAGGTGGAGCTTTTACCCCTCTTGCTCTATTTCACGCCCTATTCCCTTTTTTCTTTCTGATGTTACAGTGCCTGCATGCCAAATTTTTTAAAAAACAGGTTGATTAGGTAAGAAAATATAGGGAGGGAGATCTTATGCCCTATTTTGCGCCCTCTCGCGATATAAAATATACTCTACGACCTATTCTCATACCTAACAAATACACATACAAAATTTTATAAAAATCAGTCAAGCCGTTTCCGAGGAGTTCAAAATGGAGGGCGGAACTCCTAAGCCAATTTCGTGCAAACTTAACTTAAACCATCTACAGACTATCCCCAACGTACCCTGAAATTTTGGTTGAAATCGGTCGAACCGTTTCCGCAGTTAGTGGTGACATCAAAGTGTACACTTCTTTTTATATATATGAATGCAAAGAAATGTCTTTCTATATAAATAATTAGCATTAAGCCATCTTCAGTAAGCTGAATATAAATGATTGAAAGTAAAAAAATAACTGATAGTGAAATAATATTATATTTAATTAAGTTTTTCAGATAGTATTCAGCAACATAGCTGAATTTAAACTAAAAGCAAAAAAAAAAACTGAAGAGTTGCAAGGAATTTTCTATAAGATTTTAATAAAAAACTAAGTTTATTAAAACAGCTTATAAGCGGCTGAATATATACATATGTAATTATAAAGAAAATATCACTTGTGCCAGAAAACAGTAATAAATTTTAAGAAATTTGTAAGTATAGTTATTTAAAATAACATTTTCCTATATCTCAGAATATTCAGCTAGCTGAATATAAAATATTGAAGAAAATATTACAAGATCTTATTTAAATGAAATACATACATTTTTGTTAAAGAGTTTTTAATTAGCTGAATTAAAGTTATAGTATATCCTAAAGATGTGGTTACTTAAAAAATAATTATTTAATAGAAAAATTACCACTTAAAAGCTTATGCTACTTGCTGAATACATATGTGTTTTTATAAACTTACAAAATCTTATCTAGATAACAATTATTTGAGTATGTAATTGAATATTATTAATAGTATTAATTTTACATCATAAAATTGTATTCCTTTATCAAATAAATATTATAGATAAAATTAAATTGATTGGAGAAATAACCAGCTAAATCTATTTTCATTGAATTTCTTATTCAATTAGCTGAATTGTTTATGCTAATGGCTGAATATAAATTTGATATATGAAAGATTTTATTATACGAAGAACATGGTAGCTGAATCATGTCCAGCTGGATAACAGGTTAACGTGAGTTTTCCAAACAGCTGAATTAATTAATAAATTAAACGTTTTAGAGCCTAAAGCATATAAAAACAAAATATGTTTCAGATTTATGGCCAAAAAGTTCAGCTGAATCGCTTAAATAACTGGCTGAATCTGATACGTATTAGTTAATCGTTAAATATTTTAATCTTAATTATCACTATAGGAATAGTTAACATACACGAGTATATATGAGATTACCGGAATACCATGTCCTGATACGAAATAAAAACAAAACAAAATCAACATGACAGACAGCTTAGCAAGTACCACAGCGTTAGTCCTCAAACTTTGTGGCGTGTGGTAAACGAAAAGTGCAACATGTTGCAAGATGTATGCTAAAATAAAAAAGTGAAAAAGTCAAACTTTATTTAAGTCTCTAAGTTATGTTGCTGTTGCTTTTTTACAAGTTTTATGTTCTTTATATTTCTTTGTTTATTTTGTAACAACAACAACTTTTATTTATATTTTTTGCTGCTGTCATCATTGTTGACTTTTAGCTGCAATATTTTCTTTTTAATATTCTCACATTTCTTGTTTGTTCTATCGCTTTTGTGCTTAGTGTTGCGTGCATCAATGTATTGTTCATTTCATTTTCTTAAACTACCTCCTAGTAGAAAACTCTAGACTATCTCAGCAGTTCCCAAATGGGAGAATTATTCCTATAAGTAGCAAATTGTTTATAAATATGTTATGCATTTTTATCAAACTATTAAATTTATCTCTTGATTTATAAAAAAGTTTCCCGAAAAAAAATTTACAAAATGTTGTTTTACAAAAAATTTTCAAAAAATTTCCTTTTAATAGGCAGTTTGCGCAAAACTTTCCATAAATAAAACGTTTATAAGCACATCTTAAAAACATTTCCAAAAAACTTTCTTTAAATAGCAGGTTTGTGCAAACTCTTTTATAAGCTGCCGTTTTCAGCGCAGTGTTTCTTTTAGAGAAGAAATTTCTATTAAAATGAGTGCAATATTTTTTAAAAAAACCACATTTGAGCTAATTATTATTTATGTGCAAAATGTTTTATGCATAGCCAAATTGCAAATAGCCAATCTGTGCAAATTTTTTTTAAAAAGCAAATTTTCGCAAACATTTTTTATAAAATTTCTTTAAATTTTGCAGAAAATTTGCGCAAAAGTTTTTTTATATAAGCAAATTTTTTTAAAACTTTTTTATAGCTTTAAAATGTTTGAAATAGCCAATTTACTTAAAATTTTCTAAAAGTAGCAAATTCAATAAAAAAATTTCTTCAAACAGCAAATTTACGAAATAAACAACAAAAACAATTCAAATAATTTTCTATAAAAAGCAGATTTGCACAAAATGTTCTATAAATAGCAAATTTCCACAAAGATTCATAAAAATTTCTTATAAAATTTGTGCAAAAGTTTGTATAAATGCTAAAATTGCGCTTTATATTATAAATGTTCAAATTTTTTAACGGAGCAAAATTTTCTATTAATAGCAAATTTGTGCTATCTTTTGTAAAAATCTAAATATTGCACAAAAACTTCATAAAAACTTCTAAAAAATTTCTTCTATATCTTCTATAAATAGCTGATTTTTTATAACTATCAAATTTGCAAATTTAATAAAATTTCAACAAAATTTTCTATTAACATGATTAAGCAGCGCAAAATTTTCTGTTAAAAGAAAATTTGCGCAAACTTTTCTAAAAGGTTGCAAAATTTCTTTACATCGCAAATTTGCCCAAATATGAATATCAATTTTTTAAAAATTTTCTGTAAAATTTGTAATAAATGCCAAATTTGAGCTAAATATTATATGTGTGCAAAATTTTCTAAACGTAGCAATCTTGTGCTAAATTTTCTTTGAGCACCAAATTTTAACAAAAATTTTTATAAATTTTATTAATAACTTTTTAATAAATAATTTCTTTTAAAAGCATCAAACAGCACAAAATGTTTGTCAATTTTTGTCAATAAGGGCAAAACCTTATATAAATAGCAAATTTACTAAAACTTTTCGAATGGGGTTCTATAAGAAATAAATAATCTATAAATAGCAGATTTGGGCAAAATTTGTTTAAATAGTAAATTGGCGAGAAAAATGTGTTTAAATTTTCTACAACATTTGTGCAAAATTTCGAATAAATACCAAATTTGCGCTAATATGTATGTACGTGAAACATTTTCTATACATTGCAATTTCAAATTTGTGCAAAATTTTCTATAAATAAAAAAATTTGTGCAAAATCTTCTTTTAATATCTTTAAACATTAACTCAACATTTTATACAAATGGAATTGTACGCTTACTTTGCCATAAACTGCAAATTTACTTAAAATTTTATAAAAGAAGAATATAAATAAAAAATTACATCAAAATATAGCTTTCTTTGGCAAAATATTCCTTGCAAATTTTGGGAACCTCTGACCTGTACGATGATTTTATGTGTGGCATATCGTAGTAGTAAAATAAAGTTCCAAACATCTTGTGTTGACTTTGTTTTGTTGTCTTATTTAATATTATTTTTACAAAAATTCTTACATGCATAAATAATTCAGTAGTTAAGTTAGAGTTGAGGATGATGATGCTGCATGTTGCATGCTGCTTCTAAATAGTAACCAGGGTGATGGTCTTTTGTTTTTTTTTTTTTGATGTTACTTTTTTTTATAGCAAATCATTGTTAATTTTCCTCTTTAGAATTGACACGTTTTGTTTGAAAATAATTTCAAAATGATGAGTTTTTGTTTTTGATTTTTTTTTTCTAACTAGTTTATTTCATAATACAAATAAAGTTTTTTAATCTGTTTGAGTTTAATTTTTATAGCAAATAATCTTTATTATCTTTTGAAGCCATATTAAACAATTCTATACAATTTAACAAAAGTGAATCTTCGAAAGTAAACAGACAAGAATTTGCTGTGAAAAATAATATTGAAAATATTTGCAGTAAAGTTTGTTTTAAGTTGTTATTTGTTACATAAAACTAACATAAGATTAAAACTAATTTTGCTATTAAATGAAAATTAAATAAAATACATTGCTATTAAAAGAAGTTTTTAAGATAACTGCGCAATTTTTGTAGTTTGCAAAAACTTGCTATTTATACGAAATCTTGTACAAACTAGCTAGAATTAGAATTTTTGCACAAATTTTCTTTAAAGAAGAAATTTTGTTCAATTTTCCTATTTATAGGAATCGGTATTTATAGGATTTTTTGCACAAATTTTCTATTTATAAGAGTTTTTGCACAAATTCGGAATTTATGGTAAATTTGGCACAAATTTGCTATTCATAGAAAATATTACACAAGTTAACTATTTATATGATTTTTTGCACAAATGTTCTATTTATAGTAGTTTTTGCACAAATTCGGTATTCATAGTAAATTTGGCACAAAATTGCTTATTATAGGATTTATTGCACAAGTTTACTATTTATAGGATTTTTTGCACAAATTTTCTCTTTGGAAAAAATTTCGTACAAATTTAGTATTTATAGGAATAGATATTTATGGGAATTTTTGCACAAATTTTCTTTTTATAGGAAATTTTTTACAAACTTTCTATTGAAAGGAATTTTCGCACAAATTTGCTTTTTGTAGGAAATTGTGCAAAATTTGCTATTTTTAAGAAGTTGTGAACAAATTTGCTATTTATAGGAAATTTAGTACAACTTTGCTATTTAAAGGAAATTTAGTACAAATTAGCTTTTTACAGGAAATTTAGTATGAATTTGCTATTTATAGGAAATTTTTAACATATTTACTATTTAGAGTGAACTTTGCACATATATGGGTAATTCCAAAGTGTTGAACATGACAGTCGTACGCATCAAAAATGCAATAACATTTTAAACAAAAAATATTTTTACGTTTTCTAAACCCTTAAATTATAGCACTAAGAAAGCACTGTTATCTATGCTAAAGTTTATGAAGGCGCGATTCTAGGTCAATAAAATAATATTCGGTCACAAACGTACATGTAATTTGCTTCTGACATTGTCTCTGTTTTTTTCGCATTGTTATTGCAAAAACCAAAGTAGTTCTCGGTTTCAAAATAGCTTGCTGCCGCCACGAAAATATTTATTTGCGCCGTAAAATAATTAAGCCATCTTAACATTTTTTTCTTTTATTTTAAAGATACCAATTTAGAATTTTATAATGAAACGGTTTTTATGTATATATTTACATAAATTCTATTCAATGGTAAGATGAGCATACATATCTTGGTATTGTAAAATATTAACTTCAGCCGGCTAATGATTCCGTCGATAGTTGACGCCGCTGCCAGTTTCTTCCCGGCATAGATTTCTGATGTCAGATGGTTTGCCAGAAGAAAATAGAGCACGCTCTAATTGAAATTTTGTCAGATGACTTTGCGTCTGACTTTTACAGAAGCAAAGTTAAAAAGGTAACACACGACATGTATGTGTTTTGCAGTGGGAAATTTGACATGTCAGATGACAAAAACATGTCGTCTATACGCTCCTTAAGTGAACAAATTTATGAGTAAATTAGTAAAATTTAAATATTTCTCTATAACAATATGTGACGCGCAAAATAGAAAGGGACCTAAGGATTTTGTTCAGGAGAGCCATTTTAAAGATTTAAATACGTGTATCTTTGGTGTACCATCACTGAGCGTGTTGGTATTGGCCTCATTTGAAAGCAACACATCTCATGACGTCAGGAACGTGTTGGTCAACCTTGAAAACGGGCGTAGGTCGTCCCTACCTCTTGTTTTGTGTAGTTGATTTTTACTGTTCCCGTTACCTTACTGGTCCCTTTCTCTATGCGCTGTCACATAGTGCTGGGATACTATCGATATTTTCTACTATCGATATTTATCGATAGTTCAAATTTCACTATCGATATATCGATATTACTATCGACTGAATGTTTGTACTTGTGCAGGAAAACTTTAATTATTTTTTTATAAGGCTAGAGTCCGTTGTTTTTATCACTTTATTGAATGTATGAGACGTATGTCTATACTCACGTTATTTTAGATGGCAGTTTTTTTAAAATGGATAAGTACCTTTCTGAAGGAACCGAAGTAACAGGGACTATAAAATATTCAATTGCATCTTTAAAAAATTTTCTAAATTCTAAACCCAAAAAGGTAATCAATCTAGCGGACTTATCCTCTAATGGTCGTTCATTGTTTTGTCCTATGCTTGCAATTGCATTTGGATTTACATTTTTTTTACAACATTACTAAAATATATGACATTTCAGACCCAATATAAACATGTACAAATTTCGACTTAAAGGCCTTTAATTAGCAGTAAAAAGCACTGCTAAGCAATCCATACCACTTGCCATTCTTGTTGTTTGTATTCATTGCTGTAATTCAGCGCGAATTAATAATAGCAATTCAAAATTTGCGGTAAAAAACTGTGTGTGTATAGCTACTGTTAGATGTCTTCATAGTTGTATTTTAAATAATAAAAATATCGATATTTATATTTTTTCTATCGATATTTTCGATATTTTAAGACTATCGATAGTCTATCAATAGTTTCCCAGTACTACTGTCACATATCGCAAAACAATTAGCTTTTATATTTTCGGTCACGGTGGACCTTTTGACGGAAATGCCCATATGCTCTTTAGAAGAAGTTTTTTAACAAATTTGCCATTTATAGGGCATTTTGCACAAATTTGTAAAACTTATCTGTTCATAGGATATTTTTCACGAATTGGCTATGTATAGGAACCATTGCACGAATTTGCTCTTTGGAAGAATTTTCGTACAAATTTGCTCTTTATAGAAAATTTTGCACAAATTTCTATTTATAGGAATTTTTTGCACAAATTTCTATTTATAAAATTTTTTTGCACAAATTTCATATTTATGGAAAATTTTGAACTTATATGATTTTTTAGGACATTTTGCTCTTATTAGCTATTTTAGGGAAATTTTGCTAATATTTGATATTTATAGCGAATTTTGCAACAAAATTTACTCTTTAAAAGAAATTTTGTACAAATTAGCTCTTTTAAGAAAATTTTGCACAAATTTCTAATAATAGGAATTTTTGCACAAATTTCTATTTATAGGAATTTTTTGCACAAATTTAATATTTTTAGAAAATTTTGCACATATTTAATCTTTTTATAATATTTTGCACATATTTGATTTTTTTTGAGAAAATGTTGCACAAATTTCTATTTACAGGAATTTTTGCACAAATTTCTATTTATAAAAATTTTTGGGCCCAAATTTCTATTTATAGGAATTTTTTGCACGAATTTAACATTTATAAAAAATTTTGCACAAATTTGTTGCTCTAGTTAACTTTTTTTATGAAATTTTGCTCCAATTTGTTATTTATAGCCAATTCTCCAAAAACTTGCTCTTTGGAAGAAATTTTGTACAAATTTGCTCTTTAAAAAAAATTTTTGCCAAAATTTCTAATAATAGGAATTTTTGGACAAATTTCTATTTGTAGTAATTTTTTGCACAAATTTAATATTTTTAGAAAATTTTGCACTTATTAAATTTGTTTATGATATTTTGCACAAATTTGATTTTTTGACAAATTTGCTCAATTTTCGCTCATATTATTTATTTTATGGAAATGTTGCTAAAATTTGCTATAATCAGAAATATATGGCAAATTTTAATTATTTCTTTATATAAATAACATGACCATTTCATCATGTTCGGCCTATTTGTTTTTCTGATCCTATTTGCTATTTAATTGACAAAATTAAACAGGAAAAGCTTCCTTTTTTGATTAATTTTGTCCTGAATTTTTCTGCCAATTTGTCTGCCTTATGTCTGATATTTTTGCACTCATCAGTGGAACTTTAATTCATTTTTTCCGCCAATTAATATTTCTCATTAACTTGTATGTTTTCAAAATTTCAATAGAAATACTCGCAAGTTCAATTATACTTCATGTGTTTGCATTAGAATTATGCACAACTGTTGCTGCTGCTAAACTACGGTCCGTTCTTTTGAATCTATTTTATTCTGCCAACAAAAAGCTGTGAAAAAGTATAATTAGGTACCCAAACAAAAAACCGCACAAAAATCCTAACATGGAGAACTAAATGGAAAATTGGAAAAACTTGTTATACTTTTGAGAAAATTATTTTCATAAACTAGTTGCTGATAGCAGAGTTTCTCAACAAACAGAAAAAACAAGAAAAATATTACGAAAATTATGCCAAATTTTGGTAAAACTTTAACGCTCCCTGCTTAGTTCTTGGCAATAACTGGTTGCCTTTAAAACTACTTTAATACATATTCATTCCTTCAACAATGTTGTAGAGGATCTGTCTTCCAAAAGCAAAAATATTTTGTTGGAATATACACAATCATTCGAGATTAATACAAATATGTAGTTAGTCATTCTATATACAGCATTTAGGTAATTTATCATTGGAGTAAAACTATTTTGATTTATAAATTTTCTTATTTCTCCAAAAGAATGTTTTTCATGTTTTTTTTTCATTAAGACAATCAAACTATCTAAGAACATTATTTAGTTGCACAAAATACACTAATCTTAAAATAATTGATTATGCCTTCACTTCAAGGAATAGGAATTGGAGAAATTTTGCCAAACTTTGGTAAATTAAAGAAAATTTTACTCAAATTTTATATGTCTAATTCGTTATCTATAACAAATTGAGAGCAAATGTGAATTTTTTTGAAATTTTGGGCAAACTTGCTATTATTGAATATTGTGCAAATTTTCTGTTAGGTTAATTTTCACCAAATTTTGCTTATTTAAAGGATTTTTTTTTACAAATTTGCTTGCTAAAGGAATTTTGCACAAATTTACCAACAGAAATTTTGGGCAAGCTTTTAGGTAAAAAAATTATATTTAAAAGAAATGTTCAATAAATTGGATATTTCTAGAATGTTTTGCGCAAATTCGCTATTCATAAAATTTGTTTTTGTGCAAATGTGTTATTTATAAAAAATTTTGTGAAAAGGAAGGACATTTTGCTCAAATTTACTATTAATAGGAAGAAGGTTTTGAGCTTTTTCACTTTTTGTATAAAATTTGGCTCAAATTCTTTATTTTTCAAAAGCTCAACGCAAATTTACTTTTAATTGGAAATTTTCTGGAAATTAGTTTTAATAGAAAATATTTCAAAAGATTGCATCTTAAGGGAAATTTTGCGCAAATTTTCATATTTTTTTTAATGTTGACTGATATATGTGACATCAATTTTGCTCATATCACTTATAAGCAGTGTTCGAAAATAAACACTAAATAACGCTCCTTAGTGTTCGGTTCGGTACATTTGTGGGTAACAAAAATGCTAATAGTGTTTGTGTAGTAAATCATTAAAAAAAAAAAATAACGTTTCCCTGTTTGTCATCTTTCGACCACAAAATAACACTGTTCTTATCCAACTGAATAAAAAGAAGATAAAATTTAATTCCGCTCAGGTTTTTTTTAAAAAACAACAAACTTCTTTGTGTTCGGTTCAGCTCATTAATTTTCGTTCGTTTCTGTTGTGCGTAGCGCCCTTTTGGCTGTTGCTAATAACCTAACATTTTATACAAAAACAATATACACATACAAAAAAAGCCAACAAAATAATTTTACACAAAACATGCACACAGTACACACACAAGCTTTCGTTATCAATGTAATAAAGATACATTGTAAAACATTAAAACTTAATGTTAGTCTACAGTTTCACTACAATTGTTCTGTGTTTTAACGAAGAACAGAACACTATATAATGTTCGGCTTCTTCTACATACGGTATTAAGGGTAGTGTTCGTCTATACAAACACTAAAAAATAGATATCACTCTTGAGTGTATTAGCCGAACGCTGAATAGCGTTCTGTTTATTTTCGAACACTGCTTATAAGTAACTTTAACGTTTGTCACAAATATGTGACACACTGTTTCTCTTTAGAAAATTTTTTTATATACTGAAAATTTTGGCTAAAATTTCCTTTTTAAAGAAAATTGTGCTAATTTTGCTGTTATGTAATAGAAAATTTTTCAAAAATTTGCACAGGAAATCTTGATCAAATTGACTATATACAGGGGATCTTGTACAAATTTGCTATTTATAGGTAATTTTGCGCAAACTTTCTCTTCGTAGATTGGATACTTGAATATGCTACATAGACCAGGACATACCTATGCTACCTGCTGTGGTGTAGGGTTTAATAATGTAGAATAATGATTATACTGCATGTACATAAAGCTCATATTTGAATGTGTTTTTGCTTTCGTAATTTGTATAATCTTGTTGAAAATTCAACGCGTAAATCAACGGAAATGTGTTTGTGAGTGTATTCTATGCACATTTAAAATAGCATAAGTACACACACACATACTTATTTATGAACATATGTGTTTTAAACTAACGTTGGTATGTGTACTTCTGTACTCACTGGTATATTTTGTTTTTTCTATTTAACTAAACTATAATTTACTCCACACTAGAGATTTGCAATAGGAATAATATTTCACACAAACACATCCATTACGGATATGCTTAATGCAAACACACACACACAAAGTTTCTCAGTGAAGTTTTTCATAAGAAGTATTCATTACATAAAAGGCACACACACACACACGCCCATTCACACTTTGAATGTGTTAGGAAAAGTTTGTTTTTATAATTTTACACTGATACTCAGAGATGCTGTGAAAACTATCTCCCACAAAATTAGGAAATTTTTAAGACTATTTTTTTTTCGTCATTTATTTTGTTAAAAGTGGTTGGTTGTACTTATGTAATTTAGTTTTTTTTTATTTTCATAACGTTGTTAACCAGTGTAATAAGAAATTTTTGAAACATTATGACAAAGTTTTTATTTTCGTATGCATATTTATTAGAAAAATTAGTTGGAAAATGTATATGTGTATGGGTGTGTGGATTATTCAGGGTGGGGCATGCAATTTTAATATCTATTAATAATATTAAAGTTAGTTATAAAAAGGGGCTGGTTTTTTAACATTTGCTTTTAATATGGGGTTTGCGATGAATTAAGACTATTTTAAACATAAAAACCCTTTATTTTTAAAAGTGAAGAAGATGCGATCACTATCGTCCCAAATGTCTTACTCCGGAAACGACATTAGTAGCGGGATGGGTGAAATAAAGAACTGTCTAACCTAGGAAAATGTTATACTAAACTTGATCTCTCTAAGTCCATTACTCCAAACTCGTTTGTGCTATCCACATGCACCGGGGAATGTACAGCGCCTCTTAGGTCGCGTAGTTAAAGCACATTGAGCGGTCAGACCTCTTGCCGTTACATCCTCTAGGGTACATTAGGTTTGGTCAATGCCGTAAATTGACTAGAACCTGGCAACAGGTCGCGCATTAAAGAGAAACCGTTGAGATGTACTGGAGTTCTTGCAGTTCTTTTAGAGTAAATAAATGGTAGCGGGCTAGAGGTGCATGGCATTTTCTGTTGTGTAGATATTCTCTCCTCGAATGTTGAAAATCTACGAACTTAAAGCAGGTGAATGCAACTTGGGCTGTACCAAACCTCAAAATGGCAGAGCTCCTTGAGGTCCAAAGGACTTCACGGGTTTCGAAATTGTCCCTTAGTAACTAACTAATGGTGTCACGGGAGTCAGTAGGCCCCGGTGAGTGCAATTATCGGTCTGACAATTGGTGAGGTTTCCGTTAGTTTGCTTCTTGAGAGAAATGCTTCCTGCCTTTCAAAATTATTGTCTTTGCGGACGCCTTGCTTCATTGCTAGAAGGTTGTTTTTCAGTCAGTTGGTTACCGTCCATAAGGGAATTGCATTTTTCAAGGCATGAACTCACAAAAGGGTTCAACGAAGTGCAGGTTTCTTGACAAGGAGATACGGGATGCGGGCCGCACGCGCTGGCTGTATTTTAAGCCGGAATCGCGGTAAGGGTTACATTCACATATAAGGCTGATTTTTCACCCTTGTAAGAAAGTTCGGCCTGTTGATGGCCCAAGGTGCTGGACAGAAGCCGCTGGGATTGATAAATAGCAGTGCAACTTTGACATCTCCGCTCTTAAACAAGGGATGGGTGTATAATTTTTGATGAATTATACACTCAAATTGCTACCTGTGTGTGCAAATGATCCTACACTCGCACAGGGGCTGTTGGTAATAACACACCAAATGGTTGAGACCTATCGTGAAGTAAAGTCGATATCACAGTTTTTCTTTCAACAGACAGACGGACGAAAATCGCTCGATCGTCTTAAAATTTTACAAGGACAAAAATCTATTTAAAAAAAATTTGTAAAACAAAGATATGGAAACTATTAACCGATCTTCACATACTTGAATTGTATGATTTCCAGTGATATAAAACGTGCAAAGTTTAAAGAGAATCGGTGCATTCTGTCACCAATTTATGTTTGTTATTCCATATTTTGGATCAAAACTCTTTTCCAACTAAACCGATTGCGCTGGGTTTCAATCCCGCACTGCTTAGGAGAACTAGGAGATTTTTGACACCAATTTTGTTCGTTTTTGTTAAGTATCGGGTGTTTTTTTTACAGGTTTGTTTTTCGAATAGAGATAAAACTGGCATTTTGTGGTCAAATCTGGCAACTCTAATGTCATTTATGTTCAGTTTGGTTTGCCATTTCATCATGAACAGGTTGACAAAAGAACAACGCTTGCAAATCGTGCAAATTTATTTCGAAAATAACGGTTCAGTTCGCGAAGTTTACTGATTTTCATCGCAAAATTTTGTTCAGTGATGAGGCTCATTTTTGGTTGAATGGCTACGTCAACAAGCAAAATTGCCGCATTTGGAGTGAAGAGAATCCACATGAGACCCTTGAGACGCCATTACATCCACAAAAACTGACTGTTTGGTGTGCTCTATGGGCTGGTGGAGTCATTGGGCCATACTTCTTCCGAAATAATGCTGGAGAGGCAGTTACCGTTAATGGAGACCGGTATAGAGCCATGATAACCGACTATTTTGTTCCCGAATTGGATGGCATGAATGTGGATGAGTTGTGGTTCCAACAAGACGGCGCTACATGCCACACAGCGCACGCCACAATCGATTTATTGAAGGAAACATTCGATGAGCGCATAATTTCGCGGAATGGACCTGTCAATTGGCCACCAAGATCGTGTGATTTGACACCATTGGATTATTTTCTTTGGGGATATGTGAAGTCGCTCGTCTACGCCAACAAACCAGAAACGTTTGGGGAATTGGAAGCCAACATTCGTGGCGTTATTGCCGACATACGGCCCCATATGCTCGAAAAAGTGGTTGAAAATTGGACCTGTAGAATTGGCTTTATTCGAGCCAGCCGCGGCGGCAACATGCCTGAAATCATATTTAAACATTAATGGCATAAAATTATCCTTCCAATAAAGCCAAATTGATGGTCATTAAAACGATTTTCTTGTGTTTTATTTCAATTCGAAGTTCTATACCACTGAAAAAAACACCCGATATTTTGAAGGTGAACGTGTTTTCGCTATTGGTATCATTTCTTTTGAAAATGAAGCCGGAGCCCGCTTTACGGCCCAAAGAGCTCGTTACCGCATCGTGATCAATAATTTTTGGTTTGAAAATATGGATGACTTTAATCCGTGCGAGATGAGGTTTCAACAGGATGGCGGTATGTGCTGTACGGTGACCGGTGAAATCAAAATTTGGCTATTAGTCCAATTCGTGAAAATAACCTGTTACTTGGCCTTTAAGGTCGTACGATTTGTTACCTCTAGATTAACACCCGAGTGTCTGCGTGAAGTCATTGGTTTGTGCTGATTAACCAGGAGCAGTTGACACCTCATAGATCAACGTTAGGCGTGGTGTTTGTATGTTCAGTATTTCGTGCGAAATGTTTTCAAACTCAATATAAAAAAAATTTCTGTGAAATACAAACGAAAAAATGTTGATAGAGTTGTACTCTGTTTATATACGAAAAACATGCGAAATGTTTCTAGCAACATTTTTATTTTTCGTGCGAAACAATTGCAGCTCCTTTTATTTCGCACGGAATTTTAAGCAATAACTAATCATTTTTTGTAATTTTTTATTTTGTTTTTGTAAAGTGGAGTTTATAACAAGCGTTTCAGAAATAAAAATGTAGAAAAGTGCAAAAATTAACAATCAAATTAAATTTTTTTGGTTTTTACTATAGAAAATAATTCAAATAAAATTGTTTTACTTTTTTTAATGACATTTTTCAAAACACATGGTTTTGTCATAGATGGGGGTAGTGCACTTGTTTAAAATTATTGTAATAATTTTGTTAATGTTAAGTGATGAACTACAAATTTTCAATCTTACTACACATAAGTGACTATAATGTTAAAACATTTTGTGATAAAAAAAATAGTTTGATTTAAAATCAAGCAATCATCAGTTTATTGCAATTTTTTTTTCTTCACTTATTTGACTAAAAATTTTGCACACAATTTAAAATACAAAACTTGTGTTTGCATGATTCAATCCAAGAATTATTCCGTTATTGACAGAATTTCATTTAGTTTAATTTTCTATGATAAGGCATATCATCGGAAAAATCAAAAATGCAAGTACAAAATTAAATTTTTTTAAATTTTAGTGATATTATGTTTTCGTACAGCTTTTTGATTGCAAGGTACAAATTTGTAAAAAATAATTTATTGCCGTTTTATTTACTGAGAGTGCAATGTTGATTTAAGTCAACCTTTATTGTACTACCCCCATCTATGGTTTTTGCTTACATTCAAAAATAATGTTGCTACTTGTGTGAAATAATCAATGTTGCTCAACATTTTTCGCAGGTTCGAACAGAGTACTAGGCTTAACGGCCAGAAATTCTCGAAAGTGGCTAAATATTGGATGCCCAGAATTCGGTTCGTCAAGAAAAGACTCGGCGTGCATATTCCCGAAATAATTTAAAGTGTTAGTGCCAGGTATTGTTCTTTGAATACAATTTATTTTTAATCAAATAATTTTTTTTTTACAATTTTAAGGTCTAATGGCTTAAAAAAAGTCTTAACATAAATTTATTTAAACTGTATAATTGATCTGTCTTATGTGTTTCCAATACAAAGTTGCAAGTTTATTAAGAAAAAGATTTGAATTAAAAAATTTTGTTTTTTTTTTTGGGCAAATTCTATTTTACCCAGTAAAAACTTCGCTTAGTTTTTCAAATCGAATAGCTTCTTTAACTTCCCAGCAAAAACTTACATTGAAAAGTAATGAGTTAAAAAGCTAATATAACGACTCTTCACTACTTATACATTGGCATTTTAACTCATTATTTTAACACGGTGATGTCATTGGAGGCAAGTTCTTACCTCCCTCGCTTACAAATAGGGAGTTAAAAAGTTATTACTCCGATGTCACCAAAATTACAACTAACATTGAATGACTTTAAAAATTTTTTTTTTTTTTTACTTTTTTTTTATTATTTTTTTTTCTATTTTTTCTTATTTTATTTTACTTTATTTTTTTTTTCTATTTTTTCTTATTTTATTTTCCTTTGTTTTATTTTTTATTTTGTCTCTGGTGGTATTCGATCGCGCAACCTCGGTGCTGATAGACTAGCTCACTACCAGCTAGTCTACCGGGGCAGTGTAGTTTTTGTATAAAAAAACGTTGTTTTACTCAATTAAGAGCGTAAATATGAGATTAAATTATTGTAGGCAACTACTTACCACCCTCGCTTACAAATAGGGAGTTAAATAAGTCATTACCAAACTACGTCTATGTAATGAAGATGGTATGTAGTAGTCATTGAAAAGTAAGTTGTTCAGTAATGGCATGTCATTACCAAGTTTTTGCTATTTTATTATTATTATTTATGCTATAATTATTATTTAGTAGCTTTCTTCTATAACTACATGTATAACAACTTCTATAACTACTTTTTTCTGGATGTATGCAGAAAAAAAAATAATAACTTACTTTTAAATGGCATTCATTTTGGGACTTCCCTTGTAAAATTCATTGGTTCTTTCAGTAGAATTGTAAGTAGTGCCTTCATGTTTATCTGATTACTCAACACATTATTTTGCAGGCGAAGTTTTTACTGGGAAATTAAGGTTATTTCCCACGAAAACAATTTTTGTTAACAAATATGTAACTCACGCAAAAATCTAATTTCTGTGTAAATCATAGTGATTTGCCATTAATTTATTTTTGGTTTTTCTTCCTTTCACAAATATGTATGTACTATTATTATCCTCATAATCATCAAAGTTTCAAAAAAAAAAAAAAAACAAATTATTTTTCATAAAACAGGAGTAGCAAAGTTTTATACAAATACAACACACCCTAAAATTACTATCATCTGCCGTTAAATGCAATTTCTAAATACAAATACACTTACAGGCACACGACACACGACACACTCACATGAACATAAACAAATACGCATTTTATGCCCAGTCAAAATGAGTTAGTGTGTGTGTACATGGCATTAATGGGAAAAATGCAACATGTGATATAATTGTCCTAGATAAACAAAGTATGTACCTTCAAAAAAAAAAAAAAAACGTGTATGCTCTTTACAAACATAGTCCCAAACACATACTCACACTGTTTTCGTTAAAAAGGGTGCCGAAAATAGAAACGAAATCCAGAAAAGGTAGGAAAGGAAAGAAATTATGATGTAACACAAATATGCACTTGAGTGTAAAAAAAAATAAAGAAAAACTACAGAGTTTTTTGTTGAGTTAAAGCTTTGAAAGCTTAAAGAGAGAATTTTTTGGGCTAAACAGCTTTTTATTGGAAAAGAGAGTAACAATTAAATAAGTTTAAAGCTTAAGGGTTGTGGTTTTAAAACTTATAAAAAGCTTTTTTACAAAGTTGATTCGCAAACCTAAAATAATTTTCTTCCCAGGAAAGCTTTTATAAGCTAAAAGTTTGAAACTAAGCTTTTTTTAAGGGTAAGGAAATCTACTGTTTTAAAAGCTTTTATGCTTTTAAAAGTCAAATATTCGTTGATTGCCTTACATGTTGTTGAAATTGAAAGTAATTAAGTACACAATATTGTACATATTAAAATAAGCTTCCCAACAGAGCATTCCATAACATGCATTCTACAACTGACATGAAATGCTTAACTTTAACACTAATATGATGTTAGTGTTAGGTATAGACTCATCATGTTAGAAGTTTTTCTCATGTTATAACACGGTTGTTAATGCAACGCTTTTATAACATCAAGTGATAACAACAAATCATGTCATTTGTAGACGGGCAGTAAGCAAAATGTAACTGAATTTTAGAATAAGATTATCTTTGTAGATTCCCTAGAACTTTTTAAGTAAAAAATAAAATAGTTGTTACGTCAGAACCACATGTGCATACCACATGTCACATTCCGTGTACTTTAGGCTTTACTTAGTTTAGATAACAATTAAACAAATATGTTTGCAAAAGACTTATGCTCGCCATAGTTTTGTCAGTTTTTATTCTTCTAGTTCTCCAAAAGCAGCCTAGAGTCCCGCAAGAAAATTAAACTAATTTATATATAAAATTTTTGGAAAATAAGCCAAAAGAAATAAAATTATAATGAAGAAAAAACTACTGCCGTAGCTCATTATTTGTTTATATTCCTAAATATATTACGAAAGAAAGCTTATTATACGCATGATTTGACAAGTATTTTTCTGCAAGCTTATTCTATTTTTAGACTTCTTAGCTTTTTGTGTTCTACAGACGAGCAATATTAATGCGATTGTTCAGTTTTTACTATTAAACCATTTTTAATAATGCTTTTGCAATAGTATTCACAACACATTTCTCAGCTTTAAGCTTATGTTGGTAAGCTTGTTTCAAGTTATTTCTTAATATTTTGGGTTTGTTGGTTTAAATATCTCAAAATTATTTCAATTATTAATAATGTTGCAAAAATCAAAGATAAAGTCCAGACAAAATTGTTAATACTCGTAGTTGCAATAAAAAGCTTATGTTACGAATTACTCGTAAGTATTTAATTTAATAACAGCAAAATGAAACTGTAATTGATAACACACAATCACAAGTAATTGCTTTATTACAGTTGTAATTTAGTACACATTGTAATTGCTAGTTATTTATTAATAACCGATTACCTGTATCATGACAATAGAAAATGGAATTACAAATTTCAAGTAATTGAAATTAATGTTGATTTCAATCATCATGCTTTTGTAATTGAATGAAACACCAACTAAATTGACATTACAATGAAAAGTATTGCAATTAAAATTGTAGACAAATCGACCCTGTAGTTTTTTCGTGACAATTTTCCCAAAAAGTGGCAGTACTTTACACAGTAGTCTGGTTATAAAGCTATCCACATTGATTCTATATTCTGAAGACTGGTTCTAAAACTGTGGAACATTTTACTGGCACTTTGTGCTGGCACTTAGCTGTCTTTTTGTGTCGCATTCCGTTCATTTTATGAGAGAGAGAGAGAGAGAGAGAGGGAAACAGAACGTATGAAAACACAATCAGAAAAGGAGATTTATGGTTGGTATAAGGCACTGGTATCCAGCCCATACCACAATTGTGGAAATTAATTCACACACATTCTTCAACGAGAGTACACAATTCAGTCGTCGATTATCAAGCGACGAGTGCACATGCGGTGGATGCTTACATATTTTTTGTATTTTTATTAAGAATATTTGTCTCTTTATTTACTAATACTAATATAAAGCAATACAACCACAATTTACATTTTGGACGTCACTGGTATAAGGAGACAGTTAAAGGTAAGCCAAGAAATACCGGCTTATGAATTGTCTTTTTGTGGCCACTTAGTGACAATTAACCCCCTCGTAGGACATCACCTTGTTAAAGTGGCCAGTCCTTTGGCTAGCATTCGGACTGGTTGTGTAATAAAGGGGCTAGTATTATAACCAGCTCGGAGACAGTCACATGAACTACAGGGGAACAACTGGTATTATGTATACGTGTTTACAATTAGCGTTTTCCAAATACAAATTACAGTATTTATCGCTTATAAGCATTCCACAATTTGCACCTTATCTGATGCTTTTTAATGAGATATGCATGTTCAAAAACTCGCTTATTGCATATAATAATTTCATTCGCATCTAAGAGAAACCTATTTCACTTGCATCGAAAGTGCATGATACATTCTAAGTTTGATTCAAATTAAGCTAATTTGGTTTTAATTATAAAATTTTAGTGCCTTTTTTTATTGTATTTGACTCAAGTTCAAAACGATGTCTATATAAGTATTTTTTTTAATGCAATTTATTAAAATTGTACAAGTTTAGATGCATTTAAGCGTAAAATGCTTATAGCCGGTGTGCAAATAAGCGATAAATACTGTAGTCGTAATTTCAAGTTAGTAAAAATTCTCAATTATATATTACAGGTGCTTTTAATTCTTATTACTTAATTACATGTAGTAATTGAAAAAATACAATTCCATGTAAATTCTTAAATGCAATTGTAATTAATTGCAAACAATTACATTTTAACTGTTTGCAATTTTTTTAGAAATACTTTTAATAAAGCATATTTTCAAAACGACAGAATACCCGTAGTTACTGCAAGTTTTTATTACTGAAAATGGTAAATTGATTAAAACCATGGTCATCAGTTAGGCAATATGTAATTAAGAAATATTTTTACTACAATTATACGTAATTGCGTTATTAGTGGTGTTATAAATATAAGCTAAAATTCTGTTAAGTATTTATTTAAATGATATTAACATTGTAAGTATGAAGCACTCGCGGCTTGGCCTATGGGCTAATAATTTAAATTTCAAAAAAAAAAAAAAAAATGTATTTAAAAAACATGTTTTTAGAAAATAATTGCAATTGGTTTCAATACCTTAATAAGAAACTGAAATTGAAAAACTACTTTTACAATTATAACTCGTAATTGCTTAATTACAGTTGTTGTCAGTTATCAAATAAGCAATAATTTATTAATTAACACAATTTAAGTGACAGATTTCTACAAAATTCCAATTACAAATTTCAAGTACTTTAACATTTAAAGTATATAACTAAAAATTTTAAAAAATTGTTAATTAAATTGTTCAATTATATTCAATTACAATGAATTATAATACTGATTTTAATTATAGCAGCATGTAATTGTATTTAACGGATTAATTGAATTACAAATTGTAATTGTTTTTAAATTACTTTTAAGAAAAGCAGCAATTCAAAATTTACCATTTACTTATAATTTAATTTGAAAATGTCCATTTGCAAGTATGTAATTGTAATTGAAAATTTTCCATTAGGAGTTATAGTTATTAATTGAGGTGTGGTTGACAACAACATGTAAGTGATATTGGATAATTTTTAATTAAAGTTTCTTATAATTAATTTACTAAAAATTTTATTGAAAAGCCCGATATTTGAATTCCATTAACAGTTGACAAAAAGGAAAAATTTTTAGGTGTTTAAACATTGTAACTGAAAATGTAATTGAAATGCTTAAATGGAAAAAGTTGCAATTGTAACTTAGTCGTTTACAAATAATTGTAATTGAAATGAAAAGATAACAGGTTACAAGAAATTGTAATTTTGGCATTTGAATAAAAGTACTTCTCAATTTAATTACATTTATTTACAAGTAATTGCATCTTCAGCTTTAAATGTATAATTACAAATTATTATAATTTGAAGAATATTAATTACAAGTGATAAGTAATTGCAATTAAAAAAGGTAATTTGAATTTTTTTGAATACAAGCAATTGTTTTTTTAGAAATAGTTGTTATTGTAATGATCCATTACAAGTAATTGCTACTAAAATTTTCCACTTTTAATCTCATGAGTAATTTCAGGTGTTATTTAGTACATTATAATTACCGAAGAAATCAGTTTGTAAGATATTTTTCGGTTTTAAATCAAAAGTTCATAACTAACTTGATTACATCTCTAAATGACATTTTCTAAACATAGAAAAAAGGAAGAAATTCGCCCTCTTTTCAGATGTAAAAAAAAATGATAAAATCAAAAAAATATATCCGTAAATTACGAATTAATTTTAAAATTGTTTTCATAAATTTACAGCCATTGTTTTGTGTTATGAAAGGAATTGTCAATTTTAATCAATTCCTCTCAACTAAACGAAAATTCTCTTTAGCCAAATTTTCGTTGATTCGAGAATGTTTTCATTTCAGAAACATCCTCATTAGGGAAACAAATACATTAAAATTGAAATGTTCCATACTTAAAAATATTTACAGATTTGTCAATAAAATTATAAAAAAAAGAAATTGTTTACGTATTTTAATTGTTTTAAAAAAAATGTACTTACATTTCTTTTCGAATTCTAAAAAGTGTCGTTATTTTTGTAATTTTCAAAAAAATTTTTATAAAATATTTTTTTTTTTTAAGTTAAGTTTGTTGTTTGAAATATAAATAAAAAAAGGAAAAATAACAACAACACGTGATTAGATTTTTTTTAAATACTTTTTTCAAATTAAGAATTGAAGAAAATTCAAAACTAATAACACAAGAAGAAGAGTTAAGGAATAGAAAAAAGTGTAAATTTAAACTAAAATAAATTTCATTTTTGAATATTTTAGTTTTTTTTTTAATAAATTTTAAATATTTTTTTGTTTAAATTTTTTTCAAATATTTTATCAAAAGCATCCAGGTTTTTTTTTTTTTTTCTTAAATATAAAATGTTCCATTTTCAATAATTATAAATATAAACAACTCATTAATAAACAAAAAATTAAATTTTTAAAGAAAAAAAAAAAATTAAAATAAAATTTTTTTAAAGGTAACATTTTCCATGTACTCACCCATATCATCGATAATTGGCGCCATGCGTAATGTAATGCCGACCAACATGAGGCACATGAGCAGCAGCAAACATGCTGTGGCAATAATGGTCCAACGAGCACGTTGTGGCAAATCATCTGGATCGATTACCTACAAAAATGTTCAATATTCGTCAAGAAGAACGAAATTGGTTGCGATTTATTAAATTGCACATGTTTTGTTGTTTTATTTTTATTATTTAGAAGAAAATTAATATGATTTACCTTGACTTCCTGGGTTTCTAAGTCTTGTACAAGTATTTTGGGTTTTTTATGGCGATGACGTTTTTTGTGACGATGGTGGCTGAAAGAAAAATGGAAATATATTAATTTATTTATATAACTTGCATTATTTGTTTATTATATAGCAATAATAACGTAAACCTTTACGTAACGTTAACCGCTCTAGCGGCAATTAAACTCGCAAACCTCGCATTAACATCTAGTCCAAAGGGCAAACCTTTTATTGCTTTAAAATAAGCTAATTTCTTTAGTTTTTTGGGTTTTTTACAAAAATTTTTAGGAAATCCAATTTTTACAAAATTTTCTATAAAATCCCAAATTGCGCATATTTTCTATAAGTTTGCGTAAGGTTTTCTTAAAAATCTTATACGCTCAAATTTTCTATAAAAAGACAATATGCACACATTTTCTATACAAGTCCTATTATATGCGCAAATAATTTTTTGACGGGAAATTTTCTAAAAATAAACCAAAATTTGCGCAAATTTTCTATAAGCAACCAATTTGGGCAAGTTTTCAATAAAAACCCAATTTGCGCTAATTTTCTATTAGCACCCAATTTGCGAACACTTCTGATCAGAACCCAATATGCGCAAATTTTTTATAAAAACATAATTTACGCAAATTTTCTATAAAACCCGAATTTGCGCAATTTTCTGTAAAACCCGAATTGGCGCCAATTTTCTATTAAATACATACTTTTTTAACAACGCAATTTGTGCAAGTTTTCTATAAAAACCCAATTTGTGCAATTTTTCTATTAGAACCCTATTTGCGAAAATTTTTTAAATTCCCGATTTGCGAACAGTTTTTAAAAGAACCCAACATGCACTTATTTTTTATAAAAACCTATTTTACGCAAATTTTCTATAAACCCCCTATACAAACCGAATTTGCGCAAGTTTTCAATAAAACCCCGATTTGCGCAAATTTTCTATTAAACCCCAATCTAAGCAAATTTTTTATAAAAACCTAATTTGCGCAAATCATCTGTAAAACCCAATTTACGCAAATTGTGCATTACAAGGCTATTTGCACATATTTTGTAAAAAGAAGTAATTTGCTAATATGTACATACATGCATACATTTAAAAAACGCAATTTGTGCAAAACTTGCCCTAAATAGTAAATTTGCACAAACTGTTCTAAAAATAAAATTAACATTAAAAAGGCTCCCGTACACGACATGTTTTTTACCCCGATTTGAGTACATTTTTTATTAAACCCTAATTTAGGCAAATTTTCGAAAAAAAAACTTATTTGCGCAAAGCATCTATTTAAACTAATTTGCGCAAATTGTGCATCAAAACGCTATTTTGTAAAAATAAGTAATTTGCTGATAAGTACATACATTTTTAAAAACGCAATTTGTGCAAAACTTGCCCTAAATAGTAAATTGGCACAAAATTTACATTAAAAAGGCTCCCGTACACGACATTTTTTTACATCTGAGGTGTTAAATTTCCCGCAGCAAAATAAATATGTAATGGGTCATTTTTTAAGAGCTATAGGAAAGTTAAAAACAAAACACATCAACTGACCGGTCCCGAACGTGAAATAAAATGTTCGCCGATCTTACCTCTCAATAAGTCCATTGTTAAGCGTGCTGTGTGGCATGTAGCACCGCCTTGTTGAAACCACATGTCATGCAAGTCAAGCTCTTGCATTTTGGGCAAAAAAAAGTTGGATATCATCTCACGGTAGCGCTCACCATTCACAGTTACGTTACGATTTGCATCATCTTTGAAGAAGTACGGTCCAATGATGCCACCAGCCCATAAATCGTACCAAACTGTGACTTTTTCTGGATGCATTGGTAGCTTTTGCAATGCTTTTGGCTGAAATTCACTCCAAAATCGACAATTCTACTTATTAACGTACCCATTAAGCCAAAAATGAGCTTCGTCACTGAACACAAGAAGCGCGCGATGAACTTTCTTAACAGAGCACGCATTTTGATAATAAAATTCAATAATTTGCAAGCGTTGTTCGAAGATGTTTGACAGTGAAACAAAACACGAAACGTGCGTCAGCTGTTTAAACCAGTATTGCCAAAAAGATAATAGCTAAAAAATCACCCGATACATATGTATACACAAGCCGTGGGTTACCTTTATAACATTGATTCTGTTAATCAGCCGCAAAGTCGTCTGAACGTTTTCAATCAGTAATATATGCCGTAAGGAAACAAGCAACGGCGATATACTACTGACGAAATGCTTAGCCGGATAAGGTTGTATTTTTACAATACTGATACATGTGGTTCGTTTAATTATTTAATGGGTAATTCCATGTCAAAAGGACCAAGAGTGGGACCGACCCCTTTCGATTTTAATGCAATTTGGTGGGAAGGTTCCTTTTATCTTGTAAGGAACATATATTAACGAAAAAAAATTAAAAAAAAATTTTTTTCGAAAGTTATGTCATATTCAACATGTCATAATTTCGCCGAATTAGCCGAATGTGTTGAGTTTATTTCTTCAATATCTCGAAAACTTCTTTACATACGAAAAAGATTTTAATGTCATTTTAAAGAGAATAAAAATTTAATACTTAGCAGATATTACATTTTTCCAAAAAAAATTTGTTTTCAATATATGGTTTGTAGCCCCAAGTATTCTCTTTAAAATTACATTAAATCTTCGTATGTCAAGTAGTTTTCGAGATATTGAAGAAATAAACTCAACACATTGCTAATTCGGCGAAATTTTGACATTTTTTTTTCTTCTCATTATTTTTTATTGAATTTCATATATTAAATATGAACTAACAATAATTAATCAAATCTTATCCTATTTTTTATTTTTGTCCTGCCAGTGCCAGACAAAAATTTTCTTCATCACGGGTTCTGCTCACATACATATATAGGTGTTTATCGCCCATCTAATTGGGTAAGTGCTGCAGTGTCTCTTCTTCCATGATTTAAAATATTTCGAGCTAGTGGATTTGGGTGTTCAAGCCTTTTTAAATATTTTACTGCATATTTTGTAATCATAGTTTTAACAAATGGCACATTGATATCATTATGAATATTTGAGTTTTTAACATACCAGGGAGCGGCTGTGATTATTCGAAAAAGTTTATTTTGGCGCCTTTGAATTTTTTCGATATTAGAGGCCGAGGCAGTTGCATAGTTGAATACCATAGCACCTGATTGGCTTTAAGATAGAGTTGTAAAGTAGAAGCTTGTAATCGACCCTAAGGACAGAATTTCTTCCAATAAGTCAATGAAAATGTATATGGCATTTCCACGTTAATCGCCGATCCAGATGTAAACCGAGATATTTCACATGCGAATGTTTAGGAATTATTTGATTATTGATTGTAATAGGGGGGCAAGATTCCCTCCTGAAAAAAATTTTCAAAAAAAAAAAATTCAGACTTTTAAGTAGCACTTAACATGTACGAATATTATAAACCTTCTTGAAAACAGCAATTTTGCCAGACATGCAGAATTACATGTGCGTTTGAAAATTGACAAGTCATATGTAAACAACATACCGTGTATGAGAGCTTTAACGATATTGAGTAAGCATAAAACGTTTTTACTGATGTCACAAAGAATATCTGTGGTAGTAAAAAGATATCAGATGATTTTTTCGGAAAAATAAAAGTTTTGTCACTAAAATTGCATTTACTTTTTCCCCTGAAAATATGGCGTCAGTTAGTGACAAACATGGTGAACTTTTTCTTCAAGATTTCACAGCATTTCAAAGGCGCGTTAAAGGTAGATGGGAGCCTGTTAAGCTAGCACATTGCCATTGGAGCATTGTAAGAAATACCCGTACGAGAGAAAAGCCAGGCACTCCAAAGCACTATGCCCTTTTAATTAAAACAGGAACATACTAAATGCATTTATAGATTCGTGATTTAAGATATGACCGTTTATCTAGAAATTGAGATGTGATAGAAATTGTTCATTCGGGTATTTTTATGTTCACAGAGAAAAAAGATTCGTGATCACAACCGCATTTGGCGCCCATCGAATTTCGTCGGTTGCATGTACTATCACACAATTCGGCAACAATTACTGAAAATTTCGTTGCTTAGCATATTTTTGAAAGCAACATTTGAATTTTAGTACACTATCAGTTATAACAACAGATATTTGTAGTTGTAAGTATGATTATTAGAAAACAAAAACATGCTTATACCCGAATATATCTTATGTTCAACTGAATTAACACAAAATTGGTGTTCATAACAAAAGGTTTGATTGTCTTTATCAATATATTTCTTAAACGGTTGCATAAACCATTTTCCTGATTTTTTACATACAAAATCAAAACAATTCCAATAACCTCCATTTGTTTGTATGTATATTTATTAAGATATTTTATGTATCGTTTATATCGTCGGTCTCATGTAGAAAGGCCCTAACTCGATTTTTTTTTTAAATTGAGTTTTTTAGTGATTCCAATACATTTCCACCAAATACACCTCGTCACAAAAATTTAATACAATAGCATCAAAAATATCAGTTTAACAAGCAATTGAAGAAGCCATTTTACATTATGACATGTTTTTGCCTTCTCCTGTAAAGTTGCATTTATGTGAGTTAGTGCCTTTCTACATGAGACCAACGATATGTACATTCAACCTTATCGTGTTCGGCGAATTTTAAATACACCTGCGATTGTTTGGTAATATATTAAAGAGAACGTGAAGTTATTTCCTTAAATCTATTACCAAACATTCGCAGGCGTATTTTAAATTCCCAACCACGATAAGGGCGATTGTTTAATTTTATAAAAACAAATACATTATTTACTCGACCAACACAGACAATTTTGAGAAGGGGGTAGGCCCACAATTCTCCCTTAAACGGGAAGAATTGTTATCGCACCTGAAATAATTCCAATAAGACCAAGCATTTTTGAGGGATTGAGAAAGCTGTGGGCTTAATTCAAAAGTGGCGAACATGATAAGCTTGAAACACATCGCCTTTTAGAAATCCAATCGAGCGTGACCCCGGAGCTGAATATAGTGGTTAAATCACCGGTAAAGGAGTATAGTACTAAGATGACTCACCCCTCGATAGCAACCACAGCCTCTGAAGACAAGATGGATTTGATGAAGCTGGAATATATGCTTTGATGGAACTAGTGATCCATTATAGTTTATAGTGCGTTTATAGAGAAATATTTTTTAAATATGAAATTAAAACTTATTTTATTAAATGTTCTTCTTACAAATTTATTTTTTAGTTTTGACAGAAAATTGAGTTCAAATTTGTTTAGTACTCACAAGAAACAATTTTTTTGGTTGTGAATTGCAAATAATGATACTTTCATTTGTTGTTCACGAATTTATACTATACTTGCAATCAATAAATAGCTGCATCAAATGAATTTAAAATTATATTATAAAATTTATTGACAAAAGCAAATTATTGATTGTAATGACCAATTTTCAGTATTGAACTGTATTTAATTTGGTTGTGATTGACAGCACATTCGTACTAATTTTTAGTATTAAATTAAATTAGTTATCATAACTAATAAAAGAATTGATAGAATCATATTTCAGTTAGAATTACGTTTTAATATTCATTAGTATTAAAAATCAGTTAGAGTAACACATTTTTAATAGTTGCAATAATATATTATATTACTTGATCAATATTTTATGACTGCAACCGTATTCCTACCAATTTGTTTTCTGTGTGTATCAGCGGTAAGGTAAAATACCCAGCAAAAACTTTGCTTACAAAATAAGCAGAAAAATAATGAGAATTTGACGAGCCGACTACTAACTTTTCTACTAGAAAAAGTACTTATTTTTGTTCGAGATGTCCCAAAAGTAATCCTTTATAATTTAGCCTATTATAATCTAAAAAATAATATGTTTTTTATAATTAAAAATTTTTATAAAAATATATAGTTACACAAGGTCAATAAAGTAAAATTTTTTTTTTTTTTTAAATTATTTTTTTTAATTATTTTATTTTTTATTTTTTCTTATTTTATTTTACTTTATTTTATTTTTTATTTTTTTTTCTGTCTCTGGCGGGATTCGATCGCGCAACCTCGGTGCTGATAGACTAGCTCGCTACCAGCTAGTGTACTGGGGCAGTGTAGTTTTTGTATTTAAAAACTATGTTTTTTGACTATAATGACTATAAGATATTTTTATTGTCATAATGAAAATATAAATTTTTCTGTTTTTAAGATATAATAATAAAGTTATTATTTAATATATAACTAATAATCCAAAAAGTGGCGAATAAAGCTACAAAGTAATGAATTCTTGAAGTCATTAAAATTAGGATTGTAAGTAAAGTTTTTGCAGGGTAACCAATTGATGCGGCCTCAGATAAAATGAAAAGTTGGGAATGTGTTGATTTGCCAAATTTTTATAAAACAGCAAATCTTTAATAAAATTGTTTTATAAGGCGACATGTTTAAGCAAAATATTTTAAAAATATCTAGTTAGAGAAACTTTGATTTGTTTTTAATTTGTCAGTTATTTATAAGGCGACTTTATTGATTTTTTTATAGTAAAATGCCTGGTAAATAACATAAATAAATAAGAAACTGACTTATCACATATTAAAGTTTAAAAGAAAAAACTATTTTTTAAACTTTTTAAATTTTTACAATATTTAGCAATTAATAGTTATTAACTACCAATTAGAGTTTTTCTTTTTCCAAGTTTTAAATTTCCCGGGAGAGCGGGATTTATTTTTGAATTTGCTGGGAATTCCCGAAATTTTTCGCTTAATATAAAACGGTGCAAAACATAATCACCCCTATCGTGAATAATTTTTCCCTCGTAATTTCCCTTTTTCACATATTTGCGATTATGACAAACTCCCATGAAAAAAGATAATTCAAATTAGAATAATAACGTGAAAAAATGTTTACGGGGAAAAATTCCCCTTATCATGAATAGTTTTTTCCCTCGCAATTTGTTCACGTTTCAATTAAATTTTTCCACTTTATTTTTGCTAGGGAACAGAACATGTATTTAAGTAGTTCCTCCTATAAATCGAATATTAAGGGTTAGTTCCGTCAATAAGGCACAAACAGATATAATGGGCAACAAAAGCCAATACAAAAGGTCAATTACCTGAAGATTTGTGAAGCTTTCAAAAGAAGTGGTGCCAGAATTTTGGAAAATATTTGACTACATAAAATTTAAAAATTGCAAACGAATTACGTTGTAATCAAACTATCCCTCCAATACTAAATATTTTGCTTTATTATTTTAACTTTTCTTTAAAATACAAACGTGTATATTTTTGAACAAAAATTTCGTTAATTTTTTATTTATTTAATTTTTTTTTTAACATTCACTGGAACTGATAGCGTGAACAAGTGTTCTGTTTTAGGTGTACTTTAGGTGTACACTAGGCCCTATAGAAACCCTACCCCCGGGTAGGTAGTGTAAATTATGTACCGATCTTCACGAAATTTCACAGTATCATTTATAGTCCTATAAAACTGTGACGATCCAAAATTTGTTATGATTGCCTTATTTTTTACGGTTTTAGGCGTACTAAACTGTTCGGGTAGTAGGGTTTATATGGGGCCTAAGGTAAATTATGAACCGATCGTCACGAAATTTCACAGTGTTATTTCTAGTTCTAAAAAACTGTGACGTACCAAATTTTGTTACGCTAGCGTTTTTTACGGTTTAAGGCGTACTAAACTGTTTTCCGGGAGTAGTGTTTATATGGGGCTTAGGGTAAAATATGGACGGATCCTCACGAAATTTAATAGCGTGATTTCCAGTCAAATAAAACAAATGTTTGCAAAATCTTATCTCATTCCGTGCCTTGTTCCAGCATTTATGTTATTTTTTGTAACAATATTATCAATTTTTTTAGGTGGTGGTTCCACATTTTGATGGATTTCAATCCCAAACTGCTTAGGATAAGTACAAGCAATTTGGCACAAAGGTTGTTCATTTCTTTTGAGTTGTTCGAAAGTGAGCGTGTTTTCAACAGACGGACAGACGGACAGACAGACGGACATGGCTAAATCGACTTAGAATTACTCAAGGACCCAGAATATATATACTTTATGGGGTCTGAGATGAATAATAAAAAAGTTTCACACGGAATGACAAACTTAATATACCCTCTTCACAACTAATTGTGGTGGAGGGTATAAAAATAATGACTTAATTTTGAATGCGTTCATTTTGTGACATCCCTTGTAAAATTCATTGGTTCTTTCAGTAGAATTGTAAATAGTGCTTTTTTGTTTTTCTGATTACTTAACGCATTATTTTGTAGGCGAAGTTTTTACTGAAAAAGTTCATCAAACTTAATTTTGATTAATTTTACAACATGAAATAAATTAAAATTTATTGATAGTTTTTCATTGTTGACTGCCGCGGGGCTCAAGCCCAAGCTTTCACGGACAGGTTACCCTTACATGTTTCAATTGTAAACACTTAATCTTTTCAGTAAGTTTTGCCGTTTAATACTCACAACCCTTGGCGACTGCTGGCAGTCAATAGTCAAACATCTATCTTTAAACCAAATTGTATTTAACATTCGGTAGATCGAAATTTGCTTTGACTGATTATCTATTTTAATTGATTAACATGTTCGTCCTTACTTCTGTTTTTGAAACATGTAAAAATAACCTGTCCGGGAAAGCCTGGGTTCGAGCCCCGCGGCAGTCAAGAATGAAAAATTATCAACAAATTTTAATAATTTTCATGTTGTAAAATTCCTTTCTTCATAAAAATAATCTAATGAAAATTAAATTTGATGAACTTTAGCCTAATTAAAATATCAAAATTTGGTTTAAAAACCATAAACAGTTCAGCAAATAACCACAATACTAAAGGCTCAACCATAATATGCATAGCCTCGCTTAACCTACTGTCAAAAATTAACAAAAAGTCTCTCAAATGTATTTAAGCAAACAAAACCAAAATAAAAAACATTTGATTATGTACGAAATGTGCGATTAGACTCGCACCTTGCTTAAGCAAATTACAGTTTCATTAAACTTAGCAAAAAGTTTCCATAAGATCAATATGGTTTGCCTCATATAATTTTCATGTATTCGCTCATTCGCTTAAGCCAATATAAGCACATTGTGGTTGGGCCTTTATTATTGTTAAAAGCTAAGGCACAAGCTCTATGTTTATATTGGTCCTTCAAATTGTGCAGAAAAAGGTCAACGAGAAAAAGAAAGACACAAAAAAACCTGAAAAACAGAAAAATGTACTTTGGATTTCAAGAAGAATTCTTGACAAAAAGTATGAAAAATAGAAGTAAGGAAGAACATGTACACAAATCAATAAAAAAAGATAATCATGCAAAGCAAATTTCGATCAACCAATATAAGAATACCATTTGGTTAAGGCGACCGTACACGACATGTTTTTGTCATCTGACATGTCAAATTACCCACTGCATACATGTCGTGTGTTACCTTTTAAACTTTGCTTCTGTAGAAGTCAGATGCAAAGTCATCTGACAAAATTTCAATTATAGCGTGCTCTATTTTCTTCTGACAAACCATCTGACATCAGAAATCTTTGCCGCGAAGAAACCGGCAGCGGCGTCCACTATTGACGGAATCATTAGCTGAAGTTAATATTTTACAATACTGAAATATATATAATCATCGCACCATTAAATAGAATTTATGTAATTATATACATATATAAAAACCGTTTCACTATAATATCCTAAACTGGTATCTTTGAATTAAAAGAAAAATATGTTAAGATGGCTAAATTATTTAACGGCGTAAATACAAACTTTCGTGGCGGCATTATTATTTTGGTTTTTGTAACAACTATGGGAAAAAAACAGAGACAATGTCAGAAGCAAATTACATGTACGTTTGTGACCGAATATTATAAACCTTCTGTAAAACAGCCATTTTGACAGACATGCACAATTACATGTGACTTGAAAAGTTGACAATTCAGATGTAAAAAACATGTCGTCTACATGCACCTTTACTGTGTGGTTACTATCGAAACATGTCAAATAGACCTGTCCATGAACGTCGGTTTGATTCCAGCGGCAGCCAAGAATGAAAAATTGCCAATAAATTTTAATTTCATTTCTTTATAAAAATAAGTTAATGAAAATTTAATTTAAAGAACTTTAGCCTGATTTAGATAGGAAAATTTGTATGTATTAAACAAATTATTTTCTTTCAATCGAATCCGCGTTTTCTTTACTTATTTCTGCTTTCAAAATTGTCTTTGTCATCATATATTACGGAAATTACCTCGTATTTATAAACGATTATTACATTTAACAAACGTTTATTTAAAAAATTTTCACAGCAAATTTGATTGTAACCCTTTTTAAATTAAAAATATGTTTATGAATAAAAGCAATAGTAGTTTATGCAGCTTTTTTGCACCTAAATCATTAAATTTTTTTGAGGCAAGTGTTAGCAAGTTTTGTAGTTTTTATAAAATTATTCTGGGTCTTTAAAAAAATTTTAAATTTTGTGCATTTTTACTCCTCTTCGTTTACTAGAGCATCGAACATTTAACATTGCCTTACCTATCGGATGAATTTGCATATTTTTCTTGACATAACTTATTTGCAATTATGTCAGCAGCAAAGTTGCCATAAGTAAAAAAAAAAAATCCAGGGAATTTCCGCTTTTTTTTCGGGGAAGTCCTGTATGAAAAACACTACTACCAATCCATTGTATGAATATGTGCAGTCGTTAGCGAACCTCAATAATTGTAAAGTTTTTTAATAAAACTTTTAAATAAAAATCAATAAATAAAACAATACGAACCGAAATAAAAAGTTAAAATGAACAACAACAATACATTTATCCTAAAAATACTTTTACCAGCCCCTATAAACACTCTCGCGCTCACATGCAAACACACTCACATTAATACTCAATCCATATTGTTTTGTTGCACATCATTGACTGCAAAAGGAGGAGGCTGAGTAAAAAATAAATCTTTTTTTTTATATTTTTCCCATATAATTTTTTTTACTGCATTATGAGTTTTTTTTTTCTTTTGCCTTCGAAAGTGTGTGTGAGTTCGTAAATTTGTTGGTTGGCTAAATGTTCCTCGATGTAAATTAATTTCTTTTTTTATTTCTTCTTATTGCGAACTACATGTATAGGCTTAACACTCATCTTTTTGTACTGTTAAACACATAAACAAATATGTATCAACAAACACTTAAGCGCACACACTGCCATGCAGTGAAATGCACAGAACAGTTGTCAGTGAAGCCGCATAAAAGTTGTATGTACGAAAACTACCTTGACCCAAATAGTTATTTTGTAAAATCAAAAAAAAAAAAAAAATAAATTAAATGAAAATAATAATAAACAGAGAGAATGATGAAAGATAGTGATAAAAAAATATTAAGTGTGACTATATTTAAAATGCATGAGCATTTTTAATATCTGTAAGTGGGTGCGTGTGTTTGACACAGTGTTGCCATACATTTTTTCCACCATATACCAATGCAATCAATAAAAAATCGAAAAATGGTTTTACCTACTTTAATCCATACTTATTTTAAACAATAAATTTAATTAAAACTAGTAGCAAAGATGAATTGGTAAAGCCCGAACACTCGGTACCCAAAACACCACAGTAGACACATTTTGAAGAGTGTGGCTTTTTATGACCTAAAGCCAATCATTGACCGACCAAAAACAAAAATTTGATATGGGGTTACGATTTATTAAAGAGTCCTTTTTGCCAAATATTATCTTGGTATCTACATCTATATGAGATTTGTTATCTTTAAATGAGAGAGTTTATGTTATCATTTCTGGACAACTCCACAACGAAGCATCACAAAATTAGTATGGCATATCAGCTTTTCTAAAAGTTATAGTCGCCAAATTTTATATTAATACCAACATTTATAAAGCAGTTATGGCATTAAAAACTGGTTTCGAGAGGGACATTTGTATGGGAACTATAGTCTTATATGGGCCAAATGAAATGAAATTTGTTAAGGTGATTTGGTTTGCAACAGCACACAGCAAACATACAAATTGAATTCAATTACAAAATGTGTGATATTAAATAAAAAGTTAATAAAATTTGTACCATTTTTTGATATTAACAACATTTTCTGCAGTAATGTTGTTAATTTGTGTAAACGTTTAATTGACTTGGTTAAATTTTTAATGTAAAACATGTGGCTGTGTAAATAAAACTGAACTGGCAAAATAAAATAAAGTAATTTGTTTTTCTTTTTGTTTTTCCTTTACCCACCTACAACTACGTTTAGAGTTGACCAAAAATTAACCAATTGTAGTCGGGACTGTAAGAAAAGATAAACTCACTGTTTATTTTTGTTGTTTTTGTTTACGCTTTGATATTATTACAAGTAAAACTTGGGCTTATACTTCTTATTCACTCAACAGTTTTATTTGTATTATATCTTTAATTTTTGAAAATCTTTGAATGAAGTTTCCTGGTGATCTGGCCTAAGCAACCAGTTAAATGCACGTAGGAAAAGCTTATCCTATCAACAATAAATTTCAGTTTATCAGTAGTATGAAATGGGAATTTAGCACATTCAAAACGAAACCTTGTTAAAACTGATTTTATTTTTAATTAATGATTTAATTGAAAAAAAAAAAATTAACGAGAATTTTTCCTGTGAACATATTGTTGGGCCGAATTTAATTTAAATACCAACATAATTCGATGGTTTTTGGCCACAGAAACTCTGTTCCGGAAATATATTGGTATGGAGGCCGTGTGAAAAACTTTTTTACAGAGGCTTTGTCTTTGTGACTATAGAACGAATGTAGAAAGTTTAATTATCTTGCAAATTATGCCCTGTTCTTTGCGCACAAGGTTTACAAAGGCAGCCTGCCAGCTTGACAGACATCGCTAGAAGTTCTTCCTGAGTTGAACGGTATTCTAGAAGGTAAGTCTTGATCCAATATTAGTATCAGCTACATACCAGATAAGTGCATGAATGCCACTCAAATGACAAATTAACACAGACAGAAAAACACTCGGGATAAACTAAGTTTTTTAAAACTTACTTTTAGTACGAGTCGCACTCAACAATTCAAGTACGAATAACACTAAAACGTAATTAAAACAATCCTAAATGGGATAACTTGCGAAAATCAATCCCGGACCTTCTTAAAATAAGTACAAAATTCCTAAACCAATTAAAAGAAAAGATTAAACTTTTCGTTGGTAGTGAAACTCTGAGAGTTAAATTACAAAGTGAGGGCTTTAATCTTATATAAGTTATTAGTCTCATCTCTCAGCATTGCATTCTTTACGCGTATATACGCTTGTGTTGGTCAAAGATTGTTGCAGACATTTAAAAAACACCACACAAGTAGTTAAGAAAAACATTTGCTTGTTGTGTGTAAAAACAACAAAAACAACAGAACAAGACGAAAACACATTATTTTCATGTTTCAAAAGTAAAATTGAGAACTCTTGCTTCTCATGTAGTTTATATTTTCAGTTATTTAACCCATTTTCGCTTGCTGTGCCAATTTGGAAACACTTCATTATTTGACAAAGTTTTTGACATTAATCAATATGTGTTTGCATAATCGATAAATTAAAAGTTCAGACATTAAAAAAATTTTTTTTTGCCAATTTTGGTACTCTTTAATTTACCAAAAAAAAATTTTTTTTTGATTTTTTGTTTATATGTAATGAATTTAATAATAAAATAACAAATATTTTATTTTTTGTCCGGTAGTTTTTGTTTGGGCTTAAATGGGTTAAGTACATCAAGTTCTTAAAGTAAAAACCATATCGGGAATGATGCTGGTGTTTTATAAATGAAATTCTGTATGGTGTAAAAACGGTTAGCCAATCAACCATAGTAAAAAAATCCTTTTTTTGGTTTATTTTAAGTACGGGATTTAATCAACTTTATAATACTTGAATCAAGCGCGTTTTGGGATTGGTTCAATCTTAGTTTTACTTAAATCAATCTTATTTTCGGATTATTTCAAGTACGAAATCGGGATTGATTATGGATAATTTAATTCTTTTGCGATTGAAAATTAGTACTTGTATAAATCTTTTTGTACTTGATTCAAGAAAATCCGTACGCACCGTACTATTAATACCGCTTCGGATTGATTTGAGTACGGATGGATTGATTTTTCTTTTGAGTGCAGTTTCTTTTTTTAAAAGTGTAGACTGTGATATAAACTAAAGATTTCAATGGATAATTTATCACAATAATGGCCATTTTCTCAATGTATCGACAAACTGCCTGTTACTTAATGTCAACATAAATTCATTGGACCGATAAACTGTCCGTTAACGATTTTGGGTTTCTCAATATACCGACAAAAAACATTGTTTTCAGCTGGCAACGCCACTCAAAATACATGTAAAAGTTGGGAGTCAGCTGATTGAATTTTTCTGTACGGCAAATAAAAGGAAAATAAATAATTGGCAGATGAGTGCCGGTTAGCTTTGCGATAAAATCGAAGCAAATGAGACATTGAGAAAACCAAATTTCTTTAATGTGCAGTTTCGTTGGGAAAAAAGGTAATTGCCTAATGAGAAAATGGCCATAAGTGTTTTTTTGAAATGCATGTTCCTGCCTGCAAATTCTTTTTATTCATACTATCCGCGAAAGCATTTTATAGCTATGATTTGTATATCCTTGTGCTTATTAATAAATAAAGTTTTAGTTTGAAGCGTTAATTTTACGTAGTCTAGCTTGTGATTTTATTAATTCTACTAACTCGTTAATTTAAAAAATAATAATGTTAGATTAAGCAAAAAAAAAAACAATGCAAGCGATATAATAAGCACAGCTTGTTGTTTAAAAACAAAACAAAAGCATTGAAAATATAAGTGGCAGCAAAAGCGAATCTACTCATGCACAATTCTGTTACACATGTCAGCACAAATGCATAATACCGCCTCCCACTATGGTGAAGGGGATATTTTAATAAAAAAAAATTTAATTTTGAATTGTGGTTAATTTATTGAATTGTTAATGGCTCTTAATCAAAATTTTGATATTTAAACCAGACAAAAGTTTCTTTGATTTTATTTGCATTAAATTATTTTTATTATTTTTATGACATGATATAAAACTTATTGATAATTGTAGTAAACTGAATTTTTTCGAAAAATTTAAGATAACACAGGGCAACAACATTGGGGTCATCGCCGCCATCCTCAATAATTGCAACGCGAAATTTAACTAGACTATTGGTAGAGCATATCTGCCAAAGGGTTTTGAAAAGTTAGTTCGAGTTCCGAAATGTCGGCACCTAAAGGCATTTGGTATAACTCAAAAAAATATATTAAATGTTCTTCTGATCTAAAAGACTATTTCAGATGTCTTCAGTAGAATTGTATGGCGATTCTTTTCTTAGAATATGTTAACACTCATTTTAAGGGGTAAATTTTGTCCTTTTTTTAACTTACACACAAAAGTATGCTTAAACGGCACTTTAGAGGGTTTGCATGTTCTATCAATATTTTCTGCATTAAATTTCACTAGGGGTCTTTTAAGACCAAAAAACCGGGCAACAACATTGGGGTCATCGCCGCCATCCTCAATAATTGCAACGCGAAATTTAACTAGACTATTGGTAGAGCATATCTGCCAAAGGGTTTTGAAAAGTTAGTTCGAGTTCCGAAATGTCGGCACCTTAAGGCATTTGGTATAACTCAAAAAAATATATTAAATGTTCTTCTGATCTAAAAGACTATTTCAGTTGTCTGCAGTAGAATTGTATGGCGATTCTTTTCTTGGAATATGTTAACACCCTAACACTCATTTTAAGGGGTACATTTTGTCCTTTTTTTAACTTACACACAAAAGTATACTTAAATGGCACTTTAGAGGGTTTGCATGTGCTAGCAATATTTTCTGCATTAAATTTCACTAGGGGTCTTTTAAGACCAAAAAACCGTGCGATGTATGTAAAACGGACTTTCGAAAAATTAAAAAATTTCAAGGCCAGGAATTTCGAAAATCCGTTTTACATACATCGCACGATTGTTTGGTCTTAGAAGACCCCTAGTGAAATTTAATGCAGAAAATATTCATAGAAAAGTTTAACCCTCTAAAGTGCCGTTTTTGTAAACTATTGTAAGGAAGTTAAAAAAGGACAAAATTTACCCCTTAAAATGAGTGTTAGAGGGTTAATATATTCTAAAAAAAGAATCGCCATACAATTCTACTGAAGACGTCTGAAATAGTATTTTAGCTCAGAAGTAAATTTAGAAAAATTTTTTTTTTTGACTTTATACCAAACTCAATTTTCAAGAAATTCGAAACTTTAGGGGCCGATATTTCGGAAACCCGAGATAACTTTTCAAAACCTTTTGGAAAATATGCTCTACCAATAGTCTAGTTTCATTTCGCGTTGCAAGTATTGAGGCTGTTTTTTTTTGCTGCACAGTGTAATAAATAATTTACAAACTTACAAAAATATCGCTTTAATGGGGAATTTTTTTTTTTTTAGGAAAATAGGAATTCTATTTAATAAAATTTAAAAAAACGCTTGTTTAACAAAAACAGCAGCGTAAAGAATTTTAAAAATATTTTTTTTTTTTTTTTTTATTTATTTTTATTATTGAATCTTTCTTATCGAAATTTACAATATGTATTCAAATCTTAATTCTACTTGTTGTTTATTAGTTGCTACCAGTGTAACCACTAACTGCTGTATTCAAATTTTAAAAATGTCTTCTAGTTAGGCTCAAAGTATCGGTTCTTTTTAGTTAGTGGGGACGTTTGTACAGAGAACAACAAAAACGATTTTTGGGGGATTATTTCATTTTGTTTGGGGTGTTATTTCATTTTTTTAATTGGGGTATTATTTCATATGAAATTATCCCCCAAAAAATCATTATGAAATAAAGCCCCAATATATTTTTTGGGGAATTATTTCATTTTTCAAATTTATAATGAAAACGTTTTTGGGCGCAAGAATTTATCCACTTTGGTATACAGAACACCGGCTTCGATAAATAAAGCTGCTTTGCATAGCCGGCCTTCGGCCGTGCGCAATGGTTTTCTTCTATATGGTAAACCAAACACCGGCTTCGCTTACTTAAGCTTCTCTGCGTAGCCTGGTCGATTCGTTTTTTTTGTACTATAGAGGAGAAAATCGTGGCGCTATGCAGAGAAGCTTTAGTTAGCGAAGCTGGTGTTTGGTATACCATAGAGGAAAAAGTCATTGCGCCCGGCCGATGGCCGTCTATGCAGAAAAGCCTTAGTTGGCGAAGCTTGTGTTTGGTATATCATACCATGATATCTATTGCGTGATTCTTTAAAGCAAAAGTGTATAATTGATTGTATTAAATATACTGGGCTCTTATTTCATTTCGGAAATTGGGGTTTTATTTCATATGAAATAAGCCCCCAAAAATTAGGGAATTATTTCATTTATGTTTGGGGCGTTATTTCATTTCGTTGGGGGTTAATTTCATTTTCAAAATTGGGGCTTTATTGCATATGAAATAAGACCCCACGCTTTGGGGGGTTATTTCATTATTTTTTTGGGGGGTTATATTTTGGGGGGTTATTTCATGCCGCCATTCTAGACTGTCTTCTTTGAAGCTTTTGGATGTTAGATGCGCATGCAGTACCCCATAATTGGATGCCATAAGTCCATATTGGTTTTATGATGGACTTGTATAAGAGAATTTTGTTGTCTAAGGACAAGTTTGAGTTTCGACCGAGAAGCCAATGTAGTTGAGCTGCTTTAAGTTTCATAGCCGTTATTTTCGCTTCAATATGACGCGACAAGGTCAAGCGTCTATATATATGAATTCCCAAGTACTTAACATGGTTTTCTACCGGAACAGTGATGTTATTTATTTTTACAGCTGGGCACGTTTGTCTTCTGAGCGTGAAAGTTACGTGAGCACATTTAGCCGGGTTAACCTTTATTCTCCATTTTTCTAGCCAGGCCTCTAGTTCATTGATGTGGGACTGCAGATTTTGCGATGCGACTTTTGGGTCATGGTTAACGCTAATAAATGCTGTGTCGTCTGCAAATGTAGAGGTATGCGTGCTCAGGTTTGTTGGCATATCCGCTGTGTAAATTATATATAGAAGCGGTCCTAATATGCTGCCTTGGGGGACACCAGCAGTAATTTTCTTGAGGGGGGAGTATTTATCTTGCGACCTTACTATGAATGTTCTGCCTGTTAGATAGCTCTCCAGAAGCTTGTGAGTGTTTTGAGGAAGCATTCGTGTTATTTTGATGAGTAGCCCATCATGCCAAACTTTGTCAAAAGCTTGGGAAATGTCTATAAACAGTGCTGAGCAGTATTGCTTTTTCTCAAACGCCGATCTAATAAGGGTGACAATTCTATGCACTTGTTCTATTGTACCATGTTTCGCTCTGAATCCGAACTGGTGATCCGGGATTATGTCGTGTTCATTTAGATGAGGAGTTATACTTAAAACGAATATTTTTTCGAAAAGCTTCGATAGGATTGACAATAAGCTTATCGGTCTGTACGACGCAACCTGTCTAGCATCTTTTCCTGGCTTGGGAATCATCACAATTATAGACCTCTTCCATGAGGATGGGAAGTATCCGACTCTTAATATAGCGTTAAAAATGAGCAGCAAGATTCTGGAAGCAGAAGATGGTAGGTTTCTTATCATTGACCCCGTGATGCGGTCAGGTCCGGGAGATTTTCTAATATTCACTTTTTCTATTGCAGATTTTACTTGAGTTATGTTAAATTTTAATGGATGGTTTACCTTATCAGGAATGATTGGACGACAGGAACAAGTATGTGTATCATGTGGCGTGAAAACTTTCTCAAGGTGGCCTACAAAAGCGTTTAATTTTTCATGTGTGTTTTTGGCCCAAGTGCGGTTTTCCAGTCTTAATGGAGATTCTTGGGTTATAGGGCATTTCATATGCCGTACAGCCTTCCATAAGCTATAATTGGTGTTTTTTGTGGCGTCTAGGCTGTTTAGATAGCCTTCTATTGCGGACTCGTGGTTCTGTCTCAATTTGTTGCAAAGTGTGGTCAGGCATAATTGTAGTTGGGCCTTAGTGGTTGGGGAACGACTGTTTTGCCATTGTCTTCTTAACTTCCTTTTTTCTCTGATAAGGGCCTCTATATTTGTCGATGTATTGTAAGGAGCACGTTTAATTGTCCGCTTGATTGGGGTTGCATTTCTTGCTGCAGTATCCAAGACTTCTGTAAATCGGTCGACAGCTATTTGGATGTCAGATGAATTTTTTAGGGGAATGCACTGTGATAGGTGAGAGCTCACATACATTTTATACTTTAACCAATTTGTGTTTCTGTTTGGATAGGAAATAAAGTTTGCAGCTGCAGCGTCAGAGTTACCTTTTAAAATGAGGATTGAAGGTGAATGATCAGACGAAAGATCATAGGAGGAACTAACTAGTACCTGATCGCGCTTGATGTTTTTAATTACAGCAAAGTCAATAAGGTCTGGTAGCTTATTGAAGTCGGTTGGCCAATAGGTAGGCTTACCACTCGATACCACATCAAAATTATTTGCAGTTACGGTATTGTATAGCTGATTACCTCTAGGACTAATAAGTCTGGAGCCCCAATATGTATGTTTAGCGTTGTAGTCGCCAGCAGCAATGAATTTCTGGCCCAATGTGGAGAAGAAGTTGAGAAATTTATCGTTTACAATTTTGTGCCTCGGGGGACAATAAACGGATGTTAACGTTAGATTGAAATCAGTAAGATTTATAGATGTGGCCTGGATACAATCTTCTTCGTACTCTGGCAATGACAAGTGTCTGATGTGTTTGTACACAATTATGGCTGTGCCACCACAGGCTCGTCCGCTGGGATGTTTTGTGTCATACGTAAGGTATCCATTTACCCTAAAGCAGTTTTTATGAGTAATGTGTGTTTCAGAGACAAGAAGTACGTCGATTTCATGCCTACGAAGAAAGTTTGCAACTTCGTGTTTATGTTGGGATAACCCGTTTGCATTCCAGAAACATATTTTTAACTGGTTCATTTTTTGTTGAGTAGAACTTGCAGGAGCATGTTCTGGTTTCGCATCATTTCCTGAAACATGTTCTGCATAGTGGCCATGAAGTTATTCATAGTTTGAATTAAATTTTCAATTGAGGTAGGCATATTTCCAGAAGGCATTTGTAGACCTTCCCTAGGAACATTAGCGCTTGGAGGTTGCTTTGCGTTAGAAGTACTCGGGGGATTTTTCGCATTAGGGTTTCCTTTTAAGACTTGGGCATATGATTGGTTTTAATTGTTTGTTTGTGAAGTACTAGCAATAGAACCAGCGGCTTGGCTGGGCGCATGTGACGGACCATATTGGGAGTGAGTATATTTTTGAACTAAAGCAGGTTTTTTTAAATGCAAGAAGACTCTACAACCCCTATAGTTTGCCGTGTGATTTTCGCCACAGTTGCTGCATTTCTTTACATTCGGGTCAGCTTTAGAACGATTACATTCGGCGGTTTTATGAGCGTCGCTCATAATCTGTTTGATTTTCACTAATTTATAAAAAAAACCTACATTGGAATTCGATTTTATTGCTTCTTCTGGCAACACTGGTGTGGCAAAGGAATAATAGCAAGAGATAGTAGTAATATAAAATTTCTGAAAGTTGGATTTTTCTGCACTGTACACAATGCAGGTTATAAAGGAAAATTTAAATTTTAAGCAAAAGTTCTTTTAAATAGCAAATCTTTAGCAACATTTCCTATATTTCAATATTAATCTTTTAAAGTGTACGATGTATTCAAAAGATTAATGACAATTCCTACGCGGCACATTTCTATGGATTATTTTGAACTACATTCTACAACGTATGGGTTCCACAAAATTATTTGCCACATAATTCTACTTTCAGTCTCATCTGAATATATACATAGTTGGTAATTAGAATCTCTTTCTGTTCTGGGCATTAAAATACAATGTAATGTCCGATGGAAAAAACATTTATTCAAAGTGTCGAAGGAAGCATTCAATTGCCTCAGTTTTTTTTTAACGGTGTAAGAGATATTTCACTCCATCTGTGCCCATGTTCCATAACTCCCGCGTCTGAAATGTGAGAAATGAAACAAAAGAGTCATAAACGTAAACTAAATACTGGGTTTCTTACTTAACTGCGTCACGAAAGGAAATTACTCGCCAATTTACACAAAAAAGTGTGTCTGTAAAATGTTTATGTAAAAATTTCCGCTTTGAACCGTCAAATAAACTCACGAACAAAAACGGCGTATTTAAAATTCAATGAATAAGGAAGAGAGAGGTAAGTATTTTGTTCTTGGCAGATTTTTTCATTGTTTATTAATTTTAAAATTTTTAAAAAATATACGAATGTTTGCAAAGCCATTTTGTAAACATCAATCGTTAAAGTCGCACTTTTCTTTTTTTTTTTGAATATTACGAAAGTTATACACGTATCGACGTAATCTCTTTTGATTCGACAAGAATTACAGACAACTCTTTTCTCACTTTTCGAGAAACGAGGAAATATTTTGTTTCACATCTTTAAGACGCCAGAAGTTCTCGACAAAGATTCAGAACATGGGTATAAATCTCCTTACTATCTATTAGTACTGGGAAACTATCGATAGACTATCGATATTATCGATAGTCTGAAAATATCGATAGGAAAAATATAAATATCGATATTTTTAGTATTTAAAATACAGATATGTAGACATCTAACAGCAGCTATACACACACAGTTTTTTGCCGCAAATTTTTTCTTGCTATAATTAATTCGCGCTGAATTACAGCAATGAATACAAACAACAAGAATGGCAAGTGGTATGGATTGTTTAGCAGTGCTTTTTACTACTAATTAAAAATTTGTACATGTTTATATAGGGACTGAAATGTCAAATATTTTTGTGATGTTGTAAAAAAATGCAAATCCAAATGCAATTGCAAGCATAGGACAAAACAAAGAACGACCATTAGAGGATAAATCCGCTAGATTGACTACCTTTTTGGGCTTAGAATTAAGAAAATTTTTTAAAGTTGTAGTGGAATATCTTATAGCCCTTGTTACTTCGGTTCCTTCAGAAAGTTACTTATCAATTTTTAAAAAACTGCCATCTAAAATAACGTGCGTATATACATACGTCTCATACATTCAATAAAGTGATGAAAACAACGGACTGTAGCCTTATAAAAAAATAATTAAAGTTTTCCTGCACAAGTACAAACATTCAGTCGATAGTAATATCGATAAATCGATAGTGAAATCTGAACTATCGATAAATATCGATAGAGGAAAATATCGATAGTATCCCAGCACTACTATCTATACAACCTACATATATCCGACCGCAATTGAAATAGAACTCTGCTGTGTGGGCCGGTCCTTTAAAGTATATTTTAGAGCTCTTCCACCGAATGCAGTAGAGGGTGGGGTTTTCATTTAAGGCTATCGAATTCTATTAACTCCCTTGAGTACCGAAGCAATGTAGGTTGTATCTGCCTCTTTTATCCTTACTACAATGGGAACTGTTCTGATAAAATTAGAGATTGGGTTCCCGGAACTCGTACGTTTGTTCCTAATAAACATTTTTCCTAAAGAGCCCGTCATTTTGTGTTCGATTGGCTGGTGAATCGTACAAAAAAATTACAGGAAAAATTCTTTGTTTGGCCGGACAGTTCGTATGTAGAAACCTTCTTGCTAAATAAAGTCTTCCCTCTCACTTTCAACATGAATAAGTTCAAGTCAATTTTTCACAAGCACTACTCTCGCTATCCTTCTTCTGATAATCGATTTTCCTAGTTCCAACCCAATGCAATGCGTTAGAAGGGTCATCCCTTGAGTGCTGGTATGCCAATGGGGAACCCACTATCACCCACTATAGCGGATATCATACTTGACAACCTACTTGATAATGCAATTACTGAACTAGAAAATAAAAATATTTACATTAAATATATCGTCAAATATGTAGACGACATTTTGGCGATAACTCGCATAGAAGCCAAGGACACAATTCTGTCAATTCTTAACAAACAACACCCTAAAATACAATTCACTACTGAGATTGAGAAAAACGGAGAAATCGCGTACTTAGACTCAAAAATTATACGCAAAAATAATAAGATTCTGTTTGATTGGTACACTAAAGAAACATCTTCAGGAAGGTTAATGAATTACCACGCTACACAACCCAAAAATCAAATTATAAACACAGCAAAAAATTTTATTTCTAGGGTATACAACATAAGTGATACACAATTTCATAATAAAAACAAACACATTATAACAAACATTTTAAAAAACAATAGCTTCCCCACCAAACTCACATCTACATTGATAGACAATACGATTAAACAATTGGATAAGGACAAAAATAGCCACAACAAATCTGCAAACATAGAAAAAGAAAAGAACAAATTTTACAGTGTAAAATACATACCTGGGTTAACCGATAATAATAATATACGGTCGTCAATAAAAACAAAAAACATCTGTTTTGCATACAAACCCAATTTGACATTAAGTACAATTTTTTCTAGAGTTAAGGCGCCAATTAATAAACAAAAACAAAGTAACATTGTATACGAATTACAATGTAAAGGAAATGACAAACAGCCATGCGAGCTAATTTATATAGGAACAACAAAACGTACACTGGAGACAAGAATGGGAGAACACAAGATAGACATAATGCGGAGAAAAGAGACAACAGCACTAGCACAATACATCCAACATACTGGTCACACAATTAGGTTCGATGATGTAAAAATTCTAGATAAAGAAAATAAAGAAAGAAAGAGGTACACAATTGAAAGCCTAAGAATCCAACAACATATTAATGGAACAATGAATTTGAAGAAAGACACGAACAAAATAGATGCGAGCTATATATTTATGCCATTACTTGAGCTGTGATATATTTAAAGTTTAAAGTAAAATGTATTTTTTAAATATTAAAATTAATTTTTATATTTGTATGATCCTGAGTACATCTAAAACTTTTTAATGTGATTAAATGTTCATATTGTAAGTCTTTAATGTTTATGTCGTACATTATTGTATTTATTTTATTGTTTTTATAATTTTTAAATAGACAATCCCTTGAAAAAGTCGACAAACAATCGACAAAACGTCGGGAACAAAATATTGTAATTAAAAATTGAATTTTATTTACATTGAAGAAATTTAGGCCCTATTAGCTTGACAGAAATAATATTCAAAAAATACGAAGTTCAGCTTGAGTGCCAGAAATTACAAAAAAAAAAGGTTTTTAAGGAAGGTTTAATGCCAGAGTTTGAAGAGTTTCGTTACCAGTTTGAGCTGTCTATTTTAAAAGCCGTTTCTACACAAAAGTATCCCATGGAAGCTTGAGGAGAAATGTAAAGGGTGATAAGTACCCACCTATATTAATATGCCAATGGTCTTCGAATAAAATAAACATTTATTAGGGGAAAACTAATTTTTTCATTAAAAAAGTAATATTACATTTTTAGCTGTAGACAAGTAAATTTCGTAACAAAACGCAAATTTCAAGCAAAAATTCTTATGAAGAGTACGAAAACTAAATTAATTGTTTTTAAATATCGCATGCAATAACAAATATATAAAAAAATTATTGCATGGTATAAAAAATATTATAAAGATATTACGATTATTTACACTTAATTTTTTTATGTTTTTATGAAATATCAATCATTTTAATCAATTTTTTTTAAAAATTTGATTTTTTCAATATTAAATTTTATGATTTTTGCAAAAATATTACTCAGACTGAAGTACTCATGAATGAGAGATATGTGAGGGATATGACCACTGTACCCAAGTTCATCTCAAGAAACCAAACCAAAATTAAGACTATGGACAAGGTTACAGTAATCTATAAACACTTTATCCAAATCGTATTTGTGAAAATTTTGATGAATTTTTGAAACTTTGACTGAGTGAAATTATAATGAAAGTGCGCAGTGTCGGATATGGCCACTATGTCCAAATTCTTCTATTTCAGGGAATTTCTTATCGCATGTGATATTTTTGAAAAATTAATTTACACATCAGAATGGATACAAAATTTTCAGGCAAACAAGCTTATAAATCACATCACAGTTAAGAGAATTTCCTATAAAATAGCAAATTTTTAAGAAAATCTTACATATAACATTTTAATAAACTTTGGCTGACTTCCAAAACGTCAAATGCTTTGTATAAGAACAAAGTATAATGTTTCATTTTGCCGCAGTACAATATATATGCAATGCAAACCCTTCCAAAACATCAATGGTAAGTATTAGTAACGCAGCAAAAAGCAATCAGAGCATCGGTTTTAAAGTTGATGCTTTGTGATATTTGACATTTCATTTGCAAGCAATACAGATTTATTTTAATATTATGCATTGTATCACTTACATTTCAAAACGTATAAATAAACAGAACACATAATTGCATTGTTTCGGTACTTTGTACATGTGCATGGTTAAAATACTGCAGTAAAACTGTATACAAACTTTGTATTAGTACGTTTCGGAAGTCAGCCTTTGTTTTTAATAGAAAAATTTTATAAACATTTCTTTATTTTGAGCAAAATCTATAATTATGGAATGTTAATTTTAAGGAAAATTTCTTGTATTTTTTTTTTTTTTTTTTTTTTAAATTCCCTATGCTAATCTCCGCGAATCTTGACGCTTGTCTGCAGAAAAGAAACCAGAGTCTCTGGCGGGAATCGAACCCACAACCGCACCCATTAGTTTATCTCCAGCTAAAATTCCTACAAGTAACAAATTGTAATCACTTTACACATTTTAAGCATAATTTCCTTCAAAAATATAAAAGCTTTACTTAAAAAAAACAAACTTGTACCATTATATCTGTGTTTTTTTTTTTTAAGTCCAGGATTTATTAACACGACCTCGTAGTATCGATACATTACACACAGCTACAAAATGGAATCAACGATGGCGATAACTATAGTAAACCAGCTACTTTTTCGAATAATTTTAACTTTTGGCGCCCATAGTGACAGTTTAATGAGAATGAAATAAATTTTTTTTTTAATTTTGTATCCATCGTTTTCATTGTGTTTTTGTTGTACAAGGCGAGACTGGACTACAAAAGCTGAAAAACAACACCAGATACGAGTAGTCGTATTCTGTTGCATGCGGAAACGGAAGTATTAACGACAACTTTTTAAACCAACAAATATCATTGTAAAATTTAAGGCGAGTAGTTTGTTTTAATGACAGAAGTGTGCAAACTTTTGTTAAACAAAGAGGAAATTAAGTAAAAGAACATTTTTATATGATTATATTAGAAAAACAAGTAAAAGTGCTGAATATATTCGACTACGCTGAATCCTTTATACCCTTCACTATCATATTGAAAAGCTCATTGTTTGCTAATTGTTGTTTTAATTTCTACAATATTGATGTGAGATCCCATTAAGTATATATATTCTGGGTCCTTATCAGAAGCGACGTTGATTTATAAATGTCCGTCTGTCTGTCTGTCAGTTGAAATGGGCTTTTCGAAGACCCCAGATATGATGGCGGCTAGGGGGTTATATATTTATGTCACATATACTCCGTTGATGTTTGCTAATGATATCCAGCCTGATCGGTCCACAAATGGCTGAGATATAAGCAAGAAATCACGATTGCCTCTATTTTACCAAAAAAATCCTTTTTTGTTGTTGTAATTTATATTTACAATAACATCCCTGCGGAAAATTTGTGTCAATTGGTTTTAAGGCACTTATCCCGCGACAAGTGAAAGCAGTTTTATAATAAAAAGGAACGAATTGTGATAGGTTAAAACAGAACATATCACTTAACTGGTGATAATGTGCTAAAAAATTAGTTACTCCAGAAGGTAATTGACAAAGAACTTGTCATGTAACTGGATTTTTTGTGGATAATGACTGATTGATTCTATCTGGTTCTATTACTTTAAATGAAGTGGATCCGCCCTAATAACATGGTTCATTTGGGAAAATATTTGCGACAGGCATTATGTTAACTGAAATTGAATGTGTCCATTTAGGTTTTTTCTGTGACCTGTTACAAAGCGTCAAAAAGGTGCCAACTGACCCCCTCGTAGGACATCGCCATGTTAAAGTGACAAGTCCCCTTCATATAAAGTGTTACAACTCGAACCGGTCCCTATCACTGTAGAACTGTCACGTGACAAGTTAAGTGTTAGTTCCCTGTCCTCTAGGGATTATTAAAAGATTATTTAACTCTAGAAGGCTAGCCCACGTAAATTTTATGTATAGTTTTGTTATTATTGTTGCTACCCAAGCATCCAGTGGCTTAACGATATCAATCAATACTTTTTGAATCGCTTAAACATAAACAAATCATTTTTAGTCGTTTAAGTGCTTTTATTAAATGAGACAATCATGAAGATGTTTACTGGTGGAAACTTAATTAATTTTTTAATTAGTATCACAAATTCTTCAATAGAAATTAATTTTTGATTTTTTTGTTTGTACATAATCATTCAGACATGAAGTAAAATATCTTCTTTTTTATAATATCTTTGTGAAAAAAATGTAAATAGTTGCCCTTAACCTCTATAGAGCCAATTTGGGGTTGAACCAATAAATTTTAATTCATATTTGGGGTATTCACAAGGTGTATTATCATGTTATATTGTCGGCTGTATCGCCCAAAGAAAAATCGCCCAAAAAAAAAACAAAAATGAAAAATCGCCCAAAAAAATTGCATGTAAAATTGGGCCTGATTTCATATGAAAAATGGCCCAAAATTTTTGGGCTATTTATCGTTATTGTTGGGTGATTTTTGGTTTTTTAAATTTGGGTGATTTTTCATTATGAAAAATCAACCAAAAATGTTGTATGAAAAATTGCCCCAAAAAAAAATGGGCTATTTTTAAAATTCTACCATAATCTTACATAGCAGAGAAAACCATGTTTTATTATGGTTGCAAACAACAAAACTATTTTTCAAGAAACTAATTTAACCATTATATGGTTGTCGGCGACAATGATTTGGTTAAATTCAACATAATATCGGTAGAATTTTTTTAAAAATAGTTTTGTAGGATTTTCTCCTCTATGGTATAACAAACACCGGCTTCGCTAACTAAAGCTTCTCTGCGTAGTCGGCCTTGTTCGGAAACAAGGCAGTTTTTCGAAGCTTTACTTAGCGAAACCGGTTTTTGTTAGACCATAAAGGAGAAAATCCTTGCGCCCGGCCGAAGGCCGGCTATACACAGCAGCTTTAGTTAGCGAAGCCGGTCTTTGTTATACCGTAGAGGAGAAAATCCTTGCGCCCGGCCAAAGGCCGGCTATACAGAGAAGCTTTAGTTAGCGAAGCCAGTATTTGTTATACCATAGAAGATGAAATCCTTATTTTGGATGTATATATTTAATATATACACCCGGAGTAAAAGCTATAAAAATATTTTATCCATATTATGTTTAATTTAACCAAATCATTGTCACCGACAACCATATTATGGTTCAATAAGTATCTTTAAAAAAATCACTTGAAATTTTAACGGTATTTTAAAAAAAAATTTACACATTTTTGATTATAAGTTAAGTTGCGGACGTTGCAAAGTGTCATAACGTCCTCGTCCTCGTCCTCGTCTTCGATGGACATTATGACACTTTAAAAGTGTCCAAGGACACTACGACACTGGACGTTATGACATGTCACCTAAATTTATATGAATAATAAACACTTTTTTGCAAATTTAGTAATTTTTTTTTTTTTTTTTTTTGGGAAAAAATTCGTTTATGCTTTTTGGGTCATTTTTCATTTTCTTTTTGGGCCCTTTTTCGTTTTTTTTTTGGGCAAAATTTCATATTTACCTTTTTGGGTCATTTTTCATGTTCGCTTGGGCGATTCTTCATTTGGGCGATTTTTCATTTTTTTTTTTTTTGGCCATTTTTCTTTGGGCGATATTTCCTACAGCCTATATTGTCATAATGTGCTAACATTTTACAATGTTTTAAAAATATTGTTGTTGCTTTGTAAACAAAAGGTGTCTTAAATAAATAGAACTTTGCTCGCTATGTTTATTGTGCTGTCGTAATTAATCCGAAGAGACCTGCGCTAATCGGCTGAGCCGAGCCGCATTAGTTTTTGTAAGCCGGCGCCGTTGATGGAATTTAACTTGCGGCTAGGAATTTTTGCAACAAATCACTTGCGGCAAAAATGAGATGGGCTTAGGACTCTGCTGTTTCGTAAACAAACAAAATGAAATTTATTTGTGATTTGCGTCTGAAAAATGGAAAATAGTCAGGTGGTATCTGATTTAATTTATTAATTCATGGATTAGAATTAAAGAATACTTTTATTTTAGGTAAATATTAATTTTTTATATTTGTTTTAAATCAGCTGCTTTAAATTCCAAATAGCACACGTAATTATGAGGGGTTCTTCACAACAGTCGTATTATTTCATAAGACATATGGCACCTTGTGAATACCCCAAATTAATAATTCAAAAATAAAGTAGATTATTCGAATTAGATGTCTAAGCCATCGTGCTGAGAAATTTTTATTACTAAACACATTTGCTAAATTTGCTAAAAAATTATATGCGTGTAACATAACCATTTCTGTCCTTTGTATTGCCCACCACCGTTCTAACGTTTGTTCCGGCTAATAGGAAATTAAACAAAACAAAATAAAAAGAAAGACAGCAAAAAACAGTTACAAAACATCATATGAATGTCATAATGTGACTATGTATGTTTAGTTTGTATAGTATAACAAAATGCTTTAATGGAATTAGAACTTTTGTTTTTAGAAAAAATCAGTTAAAAATAACGAATGCCACCACCATCATCATTATCGCCAGTTGTTGCCCATTTTCCTCATACAATTTTACAACCGGTGTGGTTTTCTTTTTGATTCTATTCCATGACCAAATACGAGAACGAGTATGTGTGTTTGTGTGTGTTTTGGGTTTTTTAGATGGTTTAACTTTACAACTGGCATGAAGAGTTTTCGTTTTCGATTTTGTTGTATGTCATTTCCGTTTGCCCAAGCTAACAGCACTTCCGTTTGGAATTTAAAACATATTAGAGTTAAGTTGCAATACAGATGAGCCAACATTTGTTTTTTAGTTTTTTTTTATCTTTTCTAGTTTTGCTTTTCTTTTTTTTGCTGTAATAGTTGAATTTAAATGGGATTTTGTGATATAAACATGGAAACTCCAAATCTGTACCTGAATTCTTTTGATGCTTATGCATGTTTTTTTGTTTAATAAATAAATAAAAAAATATTTGTCCAGGGATTCAACACATAATATTGTTTGGAAACAAATAATATTATAATAAAGAAATATTATTGTTTAAAACAGTGATCGATGAGAAGGAAGCACTTACGCTAAGAACTATTCGAAAAAAAAACTTTAAAAAAATGCGACTTTTACATCAGTTTTTCGAACTACACATCTGTTTAAAATTGTCTTCACTTTTTATAGTTCTATGTGATTTTGTTGTAATTTGCTTCCGAAACAACTTGTTATTTTATTTAAACTAGTGTTCGCCTAATGGTCAAAATTCGACCATAATTTTTTTGTAAATATGAAGAAAACATAATTCATCTAAGTATATATGAATTTATTTGTTTCGAGCGTTTATTTTTTCCTTCAAAGTGGATCGATTTGGCGAGGGACCAATCTCTGGTTCATATTTTATCTTCTACGTGAGTTAATTTAATTTTGTAAGTTCAATATAAAAAATACCAATTGAAAAACAAAAAATTATCAAAAAGTCTCCTTTATATATTGTCATGCACTCAGGCCGTTGCACGTTTAATTTTATGTTTCTATGTCTAATATTGACGAAAATTAATCAAAGTACCAGCTGTTGGACGAAAACTTACCAAAAAGCTCCCCTTACATGTTCTTGTTCACCCAGTTTAATGAATAATTTTATCTTTATAGGTCGAATATTAACGAAAATTCAAAAAAGTTCCAGATGAAAAACAAAAAATACCAGCATTTTTTATCTTATAGGTTACACTCACTCAGGACCCTACACCTATAATAATATGTTTCTGAGTTCAATATTATAGAAAGTTTAAAAATTATCACATGAAGCACAGCAAAGTAAAAGAAAGAAATTTAGTTTCCCGTACTTCCCTTTTTTTTCTCCCCATAGAGGTTCGGATGACAAACAAAGGAAGAAAGCGTTCTTAACTGTTTTGCATATTCGAAAACCAGTTTCTGAAAAATATCGAACAATCGATCACCCTAATTTTTTATTATTTGATAATTGAAAATAAATTTTTATTTATTTATTTTGCATTTGTGTTAGTAGCAATTTTAAACGCTTATAACTCTGAAATTTTTGAACAGATTTTAATAAAATTTATATTGTGCACTTCTGTGAGTAAATTTCTTTCAAATGTTGTATATTTTGTTCAAATCGGTTGGCATAAAGAGGAGGAAAGTGTTCTTAACTGGTTTGCCTTAGCCGATTTATATATAGATACCAATTAGGTTGTCATTTTCAATACTTTGAAATAAAATAATAATTTAAACAAATAGAATCTGGGAATTTATTTGTTATGGTGAAAATATTGAAGGGATAAAACTATTAAAGTGTGAAAACTTTATAAATTGTTATTTGACTTAGAATACACATTCGAATTAATTTAAAAATTTATAAAATAATAATTTTTAATGAATTTTATTTGGTACATCATGCCTTCCAGCCTACATAAAATCGTAGTTCATGGTGCTGAAATAAAAAATTCTTTATTTTTGCTTATTGAAATGTTTTCAGAGGAAGCAATGGAGTCAATAAAAAAGACATCAGAAATTAAAGGCAGTTTCACACTAGAAAAATGTGTGATGAATCAACTATGAGGCATCTACACTGAAAGAAAAATTATTCATATATTTAATGAATCATTTTCATAAAAAAAATTTCCTTGGGTTAATTAAAAACTTTCATTGTCTAAATGGAATTTCATAGTTATAATGAAGTATTTTCGTTAAAATCGCTTCATTGGATTTCGTAATTACGTTAAAAATTTTCACCGGATATATGAAAACTTAAGTTTGTCCAAGTAAAACAAAAAATTTTAATTGGGAACATAAAAAAGCAATATACAAACATAACTAAATTCATAAATTAATACAAAATTATAGTTTCCTTAAAAAAATGTTTAATTGTTAATCAAAAAATGTAAGATTAAATTTCATACATCTAATGTAATATGCCATTAAATTTATGAAATCAACGTTGTTATTGTTGTAATGGACAATTTAATCTCATATTTACGCTCTTAATTGAGCAAAAAAACTGCCCCGGTAGGCTAGCTGGAAGTGAGCTAGTCTGTGAGCACCGAGGTTGCGCGATCGATTTCCGCCAGAGACAGAAAAAAATAAAAAAATAAATAAAATAAGAAAAAAAAAATAAAAAAACAAATAAAAAATTTTTTTTTTACTTGATTGAAAGTATTCATCCAATGAATAATATTTATAGATCTAATGTAATGTTTCATTAAATACATTTTAATGAAAAAATAGTTTTCATTGATCTAACAAAGCGCTGCATAGGTTCCTTTTTAATGCAATTTGTCATGGGATTAATGTCAAAATTCATTGGTATTGCGAAGAAAATTCTTTCAGTGTATTAAATCGCTATCCGATTCTTTAGACCCCGTTGTATCATCGATATCGTCATCAGATAAACACATTGATCGTCTTTCTCAAGGCATACAATTTTAATTGTTTAAATTTAGTATCCAAGAAGATTCATAGTCTGAAGGTGAATAAACGCGTAAAGTTGTAAAAGCCGACTAAAGAAATTTATCGAAAAAATAATAAAAAAAGCTGCCTTATTTTTAACGGAGGTTAGAGCATACATTTTTTTTGGATCAGATTGTTAGCCCTGCGAGAAATTTGTGTCAATTGGTTTTAAAGCACTTTTCCCGTCACCAGTAAACGCAGTAGGAACAAATGGAAAAAAGTGAAAAGAGGATAATGAATCACTTAACTAGTGATACTGTGTTTAAGGAGTAGTAACTAGGGTATTCAATTCATCGATGTTTTGTATTAATCGATTACTCGAATAATTATTCGAGCTAAAAATTAAATCGAATAATAATCAAACAATATTTTAAATTTTGTCTAGTTTAGAAGTTTAAAAATAAGACAAAAAATTATATGTGAGGCATTTTGACAAAACATCTTAAGTCAAATTTAAAAATTTGAAAAAAATGTTATTTATCATAGGAGTTTTCATTCAAAAACAAGATTCGATAACGTTTTTAAAATTTTGCATTTTCATCAAAATTTTTATTTAATTTGGTTTTTTTTTTTTTTTTTTTTTTGAAAACTTAGCTCGACTTAAGATGTTTGGTCAAAATGCCCCAGATAGTTTTTAACATAAAAATTTTATAAAAAAAGTAACAACAATTTTACAAAAGGTACTTCATGTTATAAAAGAGGAAACTTTTTAAATAAAAATAGCATTAAAATTTCAGCTAATCTTCTAAAATAAACATATTATGTTTCATTTAACCATAAAATTGTCACCGGCAACCATATTATGGTTGAATCAGTCCTCCATCAAGAGGCCACAACCATATTATGGTTGCCTCCAAGCATGTTATGGTTAAAAATAACTAAAACATGTTTAACACTTATAATACCATGGATAGTTTTCAACCACAGCATGTTGCTCTTCGAAAAGAGGAAAATAGTATTGTTAATTTTAAAACTAATTCTTGTCGTATTTAACCATAACATGTTTAGAGGCAGCCATAATATGGTTGTAGCTTCTTGATGGAGGACTAATTCAACCATAATATGGTTGTAAGTGACAATAATATGGTTATATTGAACATAGCATGTTTACAATGTTCTTTAAAAATAGTTGTGTTGGAGGAGACCATATTTAAACATGCACATGTATCTTTCAAACGATTGTTTTCTTTTGTTTTGATTTAATTTAATTTGAAAAGATTTTTTCACTTACTGTTGACGTTGGAGCGATTAAAAGTAAAACTTTATAAAGCATATCCAATTTCTCTGTTCTTTTGCTTGTCTTTTCTAAAAATTGATAGTCTTCCATTATACTACTTGAACCTCTTTTTGATTTTTTTTAACAATTTTAATATTAAGACTAATAAGTCTTGTTAAATTCAGGAAAAAAAAACCTTCTCCTTTCTCTTACTTAGTGGTCACACGATCAAGATTTGCCTTTCAATTCCTTTCAATTTGCAATACACTCTCACTTTTTTACTAACACACACACACTTTTTAAATTGACCACGAGATGGCTTTCAATTTCACCTTTCCATTTGTTTGGCAATTTAACTTTCAATTTAACAGCTGATAACATGTTTTTCTTTATAAATTGTTTTTTGATGACATCAGGAAAGTAAATTGCTTACAAATTGAATGCAGCCTACGTCACAGCTTTCAATTTATGTAAGTTTTGACCAGCAGTATATGTAAAAGACTATCAAGAACAACTTGACCGTTTGGCCGCAGGGTTAATCACTGTGATAAACGTCTGCACTAAATATGCTCCCAAACTCATTGGTTTTAGCCTTCGAACTATATTTTAAAAAATTGTTACAACATTTAAAACGTACCGGCTAATTCTTGTTCATAAAAGAAAAAACTAATACCGTTAAAAAAAAGTGTTTTCGATTAATCGATTAATCGACATAAATTATTCAAATCATTCGTTAATCGAAAATAAGAAATTTTGAATTATTCGAACAGTTAATCGCCCAAAATTAATCGATTAATCGAACAACGGTTTATCGTTTGAGTACCCAAGTAGTTACTCCAAAAGAAAGGTAATTGATAAATAATTAGTCATGTGACTGAATTTTTTGCAGGTAGTAGCTAACTGTATCTGGTTATATTACTTTATATGAAGGGAAACTATCATATTAACATAGTTCAATCGGGACAATATTTGCGATAGTCATTATACTAACCGAAAACTAATGCGTCTATTTCGGTTATTTCAGTGACATGTTACAAAGTGTCAAAACGGTTTTAAAAAGGGTGGTAGCTTCTAGGACATCGCCATGTTAAAGTGATGAAGTCCACTTCATATAAAATGTTAGAACTAGAACTGGTTCCTACCACTTTTAAAATATTACGTGACAAGTTTGGTGTTAGTTCCCTTTTCCCTAGGGAGTGTTAAAGATATGATTTTTCCGCAACTAAATTGGAATTATTACCTAGTGAATTTACTTACTTCTAGTGAATTTACTTCTGTTAATTGTTCAAAATTGTTCTTTCGGGCTTAGAAATCTATCTATTCAAAATTATTCATCGTATATGCAAACTGCGCCCTTTCATAAGAAATATCAAGTCTGAACAAAAAAAAAAAGTAATACAGTATGGCCGTTCAAGTCAAACTATATCGAAGCATTGCCGCAAAGAAGCTAAAGCGACATCATTTTTACTTTTCGAATTTTTAAAATGTCATGTTCAGATAAGGTACCGTTACGATTTTAAAGGAAAAAATATTTTATCGCAAGCTACAATCTTTATACATAATCTTTTGGTTGGGTTGGTGTTGTCCCATAGTAGCAAATCAGGTGGGACAACCTACAAGCCCAATATATGATTTTAGACTGCCAGTGCTCAACTAGCCCAGGGAAGGGGACATGACCTCAATCACACCTTACGGATCCGTAGTTGAAACCGCAGCAGCTTTTAGAGTATCCTTTCCGATTTTTAAGAGACTTGGTCTTTGTGGCTATTATATTTTATAGCTGACCATAGGTTTTCTTTTAATTATCTCTAAAATTGCGACCACTTCTATGCGGACGAGCTTCACGTAGACAGCCAGCAAGCCTGACGGACGGACATCATTGGATTGTATCAGGTTCGAACGCGTTTGTTCTTTTAGTATAAAATTTATTCAATTATTATGGTGTGGGTATAAATATCAAAATTAGTACAAAATCAGAAAGCAGTTTTCCATCTCGGCTTTAATGAATACAAATGAGCTTAAAAATTAATTTTCTCTTTCTATTCCTTCAACAATCCAATATACAAAAATAGTTGACTAACGGAGCTATTAAAATTTTAATTTACATATTTCTTTTCAACAATTTATTTACTTTATTTATATTAAAAGAAAATAAAAGTATTTTTACTTACCGACGTTTATGATGTTTACGTTTTGTACTATCACTTGGAACTATTTTTTCGAGGTCATCATTTTTATCAGATTCTATCTGAAGTTGTACATCGTAAGCATAATCCTCCGTATATGGATATTGACTACAAGCAGTTTGAACAACGACAATGGTACGCCAAACAACAAAGAAAGGAATGAACAAAAAAAAAAAAAAAATACATGAACCAATCCAGTATATTCGTAGATACATCCATTTATTTGTTCATTTTATTTATTGTTGTGTTAAATGTTCACCGGCAAAACAACATTTACAAAAAGATGTCAGGATACAAATAGAAAGAAAGGATAAAAATGCAATGAATAAAAGAGAAAAATCGCAAAATAAAAGCATTTTATTAATGATTCGATTCTAACTTCTGGAGAAAATGTTCATTAAAACATCTTCGTTCAGATACAAATCTTAATAAACGTTCAATCTTTTTCGTTTCGTATCTTAATTAATAAAGCAATACTTTGCTTTTGATTTGTGTGGAAATTTGTTAAGACTTACATGGGATCATTGGGTGGCATGCTCAAGATGCAATGCTGTAATCCACTGGGCGTTGGATACACTAATACTGGGTCTGAGCAGCGATGATAGCGTTCTAGTAAAGAAATTAAAAGAGAATTTTTGAAGAAGATTAATTATCAGGAATAAAAAAGAGTGTATTTAATATATATTTAAAGATATTTATTAAACTAACAAAGTGTAAAGTGCAAAACAAATTGGAGAAATAAATTCAGCTAAATATGATATCTTACAACAAAAATTTTAATAAGACTTTTAAAAAATATAAATAGATATGAAATGAGTCTACTGAAAAGACAGAAGGCAATGCCTAATTAATTATATCATCCACCAATAATTACATCGAATTTATCGGGAGTGGACTTAATGCATATAAGATCTTTAATAAATCATTATTCAATATTTTTAAAATCTATTTTCAAACTTTTTTTGTCATTTAATAATAAGTTTACCAAATTTTATGACAGTACTATTATTTGTTAGTGTTGAAACAGCATTGAGTCTTCAACTACAGGCAAAAATCCTTAAGCCCATAGTTAAAACGTCGGCAGTGACTTTAAATTCTCTCTCTTTTTATTGTTTTATTTTTTTCTTCTTTTGGTTTTCATTTTCTATTTACGAACAGGGTTCCCACTTTTATTTTAAGCCTTATCCCCAATTTGCGATTTTTCATCCCCAAAATAGCGTTTTTCTTATTCCCAGAAATCCCCACATTTTCTTAAAAATAAGATACATAATATTATGTCAATGGAAAAACATGCATACATCGATTTATTTCAATAAATCCATTTGAGCAATATTATTAAAACTAATGTTTTTTATTCTTTGAGTTCTACGCAAAGTACGAAAACCAGTGTTACCGTCGGATATTTTAAAAAAAGTACCAAAAAAGGGGATATCGACAAAAAAAGTGGCACCAAAAAGAGGATTTAAAAAAAATGGGCACATCTTTTAAAATTAAAATAAGTGCACCACATTATGAATTTTTTACGTTTTTTTTGTATTTATTATAATTTTAAATGGTATAAAAACATAACAAAAAACATTATATAGTAATTAAATACACTAAAAAACAATTGGTCGTATTACAATAGACATACATTTTTACTAACAAATGGCTCATTTGTTGTAAAAACTTAAATAAATGTTTTGTAAATATTTCTCTGGAGAAGTAATTTTTATAAAATATTTACTTTAATGTTTTGGTAATTCAAAAACGTTAAACTTGTTTTCTGCCAAAACATGTTTTTTGGATTATGACATTGTTGCAGCGAATAGAAGATATTTACGTAAGGTGTTTTATAAATACATTTATTATTATATTTCTTGTCCTTTTCCTTTTGAATACATGTTCCAATTTCACGCCAAAAATCTTCGGTATTCGAAATTTTAAATATGTGTTCATAATTCGTGTTATTTACTTTACTCTCTTGAAGTTTAAATTCATGTATAAATGCATCTGGGTCAGTTATGTATAAATGCATCTGGGTCAGTTATAATATGTTTAACCTCAGAAACTAATTGGAAGTAGTTTATATCTTCATAAGACACTGTATATAATGGGTCTAAATACTTCAATATATTGAGCTTTTTGTTTTTTATATCAATTCTTTACACAATTTTTGGTTTTTAATGTCAATTACACAAATTTTAGAAAAGTTTTCGGTACACAACAGTTCGGTTTCTGCTTCACGACCAATATATATGGAGGGCTCAGAGCTGTACCGAACCAAGTCATAAAATATATCAAGTATATGTATTTCAAATCTGGTGCGAAAATCACCGCAAAATTTAACTCAATCCAGTTCTGTAATGGGGTAAATCAAAAACAGTTTCGTTCCTAAGGTAAGGGTAATAAGCCCAAGTCAGTGGCTGCAGTAATTAATGGCAATTTACTTACTCAAACTCAATATATTTTCGAATTTTCTTTTTTGACTTGGTTCGCTTCAGCTCTGAGCCCTCCATATATGCGAGATATCTTTACCCCCTTATTCAAAATAAATAAAACAGGTTAATAGAAAGTTTATTCAACCGATTTTCAGCTAACCACGCATGACAAGAAACAAATTCTTATAAAAGTGTATTTTCTAAAGCATTTTGTGGCGGTTGGAAAAGACTTGAACCCACCAAGGACGCTAATTTCTTAGCATATATTAAAGCTGGGAGTTAATATAAAACAGAAAGAAAAAAATGTATGATTTCCTAACGTAAAAAGTATCACAAAAGTGGCAAGAATCACAAAAAGTACCACATTTGGGTACATTTTGTAAAAGTGGCCAAATAGTATCAAAGCAGCCGAAAAAGTGGCAAATTGCCACTTTAGTGGCACCAACGGTAACGCTGACGAAAACAAACAAAACGAAACGTTTGCTTTCGTTTTGTTTTGTTCTTTGCAGTGAGTAAAAAAAAAACAAAACCAAAACAATGAGAATGATTGTGCCATTTTGTTTTATATTATTTTTGCTCGTGAGCGCAAATTGTACATTAATATAAACGTACACAGCTGGAAAAGAAAAGAGTAAGAACAATATTGAAACATTCAGAGAAAAAACGTTTGACAAACGTTTGGCAATTGATTTACTCACTTCTATTGTTTCTAAGTGAAATAAAAAGAGAGGTTTTTAGGTTTTTTTGTTTTTATTAATGCTTATTTTGCCTACCATAGTAATTAAAAAAAAAAACAAATTAAATTAAATAAAAAGTAATTCAAAGAAAAAAGAATAAAAAATAACGTAACAAATCATTTTTTTGACAAGGCATTGTGGATTTTACTCTTGTTATGCCACTACAAAAACCAAACAAGAACTAAATCAATTACTCAAAACAAAACGTTTCTCTCTCTCTGTTTTGTACTCAGATGTACGATTGTAACGGTAAATTAAATAATGCAGATGAGTGGAAGGCCAATTGTTTCGTTTTCTCTCTTTGACACTTGAAAAGTTTTTGTTTTGGTTTTGCTCATGTACAATACAATTTAAAAATTTTGAATAGTTTTGTACATTTTGCAAACGTTTGCGAAATGTTTTGTTTGTTTTTATACTCTGGTTCTACGTATCTATGTAGACATGTATAGTATGTAGCAAGGGTAATGGAAAAATGCAAAAGAAAAATTATGCGTCAATATTTATAATTTCAAAACTTAGGGAATCAAAATCTTCTGATTCATCAGCCAGTGCAATTTTGTTGTTGATTTTGGTTGTATTCATTACAATAACAATAAAGACTAGTTAAACAAAAGTAACGCTAGTTGGTACAAAAAGCATATTTATAACTATTTCAACAAGTTCTTGAAAAAGTTTTAAACCGCAAAAAATACTAAAATTTGTACCCACATCTTGACCAGATCGGTCTTGCCATAGCAAAAATGAAATTTATATTAATATATTATCCCCAAAAATCCCCAGCGAAAAAAGTGCTTTTCCCCAAAAAATCTCCTGGGGATTTTCACGAGATTTGTATCCCCAATTACAAAAAATCCCCAATTTGGGGATAAATCCCCAAAACTGGGAACACTGTTTACGAAAGTATTGTAGCATTGTTGGGAGAATAATTGTTTATATGTGAGAGCGTTAGAAAAAACGTTCTCAAAATACAATAGATTTTATTTCACTACGCGTCGCGACGGCTTTCTACGACAAATTTGTATGTAAAAATCTGTGGTCAATGTGGTCTCGACGCAGTTCAGTTCAGTGTTCGAAAGTAAACAGTACATTATTTAACGTTCGGCTCACACACCCAGGGACGATATCTATTTTTTTAGTGATTGTGTAGACCTACACAACCTTTAATACCGTTCGTAACTATTTTCAAGAAAGAACCGAACATTATATAATGTTCGGTTCTTCGTTAAAAACAGAACAATTGTAGTGATACTGCGTGTATTTTATTTTTGTAAGAAATTTTTGGTTTTTTTTTACCGGCCAAAAGGGACGAACATTAACGAGCCGAACCGAAAACATTGAAGTTTGTGGATTTTCAAAAAAACTCGAACGGAATTAAATGTTCACATCTTTTGTTGAGTTTGATAAAAACTGTAATATTTTTGTGTTCGAAGGATGACAAACAGGGAAACGTTATTTTTTTAATGATTTTCTTCACAAACACTATTAGCGTTTGTGTTTTCTACAAATCTACCGAACCGAACATTAAGAAACGATATTTGTGTTTATTTTCGAACACTGGTTCAGTTTGAACACTAAAGGCCAAACCACAATGAGCGAATACATGAGGCAAACCATACTGAACTTAATGAAACTTTTTTCTAAGTTTAATGAAACTGTCATTTGCTTAAGCAAGGTGCGTATCTAATCGCACATTCCATACGGAATCAAATGCTTTTTTTTAATTTGTTTTTGTTTTCTTAAATACATTTGAGAGACTTTTTGTTAATTATTGACAGTAGGTTAAGCAAGGCTATGCATATTATGGTTGAGCCTTAACGCGGCTTAGTGTATTCTGAGAGCGGGCTTTGTATGGGACCTGCGGTAAATTATAGACTGATGATAACAACATTTGGTTGTATCAATCCAAGTGAAATCGGACAGTTTGGAGAAAAATATTTTTTTGCTTTTCTTTATTTTTTACTGTGTCGATGATGTTCCTTATCAACAGCACATTTCAGCAAACTAAGAAAATATATAAAAAAAAATGTTGCACAGTTGGCTCGGATACGATTTTTGGGTTGTTTATTTTAATTAATTTTTTCCACTGTTTGTACTCTTTGATTTTCTTAAGATTTATTTATATAAAAATTTGATTTGTTCCACAAATTTTAAGACCCTTTTGGTTGTGGGATTCAAATAACTACTATTTTTTCTGATTTTTTGAAAATTGTTAGAAACAATTTTTCGATATAAGCCACTGTGCAACATTTTCAGCTTATCAAAAAACAATAACAGCCAATCCCACGATGTCACACGTTAACGTTGGCATAGAAACTTACATTTGAAACAAAAACAATTTCTAAAGTTTGTTTTTGTTGTATATGTTATTTTCTTTGCGAACGTTAACGTGCGACATCGTGGGATTGGCTGTAATTATTTGTTTTATTTTTATTTTACTTAGGAATTTTTTTAAAAAATTTTAAAAACAATTTCATTTTTTGGTGAAGGAAACTTTTTAGCAATTATTGCACCAGCATTTAAAGGAACTATTGAATGAAATGTTTGCATTTCCGGAATTGATTTGGCCGTTTCATAGAGCAAATCTAAAGTTTTTATTGCTTCAAAATAATGCTGTTTTGGAGAAAATTTTACTTCAATGTTTGATAAATTTACTCGGCTCGGATGCCCATTCGTACAAGTCCAGATCTGTAGTTATTTGTTTATCAATTTGTTTCTTAAAACTTACTCTTCCGGCAATTCTTTCCAATGTACCCCCAATACCGTCGCATGGTCCTTTACCACGTGCTGTTGTAAAATAACACTTTGTTGTGAAAACATTGGTTTACAAAGTTTTTAACATTTTTGAATTGCTGCGAAGCGCCATCAGAAAAGTAAAATATTTTAGACGCATTTGATAATAATTTTTTTCACAAAATCAGTAAATTATGACCAGAATTCGATGAGTGAGCACTTCATTATGCTTGAAATAAATAACCATCGGGAATATGCTTGCCTGACTATTATTCCAATGAAAACTGGGTGCTGTGTTCTGTATAACAAACGAGTAATTTTCAGCAAAACCATAAATCACCGCAACATCATCTTCTTTGTAGGATTCTTTGATTTGTTTCAAAAAAGCAGATTGTTTTTTTGCCATAAAATCATGTGTTAAAAGACTGGCAAGATGATTGCAAAATATATCAACGAATTCCGAAGAGTTTTTCACAAAGGGGTAGAGGCTGCAACGAGGGTTAGATATCCAATATTTAAGAACTAAATAAATAAGTATTTAAAAAATATCTTGCGAAATCCTCGAAAATTAGTGCACAGTGGTTTTTATCAAAAATTTTTTTTACCAAAAATCTAAGTTTTATATAAAAAAAATTTAAGAAAATCAAAGAGTAAAAACATTGAAAAAAATTTATTGAAAATAATAAAACCCGAAAATCGCATCCAAGCCCACTGTGCAAAATTTTCTTATATTTTTCTTGGATAGAAGACAAAAAAAGGAAAAATACAAAAAATTAATTTTGGACTAATATTGAAAAAGTTTTAAGTATTTATTTGAACATAGTTCTCTTATAACTCGATTTATTTAATATTCGATATCTCTGTAACAATTAGCCAAAACAAATCTGAAAATTTGCTGAAATATGCTGTTGATAAGGAACATCAACACAGTAAAATAAATAAATATAAAGGAAATCAACAAATATTTCCAAACTGTCCGATTTCAATTAGAATGCCCCATATATAATGCTTATTTATGTGTTCCTATTTTTTGTCTATCCAGCGCTTTTTGAAGCTTAGAAAATAAGTATGAGCTAGGAAATTGGCATGTATAAAGTAAAACACCTAACCAAACGCCAAATCCAAACGAAGCTGGATTTTAGCCTGCGGCCCGAGATATATGAGGAAGCAGGGGCGTGGCAAAACTGTTTTTTTACATTTTATGATAACATTAAAGTCCCCTTATGACATAGGAAGCTATTGTAATTTGCGCACATTGTCAGCCGTACGGACATCGGTGGATGGATGCAAAATGTGATTCTAAATCGGTAAGTATACTTTAAGGTGGGTCTAGTTCCAAAATTTTTATGTGCTTCCCAATCAGCACAAGCCCATAATACTCTTTCCATTGTGTTGGAGTGGGTATAAGAACGGAGCTATGGTCCAAGGCGTGTACAAAACTCCATAGTAGCATCGTAACGACGCCATGAAAAATATGAACCTTACCATTACCTAGTGTACCTCGTAAAAAAGAATGAAGTGATGTTGTGATTAACCCGCTGATTGAGCAGCTTAGTAAAAAAGTATCTACGCATGATCAGTGGCACACTATGAAAATAAAAGACAAAATCATCTGAAGAACAGAAGAGCAGAAGAGCGAAAGGATTCCGGAGGAGAATTAGTCAAAGATCGTATACTTAATGAAAATGACTCGATCGGGGGTGAAGCAAAGTACAATATCGTTTGCCGTTGTAAATTTTTGAATTGAGTACCAATTACTTAGAATAACCCTAGAGATGATAATCAAGTTACTTAAGCAATGAAGGAGACCTTGCTTTAAAGTGAGTATAGCTCAGCTATGCGGGCCTTCTGCCCTCTATCCCGAAAACTTTTGAGCGTCTGAAAAATTCTTTAAAACAAAATTGGTCGCAAATTTTATGCTCTACAATTTTTTTAAAAGATGTTGAATAATTTACGGCGCAGACAAGAAGTCTTATGAGACTTTTGGGACAACACAAAAATTAAGGTGTAAACAAGTTTGCGGCTTATTATCTGTCATTCCCCAGTTAAGCAGTGTTTTACTTAAGCTACTGGACTATCCTTTATTGCAAAAGTTTTAAAGCGATGAAAGATCTATGCGTTCACAGAAAAAAATCTTTCACTAATAAAAGCATTAATCAAAAATAAAATCAGTTTTAATTAAAAATTTAATCAAGTCGATTAAACGTTTAATCAAGTGAATTAAATGCTTAATCAAGTCAATTAAGCATTTAATTGGTTCTATTAATTTGCACCTTGCGGCCCTATGTTCTATCTAGGAACTACGGAAATTTATTAATAATAAACAAATATTTGCACCAGTTAACAAATTACTAGAATCAATACGTTTTATTCGCTTTATTAAACGTTTAATTCACTTGATTAAATTTTTAATTAAAACTAAATTTATTTCCAATTAATGCTTTAATTGGTGAACAATTTTTGTATGTGCTTAGAGAAAAGTTACAAATGGTTAACAAAACTATTTTTAACCTTTACTGTATTTTTTCACCTACAACTATATTATAGCTAAGTGAGTCCTTCATAATTGAGCCACAACCACATTACAGTTTTCTCTGAACATGATATGATTGATAATAACATAAATATATTTGCTATAAATAATTGTATGATTGTTTATCAACCGTTACATGTTGTTCTTTAAATATTCTTACAAAAGCAAAATGTAATCGTTGATGCCCATAACATCATCGAAGACAATCATAGTATGGTTGTGGTTTATAAAGGACTTTTGGATTAATTTTGCATGTTCCTTAAAATACCTTTCATTCGTTTAAGTATTAACCTATGATTAATAATCTATACTCACTATACTTCCGCTTCTTTTTGCGATACTCATCATCACTTCCACTCTGGCCCAAAGCCACCTGCGGTTTAAAACGCTGTTTTTCTTTAATGCGAGAAGTTGACTTCGTTGTTGTACAACAGCCTGTTGTTGTAGGCCCAACACTCGAGCCCGTCGATGTTGAGGTCATGCGATGTAATTTCGCTGTATCACTGGCCGCCACCGAGGAACTGGCCACAATGGCACCGTTAACCACAGCACCGTTGCGTATTGTCGATGTCGTGCCGGCTGAAAAGTACGGTGCAGCAGGGTTAAGAGAGGCATCGGTGTGAGTGTGTGTATCCAATGTATCGATAACTGAATACTGTTGAGGCAAAGTTGTAGCTGTGGTGACGGTAACAATGTGCAGAGATTGTGGTATTGGTGCTGCTGGCTGGGCCTTTGATGAAGATGGCGTGAGTGCTTGGGACGATGTTGGGGACGAAGTGACTGCTGTTGTGGTTATCGGGGGCTTTGGCTTATTATGTCTAATATTGCTTTGAAGATGCAGTTGCTGCAATTGTTCGATTGGAAGAACATGTGGTGCTAAAGTCGTTGTGGGTGAGTATGCGGCTACGGGAGAATGTTGAGCAGTTTCAAAAGGTGGTGGGGGTAATGGTGGTGGTCGTGTACGACCATTACTTAAGGCTACTAACAAACTAGTACTTTTGGATTTGAAACGATCATTTATGGAGACCGGCCTGCCTGGTACAGGGGCTTGCAGTGACAACGAATCACTTTGATTGAGTAATGTACTCACTGTTAGATTGGCACTATCCTCGGAAGTATTTTGCCGGGATATATTACGTGATTCAAATATGCTTTCGGTATAGGAATATTGATTAGGCAAAAAGCGTGTTGGAGTGGCCTTGGAAACTGAAAGAGATTCCACAGGCATGGTGCTGCTGGCAGTGGTAGCTGTGGTTGGTTTTACAATTACTGCAGGTTTTGCTGCCAATTTGATGCTAGAGGGTGACATGGGGGCGTGTACTAAGGTCTTGATTAAATGACGAGGTTGAAGAATGGGACTGCATTGAGCACTTATGGATTTGGCTTCCAAGATACGCTGTCTCTTGGCCGCCTTTATGCGTTCGTACATATTGACATCAAAATCTTCGGGTATAACCTCAGTGGCTCCAAAACTCACCGTACAGCGAGAACTGGTGAAGGATAGACTCTCTATACTGTCTCTTATAGAGGTTAAGCTGTCATCGGCCATAGTTGAGGTGTGCAAACGGGCCCCAGTTCCATTTTCGTAGCCACTAGCCAAAGAGGTAGTATCTTGTGTGCGCTCTTGTGACAAAGGTGGTACAATAGAATATGTTTGATTACCATTGGATTGAGTGGTTTGGGCATTTTTTGAATCGCCCGAGGAACTAGAAACAATTAAAGCCTCTTCCGGCATATGAGTCTGGGCCTTGACCAACAGACTCTGCTTGGCAATCACTTTATCTGAGGAATTGCTTAAAGTGCTAGTTAAACTTTCATCGGCCTGCTGTTGTTGTTGACGTTGCTGTGGGCTTAATTGTGGCTCTGATGGTTGTGGAAGTGACTCCGGGCTGGCAGTGTTTGTTTTTGATTTAGACCTTGTTCTCGAGCGGTGTCTAGCAAATTTCCCCGTAGCCTTTTCTAAATCTATATCTTGGTTTTTACGTTGTTGCGTTTGCTCTATTTGTTCCGATGTGGCAGTTTTTATTGTGGATTTCATTGTTGTTTGTGGCGTTGATGGTTCAGTTCTGGCATGTTCCTCCTCTATGGCCATCTCACTTAAACTGGAGGTCTTACGCGAATCCATGCTACTAAACAGTCTTTTGGCAAAAAATATACGTCCTATTGACTTGCGTTTCAAACGCTTGGCTCTTTTGCGCTCCTCACAATCTCTTTTCATGGCCAACATTTTCTTTTCCAGCAGACTATTGAACACCAGCTCATAGGTAACAGCCCTTTGATAGTCCTGCAAATCGGGTATGCCATAAGTTGAAACCGCTTTGTCCGCAGACATTGTCAAAGGCTTATCAAAACTCTGCTGCTGTCTTTCTAGTTGGGAAACTAAAGCTTTTTCAGGGACCAACTCTGCTGCTTTTTCCTTCTCCTCCTCCTTCTTTTCCTTCTCATTCTTATGAACATTATCTTGCACAGGTTGCTCTTTGGTTTTAAGAGTTTCCTCACACTCTTCATTCATGTTGTCTTGACTGTTTTATGTTTTAAAGCTCCAGATTTAAATTAAATACTATAATGATGGTAAGAAAATCTGTTTTAACATTTGTCCAGCTGGTGGCAAATGTATTGACACTTGATACTGCTGTTGTAATCTTTTTTGCCTCCTCGCAGCCAAAGATAGTTTGGTAAAATATTGCCTAAGTTGTTGTTTATCTTTCGTTAAAGACAACAACGATACTGACACTTTGATTGATGATGTCAGTATTAAATATACTGCTGCTGCTGCTACTGTTGTCTCTAAATCAGTTATCACTGTTATTGCTGTTGCTCCCGCTGTTTTTACTAGTGACGTTGTTGTTACCGTTATAAATGATTTTTTCAATTTGCAAAGCATTTTTTATATATTTTCACTCGTCTTAGTTTAAATGTAGATGTTGACATCGATATTTTATTAAATTCCTTGTATTTCCAAACAGCCAACATATTGTAGAATTTCAACAAGAAACAAAAACGTAATGCACTAGAAATATAGGCCATGCAATTTAATACGCCAAGAGATTGCCAATATTTGAGAAATAAAATAAAAATAATAGATTCATATTTTTCACGCGCTTAATGTGGCAGCAGCGGGGAGAGAACAAATGAAGGTTCTATTTTCAACAATTCAATTTATTTTTTTCTGTTTTTAATTCTTTTCTTTATGACGGCAATTGTGATTTTTAATCAGAACTAAAGCATTTCATAAGTTGTTTTTCGGATGCAATCTATTGTTGGAATGGCCTTGTGGCAGGAAATCTAAAAATAGAAAGAGAAAAGAAAAACTTAAAAAAGGGCTAACGATAGTTGAAAGCAAAATTTTTTAATAAAACATAGTAGAATGCTATAATCGGCTTAAAATGCTGTGAAGCTTCGATTCTATCCACGATTAACCAGATATAAAAATATCTGAAATAATACTATTGACAACAATGAAGAGAGGTTTTTGATTGCAGTGATTTTCTTAAAACATATTTTCTATGCGTGCTCAAATAACAAAATTTCCTATAGAATATCAAGTTTTACAAAATTTCCTATAGAATGGCAAATTTTACAAAATTTCCTATAGAATAGCAAATTATACAAAATCTCCTATAGAGGGTGTGTGTAAAACGGTAGCAAAGTTCTATGGTGAAATGAAATTGTTTGTGGTAGAAAATTTTCATATTTGTGCTGTGTGAAATTGTAACATTTTTGACAACGTAAAATTTTGACATAAAGAAAAAAACAATAACTAATAGTTTTGTGAAAATGAATAAATTAAACAAACGTTTAACAATAATCATTTCAATTCTGTTGGAAATCAGATCGTCCCAACTATTTGATGAATTCGTTCTGATATATTAACAATTTTTACAAAAAGTGTGGGCAAAAAAGCTTATACATATTTAAACATTTACATCTTGTATAATTCTTTGAATTTTTTTTGCCGCTGGTCCTGCTTCCATATTATTTTTTATTTTGTTTAAACAAATTTGATGAAAAAAAATAATTTTGTGGTTGTCAAAAATTTCTACACTTATGTCAAAATTTATACTAGCCCCCAGGGCTAGTGAAATTTTATTCACCTCAATAGGGTCAAAATTTTACTTCCATTAGTACTTTGCTACCGTTTCACACACACCCAGAATAGCAAATTATACAAAATTTCATATAAAAGAGAAAATTTTACAAAATTTCATATAAAAGAGAAAATTTTACAAAATCTATATATATAAAACAGGATGTGTGTATGTATGTATGTAACGTATGGACTCCAAAACGGCATAGCTGATTTTGGTGAAATTTTCAGGGAATCTTCAGAATATTCAGGCGGGTGACACTGTGAAGTTTGATTTTTGATTTTCGGTCTGCGGGCGGAGGGGCGTGGCAAAATCCAATTTTCATATTGCACCACCAATGACATCTATAAATTTGGACGATCTTTTCTTTAAAATGATCGCCATGGTCCAACTTAGATTTACGAATTACCTAAAATCAGAAAACGGCTTCATCGATTTGACAAATTTTTCTTTCAAATGTTCGTATTAATCCATTTTACGTTTTCATCGAAAGAAAAATGTACCACGCCTACTTTTACGCCCACTTTTTCTATTAAGCGCATAACTTGAGAACGGCTTGACCGATTTGGACGATTTTTTTCTTTAAAATCATCGCCATGGTCCAACTTACGTTTTTGCCCCGCCCACTTTAACACCAACTTTTTTCGATTTACCTAAAATTTGAAAACGGCTCCATCGATTTGACTAATTTTTCTTTCAAATGTTCGTTTCTTTTTAACGGATTTTAAAAATCGAACGCAAACATTTTTCCTAATTTGGCCAGTAGTATCCTATAAAATAGTTAGCAAATTTTACATAATTTCCTATAAAGTAGCAAATTTTACAAAATCTTCTAAAAATAGCAAATTTTACAAAATCTCCTACAAAATAAAAAATTTTACAAAATCTCCTATAAAATAGCATATTTTACAAAATTTCCTATAAAATAGCAAATTTTACAGTCTCCTATAAAATTGCAAATTTTACAAAATCTCCTATAAAGTAGCAAATTTTAAAAAATATTATACAAAGTAGCAAATTTTACAAAATCTCCTTTAAAGTAGCAAAATTTACAAAATCTTCTACAGAAAAAAATTCCAAAATTTCCTATAAAAAAAACAAGTTTTACAAAATCTGCTATAAAATAACAAAAAAATAATAAAAAAACATATTTAACAAAATCTCCAATAAAATAGCAAATTTTACAAGGTCTCCCATAAAATTGCAAATTTTGCAAGGTCTCCTATAAAATAGCAAATTTTACAAAATCTTCTATAAAATAGCAAATTTTACAAAATTTCCTATAAAATAAAAAATTCTTATTAAACTAAATTGCAACAAAATTTTTCATGCTGACCTACATAATGTAATTCTGTACGATGTTCTACATGTTTGAGGGATGTTCGGCAAAGGTCTAAGTTAGGAAGCTTTAGCTAAACAAAGACTGATCTTTTCAAAATCGGCAGAGATTTAAAAATTCATAAACTAAAATTATGCCAAATATTATGACTTACAATTTATTATATATTAATGCCATTTTTAGAGGTGGGCTTGATGCTATTTTAAATGCAATGATAAACTCAATATGCGACTTCTGGTTGTAAATAAGAACCATAATAAAATATTTTAAATATTTTTCCTTAAACAACACTTTGACTTTATGACTAAACGCGGATAAAATTGATCAATTGTCTCATAAATACGTTGTTGTGACACTTTTAAAATGTCAATACAATTTACACTTAATAAAAAGTTATCAATAAATCATTATGCTAATGTCTTATTGACATGATTGCTACTTTATAGGCGAAAGGGACGAGGGGAAAAGAAACGAGTACACAGACGCATGTACTGTCTTTACGTTTTGCTTTCTTATTCGTTGTTTAATTTTGTTATTGTTTTCAATATCAAAAAAGCACACATGCATACGCACGACTATACAAAATAAAAACATGTCTTCAACATGACATGAATCATTTGAACGCCAATTCATGTTCAAAAAAGAAAAAAGAAGAATCTTGTCAATAAGACATGAGCCGTATGAACTCAGAATTAGATTCTTTTAAATATTGAAAAAATATTTAAGTGCCAAAAAGAGACAAAAGAAAACTTCTAAAGAAGGGAGTTTGCTAAAATATTAAATATAGCAGGAAAAAGAATTGACACTCAAACACAAACAAAATTCGTTTCAGTTTAAAAAAGAAACTTATTTTAATGATTTATTAGAAGACCTTTATATTTCTTGTGTAGCACAGTGTTATTTTACGTATTTCGCCCTTATGTTTGGGTATTATGGGTTTTCTGATGTCATGTGCTCTTCTCAGGCAATGTTTAGATGGTTACAAAAAATATTACATTATATTTGGAGTTGTTTTAACATCAGAAATTGAGCATTACAGTTCCGTTTAACTCACAAGAATATTTAAATAGTGATCAGAGCCAAAGGAGTTACCTGCACGACCTCAAAGCTTACGGCGAAATATCGGATATCTCTTAATGAGTATACGGGTTTATCTAAGGTAACACCAGTACTGGTGCCAGAATACATTGAATACTAAAGCAACCACTTTGTCGATGATATTGCCAGACAATTTGGTCGTCTTAAATGCATGCTGTAGGATTCCTATTAAACTTGAGTCGGACAGGCCCGCTGACTGAATCTTCTCATTCTTTGCCTAATACTTAATATATTTTTTAGCTTCAATTTCTATGTCCTAAGAAATTCGAAATTTTTTTCTCTCCGCAACTTGGTCATACTTTGAAGTTTTGGGTTAACATTTCTTTTAAATTAAAACGTAAATTTTTATTACATGTGCAGTTGTAGTGTTTGCAAAGTATTTTAGAATTTGTTACATCTATATCAATTCAATTTCTAAATTCCTTAAATTGTTCACCTTAATCATTTTTAAAATAAATCTTAAAAGTTTTCCTCGCATAACATTTGAATAGTTGTGTGACAAAAAAAAAAATCAAATTTATGTGAGATTGCCCAACTAATACTTGTTGCATGAATGCCAAAGCATTTCCTTTTCAAACACACGGACAAACTCAAATGCATTAATACATTTAAACAAACTCACATGCTTTTTTTTAAACATAAGTGCACATATATTCGTATAATGCATGCACATACAACATTTTTTATACAGTACCTACACGTTGCAACTATTCGTTGAAATATGTGTCCGCACATATTTATGAAATACGAACTAGAACAACAAAAAACTAAGGAAATTTCTAATAATTTTACATATACATACACACAAGCACACTCGTATACACAGATACTATTGGCATTGTTGTAGGTAATATAATTTTACTAGTTTTACAAGTGAACGTCAGTGTTTAGTTGTATGAATGTGTGTTGTTGTGTGTTTGTTGCAAGTGTATGTTTTTCCATATAGTTGCACGTTCAACAAACAATTTTTACACTTGCACATGTAGCAAAGGTTGTTTGCTGATGCTATTGGATGGTTGCCAATAATATAAATGCATTTTGATAAGATCATGTTCAACACGTTTACTGCATTTATTAGTGTAGCATGATTTGGTTGGGGGAGCAATTTGTTTTTAAAAAATCATTATTTTAATTATCATAAACTTGATCATAAAGAGCGTATTAATTCAATATTTGAAAATTTTCAGTAGAGTTTATAGGTTTTTGGGAAAATGTCCTATAAAATAGCAAATTTTAGAAAATTGTCTATAAAATAGCAAATTCTAGAAAATTTCCTATAAGATAGCAAATTTAAGAAAATTTCCTATAATATAGCATATTTTAGAAAATTTCCTATAAAATAGCAAATTTTAGAAAATTTCTTATAAGATAGCAAATTTTAGAAAATTTCCTATAGAATATCAAATTTTAGAAAATTTCCTATAGAATAGCAAATTTTAGAAAATTTCCTAAAGATAGCAAATTTTAGAATATTTCATATAAAAAAACAAATTTTAAAAAATGTTCTATAAAATAGCAAATTTTAGAACATTTCCTATTAAATAGAATATTTTAGAAAATTTCCTAAAGATAGCAAAGTTTAGAAAATTTCCTATAAAATAGCAAATTTAAGAATATTTCCTATAAAATAGCAAATTTTAGAATATTTCCTTTTAGATAGCCAATTTTAGAATATTTCCTATAAAATAGAAAATTTTTGAAAATTTCCTATAAGATAGCAAATTTGAGAAAATTTCCTATAAGATAGCATATTTGAGAAAATTTCCTATAATATAGCAAATTTTAGAAAATTTCTTATAAGATATCAAATTTTAGAAAATTTCCTATAAAATAGCAAATTTTAGAAGATTTCCTATAAGATAGCAAATTTTAGAAAATGTCTTATAAGATATCAAATTTTAGAAAATTTTCTATAAAATAGCAAATTTTAGAAAATTTTCTATAAAATAGCAAATTTTAGAAAATTTTCTATAAAATAGCAAATTTTATAATTTTAAAAAATTTCTTATAAGATAGCAAATTATAGAAAATTTCTTATAAGATAGCAAATTTTAGAAAATTTCCTATAAAATAGCAAATTTTATAATTTTAGAAAATTTTCTAAAGATAGCAAATTTTTAAAAATTTCATTTAAAATAACAATTTTTAGAAAATTTCCTATAAAATAGCATATTTTTCAATATTTCCTATAAGATAGCAAATTTAAGAATATTTCCTATAAAATAGAAAATTTTCTATAAGATAGCAAATTTTAGAAAATTTCCTATAATATACCAAATTTTAAAAAATTTCTTATAAGATAGCAAATTTTAGAAAATTTCCTATAAAATAGCAAATTTTAGAAGATTTCTATAAGATAGCCAATTTTAGAAAATTTTCTATAAAATAGCAAATTTTATAATTTTAGAAAATTTCCTATAAAATAGCAAATTTTAGAAAATTTCCTATAAGATAGCAAATTTTAGAAAATTTCCTATAAAATAGCAAATTTTATAATTTTTGAAAATTTATTATAAGATAGCAAATTTTAGTAAATCTCCTATAAAATAGCAAATTTTGGAAGATTTCCTATAAGATAGCAAATTTTAGAAAATTTCCTATAAAATAGCAAATTTTAGAAAATTTCCTATAAGATAGCAAATTTTAGAAAATTTCCTATAAAAAAGAAAATTTTATAATTTTAGAAAATTTCTTATTTCATCGCCCAGCACAAACCGCTGACCCTAGAAACTTGAAATTTGGACTAGCGATTGGTCACTCCCCAAGTCGATCCACTAAGATGGGAAATTTCCAAAGGTAAAAAAGGTAAAAACGGGAAATTTCGGTAAAATTATATCTCCAAAACTAAAAGAGATGCAAAATAATTGTAGTACTTATCGTTGTTCTTTAGAAAAATAAGGGGACAGGTGTCTGGTACTTTTTTTGAAATTCGGCCCTATTAGGGAGTAAACGGGAGTAAACGGGATTTTTAGTACTTTTTTGCCACCCTATCTATGTATCTTTTGAACCAATAAACATAGAAACAAAGTTAATACCACATTCGAAAGTTATCAAAAAAATACGTTTACGAAATTCAAACATTTAAGGAGTAAAATCTTAACTATTTTTGGAACTTTTTTCTACAAAACATTTTCCTCCATTCACTGACATATTCGTACTAAATTATTGGCTGCCACTACAATACTGAAATTATTGATACTTTAATGGGGGGAAAATATAGTACCCAAAAAAGGAAATACGGGAAATTTGATATTTTTCTTTAGCTTTTTGGTTCTACTAAAGTAGCGGGTTAAATGCTAAAATTTAAACAAGTTTAAACCTAGAAAAATAAACTTTGGCATAAAAATATGTCCACGAATAAAAAGGACACGCCAACGAAGTAGCGGGTATATGCTAGTATAATATAAAAATGTTTCTTAAAATTTTAGAATTTATAGAAATTATGTACGCCCCTAATAAATTTTAAGATTTTTTTAGCATTCTACGAGTTTATAGATGTCAAGACATTGTTTTACAAGAAACTGAACAAAGGAACTTAAAGTTCTTGACAGAATACCCACACCCTTGGTAGCAATATGCAAAATACAGGGTGACTAAAATATAGTGAAACAGCTTCAAAAATATTTAAAATTTGTTAAATATACAGTCTGGAACACAATGTCCATCGACAATTTAAGTGATCGACAACAAGTCACTCATTGTCGTTCTCATAGTTAGAGGGGCGCAACTATAGACTTGTAGGTTATTTTCAAGAACCTATATTGTCACATCAACAATATCACACACGAAAAGCTAGTTTGCAAAAAAATGAATTACAAATTAATTATAATCAAATTAAGCTATAAAAATACAATTCTGTGCTATAAGCAAAGCAGTAAACGAAAGACAAATTAAGCAGCAAATAAAATTAATAGAATAGAATTTTGTGCAAAATATTTTATAAGACCATAATATAATTTTATTAATGGGGTTGCTTAAAAAATCTAATTTTAAAAAAATATTTAGTGTTGGTGTGTAAATTTTGCTTAATACTACAACAAACTTCCTCTGTTCACAACCAAAACAGGGTGACAGGGTGTTATTTAAGGTCGCATACAATTGCTTAGTGGGTCGCAAATTTTTATAAAAACTATCAGGGGTGTTCTGGAAATCGAAAACGCCAGACGCAAGAATTTTAAACGTCGTTATTTAAGAAGATTTCTGTAATTAAAAAATTTAATGACAAATATTATATATATATTTCGCTATTACACAGAATTTTATAACAAAAATTATAAAAATTACATTAAAAGTTTTGCGTTTTCGATTTCCAGAACACCCCTCTATAACGTTATAGTTAGCTTGCAGTGTTAAGGTTCAGTTGGCCAGGATTAACAGTAACGTTGCAAATCAGCTGCTTCATTTTGTTGTATGTAAAGCAATTAGAACGATTATAGTTAGCAGTAAGATGTAACTTTTCAATCTGTAAGAAATATATTGGTCTTACTTTTTTACGGTAAGGTTGCTGTTACTGTTACTCCCGGCTTACTGAGCCTTTAATCTTCTTGCCTTACTGAAAATTGTAACTGTGGCTCAAATCAGCTATTTATCGTTGAAAATACAAACGAACGATATAAGCGGCCCTATGTTCCTTGCAGGAGTAAAAGAAACAAATATATATATATATATATATATATATATATATATACAGTCAAAGCCCGGTTTAACGAATGTTATAATGTTCAGACCTTTCGTTATACCGAGATATTCGTTGTATCGATAAGTAATTTTACCTTAAAATTTTATAAAAAACGGTGGTCAACAATTTGAAAAACATCAAAATTTAATTGTATTTATAATTTAGTGTAGATATAAAACTTTAATAAGATTTTGGTATTCCATAGTTTTGGGATATTAAGTGCGGTTCAAACACTTCAAGTTTAACTCGTCAAGTCTTGAACTTTAAGAAGGGAAGGGAAAAGAGACTGCCATATATTTTCCCCTCTCTCCTAAAAACTCAAGACTCAACGAGTCAAACTTGACGTGTGTGAACCGGCTCTTACTGAAAGATTTACACCTTTCTTACACTCTTCTAAAATCTTTAATTTTTAAAAAAAGAGATTCTTTTTCAATTTGACATCTCGTTTTGACAATGAACCAAAAAAAACTACTGAAACTTTAACGAAAAAAGAAACGCATCACACGTGTTCTTTCAATACAAAGCAATGAAGCCAAAAACACACACAAAAATCGAACGGTTCTATTACGATTTTTTTATTTTGCTTTGTCATTCGTTAAATCGGGTTTATTTTTTTTTTTTTTGCCATTCGCTATATAAGGTAGTTAATGTAAAAATTTGGCCATTCGTTATATCGGATATTCGTTAAACTGCGTATTCATTATACCGGGCTTTGACTGTATATATATATCAGTCGAGATTGCGGGTCAGGCTATTAATTTTATATTAACATTTATATTTATTTCACCTGTACACAATTTGTTGTGCTTTTATAATTGCATGTCACTCTGTTCACATAATAAACATTTTAAAGTACTTTTATTTTATTATTGGCTCGTTATAAGTTTTAGTAACAAAATTTCATGTTATAACTAGACAAACATATTTCAACAAGAACTCTTACGTTAAACAATTTCCTTCTTCTACTACTTATTTAATGAACAGCAAACTCATGGTTTGGTCAGAGTGTTCAAATATTTGAAAAAAATGGCACGGCACCCGAATGAGTTTACATAAACTGTGGGTTGATTATTATCAGTTTTTTCCTTTTATATTTTGCTAATTTATATTCGAAAATCTAGGCTCAAGAAAGACTGATCAAATATTTGACAATTATAGAGAGGCATTCTAAGCCAAAAAAGTTTCGGTTAAATATCGTCGCAGGAATTAAATAACGCTGTAACTGACAAAACATGAAATGTTCACCAGAGCCAAAAAACCTGTATAAAAGAAAGTAGAAAAAAGTTCATATCACAAAAACTATACAACTTAGGAACATGATTTTAAAAACGTATTTTTAGTTTTTCTCGCTTTATATATAGGCTCTAAACATTTCCTCTCAAGTCTATTATTCCCGGAGATTCTGCGGCTTACAGCAAACGATTTTTTTTTGCGTAAGTGAATTTTTTTTCATCCTACAAATATGGGAACGGGACACAACGACGCAGTACTTTTTGCTGATAAAAATGATGCAAAAAAACGTATTTTCGATTTTTTGTCAGTTACAGCGTTCTTTAATTCCTGCGACGATATATATTCTGTTAATATAGTAAATATAGTTATGCCTTAAGGGAAAACGAAAATATGCTTCATAAAAGTGCTGTATGACGTACAAATTATTAAAAATATGCCCAAAAAATACCACAATTATTTGGATTTGATAATTTCCACTATTTAATAATTTTTGTATTAAAAAAAGTCAAAAATTACAATCGGTAAAACCCAGACACCATTGTATTTGGAACCGATGGGCAGTCTGTATCCTTGTTCTGTAACTTTGGTGAGCACTTCTCACAAACATTCCGGTGTTTCTCGAAAAGTGAGAAAAAAATTTATCTGTAACTCATGTCAAAAACTATCAAAAAAGATAACATCGTAACGTTCTAACTGTCACAATATTCCAATCGAAGCCGATGTGAAATTGTAGACGTTGAGAAAGCCAATCACACATATCGTTGACGTCGACCAAACTTTACTAAATTTTAAACTACGGCGGCGAAGCAAATAACGTAAAGTGCGACTTTTACGTTTATTGTTTAGTCTGAGTTTACATATTTCATCTTTTGATGTTTAAATTCTTTTCAATTCCCTTTTAAAGATGCCAATATAATCACACGCAGCAATCGGTTTCAACTTTTTTCGGTTCAAAACAACAACAATTTTATTTACAACGAATCAAAGAGAAAAAACGTACATGCAGTCATCGTTGTGCATATACCTACGAATGAAAACTCAAAGCGTACTGAACGAGTACAGGTAACTCTGTACCAACCCGCTTTTTTCTTTCTTCTCTCTTCTTAAAACACAAGAGTTGAACATCAAAAGATAAAACGTGTGAAAGCAGACTTACAAAATGGCTTTAATAACATTCGTACACTTTTCAAAAATTTTAAAAGCAAAATAATTACACAATGAAAAATTCAACCAAGAACAAAATATTTATCTCTTCCGTGTAAATAGTCATTGCATTTTTAATATATTTTTTAGTGGTAAAATTTTTTGTCAACCCGTTTTAATTCGTGAGTTTTTTTGACCGTTCAAAGCTGGAACTTTATTTTAAAAATTTTACAGGACATGACAAAACAATTTTATGTCATGAAGTTAAAATTATTACTTTGTGACGAATATTCGGCGTTATAATAAATGTTGTTGTCATTGTCGTAGTCGAACACCAGTTGTTTCAGAAAGTGCTTTTATTATTGTCGTTAACTATATAAATACAAAAAAACTTTCTATGCCTTTTACAAAGTCGTTGCCGTAAAATTTAAATAATAACAATAACGACAAATTTTAAATGGCTACGACATCGAAAACGTAATGACTTTCGTTCATTATCTGTACGAGTTCTTTTCCTTCAAGGGATTTAAGGGACTGTCGCTAAACTTTAAATTAATGTTAACATTTAAAAAGAAGTTAAAGCTTTTTACGAAAGGGAGCTTTGGCCAAATGTGAACCATTTCCATACAAAATTTAAGTGAAAGTAAAATCTTTTTTGGGGCGAATATTATATGAATAAGAACTTAATCAAGTTTGTATGGGGACTATGGGACCTTATAGACCGATTTTCATCATTAACATAGACTTCATCCTCAGTACAACTAATATGTTTTAATTTATTTCGAACTTATTTCTAAATTATCTACAGATTTGTAACTTGTACTGTGTGCACAGGGTTTACATGGACAGACAGACAGCCAGTCAGATGGATGGAAATGGTTAGATCACTGTTAAAAGTGATTATGATTCGATCGGTATAACAAACAAAAGATTTTTTGGTTATACGCTGCCAAAGCACTTGTACACAGAGAAAACAGATTCGTGATCACAACCGAATTTGGCGCCAATCGAATTTCGTCGGTTGCATGTACTATCACACAATTCGGTTACAATTACTGAAAATTTCGTTGCTTGGCATAATATTTTTGATAGCAACATTTGAATTTTAGTACACAATCAGTCATAACAACAGAAATTGTTAGTTGTAAGTATGATTATTAGAAACAAAATTGTGCTTATACCCGAATAAATGATAGGTGCAACTGAATTAACACATAATTGGTGTTCATAACAAGAGATTTGATTGTCGTTATCAATATATTTTTTTAACCGGTTACATGAACCATTTTCCCGATTTATTAGATAGAAAGTCAAAATTATTCCCATAATCTCCATTTTTTGTTAAAACTATTTATTTATTAATATTTTTATGTATACATAGTTAACAAATTATTTAATTTTATACAAACACCTACATGCAGCTTTCCACATCATCCAACGGATTTCCAAAGTTGTACAGCTTATACCTTAATGTACCAACAAAAGCAATCTTTGGCTTCAATGTTGTCTTGTTCTAGTGTCTGAAGTTAAACAGAATAATTAACATGTGGTTTTTACAATACGAACAGTGATTGAAGCTGTAAATTAATATGAAAATCACTAAAAAAAACAGCGATTTTCATCTAATGTACTTATAACATATTTGTTTGACCAATGTACACGCGGAGCAAAATATAAACAATATGTACATGTAGGTCTAATATATTGCCCAGATAGCATAAGATGTTTGTAAGACGATTGTCTAACTCCTCAAAGAATCTTCTGATGATCAAAATTTTTTATTTATTCGTTTTTTATACATTTTCTGACACGCTTGTCTTTTAAACTTGGAATGAACCTTTTGCGGATCTCCTTATGAGTCATATAACAATTATTGAGCTACCTAAATAAGGGCGTTTTTAGAACATGAAAATTCACTTGTTAATATAATTTTATTTAAACAAGCCGACGTAAGGATCTGCTAAATAAGATTTTCCAACAGGATTGTTGTTGAATTCCTTATCTTAAGGTTTGTTTCGTATAAATTGTATGAAAAAGAAGCTTGATGCTCTTGTTTAGGTGGCTCAGTTATATGTGTAAGCATTCTACAAGTTGTAAGGGAATTCCTCCAATAGTCTCATAAGATTCATTCATTCAGTCATTAGAAAATCTTTACAGAAATCTCAAACGAATTCGCCTACGATCAATACACTGTGCAACAAAAAAAACCAGCATCAATACTTGCAACGCAAAATGAAACTAGAACATTATTATAGCAAATCTGCCAAAGGGTTTTGAAAAGTTAGCTTTAGTTCCCGAAATATGGGCCTTTAAAGTTTTTGAATTTTTTGAATAGGCGTTTGGTATAAGTCAAAAAAAATATACTTAATGAACTTCTGAGCTAAAAAATAATTTCAGATGTCTTCAGTAAAATCGTATTGCGATTCTTTTCTTAGGATATATTAATTCTCTATAACTCATTTTAAGGGGTAATTTTTGCCCTTTTTTTAACTTCCCAACAAAAGTATTCTAAAACGGCACCTTAGAGGGTTAAAATGTTCCACGAATATTTTTTGCATAACATTTTAAGACAAAAAGTTCATGCACTTTATGTAAAATGGGTTTTCAAGAAATTAAAAAATTTCAAGGCCAGGAATTTCGAAAACCCGTTTTACATACATTGCACGATGTTTTGTTCTTAGAAGACCCCTAGTAAAATTTGATGCAGAAAATATTCGTGGAACTTTTTAAACCTCTAAAGTGTCGTTTTAGTGTACTTTTGTTGGGAAGTTAAAAAAGGACAAAAATTACTCCTTAAAATGAGTGTTAGAGGAATAATATATTCTAAGAAAAGAAGACATCTGAAATAATTTTTTAGCTCAAGTACATTCTAGTTTCATTTAGCGTTGCAAGTGTTGAGGCTGGCGGCAATGTCCCAAATTTTTTTGCACTGTGATAAAAGCGTCTTTCGCTGTGTTGTTGAAGTATCTCGCAGAGGAATCAGCTTGTGTAAAAGTTTCTCCCGTGCGAGGAATCTTTTACGATTAAAAATTGCGCTCGTCGACGATGAATGCTCTTCATGAGATTCCCATTTGATTCTTTTGATTGAAAATGCTAGGTGGGTACATATATGTGTGTATTTGTAAGAAATATAATACATACACACATATGTACGTGCAAATGTACATAATTATAAAAATACGTAAATAACTTACCCCTATTTATTAAGTTTTTGCACATTTTCAATTTTTTAACACAAACTTATTTATTTTAATACAAAATTAAAATTATTTTATTATATTTAATGTTTTGACAGAAAATTTAGTAAACAATTGGGACATATAACTTTTTTTTTGGTTGTGAATACCAAATAATTATATTTTCAGTTGTTGTAATCGAATTGAAACTATACTAGCAATCGATTATTAGCTGCAATAAATGAATTAACATTTATATTACAAAATTTATTGACGAAATCAAATTATTAATTGCAAATACCAATATTCAGTATTGCCCTGTATTAAATTCGGTTGTGATTATAACCATTTGTACTAATTTTTAAAACTAAATTAAATTAGTTATCATAACTAATAAAAGAATTGAAGGAATCATATTTCAGTTAGCATAACGTTTTAATGATCAAGAGAATTAAAAATCAGTTAGAACTATACATTTTTAATAGTTGCAATAGTAAATTGTATTTCTTGATCAATATTTTATTACTGCAACCGTTTTCCAACCAATTTGTTTTCTGTGTGTAGTCATCTAAAAAAAAACTTAACCTGTATCAAAATATGCTTCAAATAGGAGAAATATGCGCTATAAACTTAAAAAATGCTGTAAAATTGCTCTTTTAACTAAAAAAAATTCAAAAAGGCTGCAATAGGTAAATATGCTCTAAAGTATCGATGCCAAATTTAAAAAAAAAAATCTAAAACGGATATATATTTTATTTCTGCCTTTATTGGTCGCACAAGGAAAAACATGCAATTGAAAATTTTGCGGTTTCCCTGGTAATAACGCTTTTACTTTAGCAAATATTGGAACAGCCGCAATGCTGCGACTACTAGTAGCACTATTAGTAGTTAGTTTTTTTTATATGCCTTTCTTGAACACTTGGCTGATTGACATTAGTATAATAAACTTAAGGAGGGAAAAAAAATTAATTAGCCATTAAATAGTTTTCTCCTCTTTTGTTTAAAATTTTCTTTATATTAATAAAGAGCAATAAGAACTAAAGAGCTAAAAAGAATATTATTGTTTAAATAGAAGAACAAGTGTTATAATTTTCACAAGCATTCGAAAGAAAAGAAACAACAGTTAAGGATTCAAAAAGGTTGGGTATTATGTACTGTGTTTTTGTATAAAACATAACAGCTGTGCTTTAAAAAATAAAGGGTGTTTTTGACCCGATTGATCCTGAAATTGTGAAAAGTAACTGAAAAAATTTAATTTTTATCAAAATAGTTTTTTTGAAATATTAATATTTGAAAATAGTTTTGTTTTTGACCAAGCGCATTTTGGGCATCCAATTTTGGGCCACTTTTGCTAGCAGTGCTTGCCGTGTGTCACAAATAATATGAACGCTTCCACAAAGTCTCAGTTGTTACTAATTCCCCAGCATAAACCAGTAACTTTATGTAGTCCAACATAATATAGTTGAAAAGAGACAAATCGTACGACCTTGAAGCCAATTCATAGATCCATTTCTTAAAATCAAAATTTTGCCAAATTTTGATTTCAACAAGCCAATGGCACGTAGCGCCCTCCTGTCGAAACCACAACTCGCCCGCATGAATTTCATTAATATTTTCAAACAAAAATCATGATCGTAACGTTCTTAACTGACCGTAACGAAAATTCTGGCTCTGGGGTTGGAGAAATATAATCGAACGATAATCTTGGCTTAAATCGAGTTCTTCATATCTATAATCCAATACTTTATTTTTAATATTGTTTTAACTAAACGGTTATCACCATGAAATGTCGACAAATGTGCTTTTCAATCAGCAATGATGTCAAAAATTAAAGGATGCGGTTGAAAATATGGCAAATTTGAACTTTGCAATCTTCCGCCGATACGAGGTAACCCATCCTTATATATAAAAGGAGAGAAATTGGCTAGATTGCTGCTTTTGTTCACCGTGTCACTTATTTTTTAGCCGACTTTATCCTCTTTTAACTCAGCTTCTTGTGGACAGCCTAGTACTCTCTTCTCCGTTATTACTAGCTCGTGAATATTGCTTTTACTTTTGCATTTTATTTTTAAGTTTAAGAGTTAGAGTAGAGTTAGAGTAGAGTAAGTGTAGAGTTAGAGTAGAGTTAGAGTAGAGTTAGAGTAGAGTTAGAGTAGAGTTAGAGTAGAGTTAGAGTAGAGTTAGAGTAGAGTAAGAGTAGAGTTAGAGTAGAGTTAGAGTAGAGTTAGAGTAAAGTTAGAGTAGAGTTAGAGTAGAGTTAGAGTAGAGTTAGAGTAGAGTTAGAGTAGAGTTAGAGTAGAGTTAGAGTAGAGTTAGAGTAGAGTTAGAGTAGAGTTAGAGTAGAGTTAGAGTAGAGTTAGAGTAGAGTTAGAGTAGAGTTAGAGTAGAGTTAGAGTAGAGTTAGAGTAGAGTTAGAGTAGAGTTAGAGTAGAGTTAGAGTAGAGTTAGAGTAGAGTTAGAGTAGAGTTAGAGTAGAGTTAGAGTAGAGTTAGAGTAGAGTTAGAGTAGAGTTAGAGTAGAGTTAGAGTAGAGTTAGAGTAGAGTTAGAGTAGAGTTAGAGTAGAGTTAGAGTAGAATTAGAGAAGAGTTAGAGTAGAGTTAGAGTAGAGTTAGAGTAGAGTTAGAGTAGAGTTAGAGTAGAGTTAGAGTAGAGTTAGAGTAGAGTTAGAGTAGAGTTAGAGTAGAGTTAGAGTAGAGTTAGAGTAGAGTTAGAGTAGAGTTAGAGTAGAGTTAGAGTAGAGTTAGAGTAGAGTTAGAGTAGAGTTAGAGTAGAGTTAGAGTAGAGTTAGAGTAGAGTTAGAGTAGAGTTAGAGTAGAGTTAGAGTAGAGTTAGAGTAGAGTTAGAGTAGAGTTAGAGTAGAGTTAGAGTAGAGTTAGAGTAGAGGTAGAGAAGAGGTAGGTTAGAGTTGGAATAGAGTTAGAGTAGAGCTAGAGTAGAGTTTGTGTAGAGTACAGGTACAGGTAGTGTATTTTTAACATCCTTATTAAGTTTTGTATGCTCTATTAAGTCCTTTATTTCAAATATATTTATATTTTTATCTATATATATATTATATTCACTTAGTAACTTGAAACATGTGTTTGTAAAATTTAATTTAATTATAATTAGTATTGTGGTTATTTTGTTGAACTATTTATGGTTTTTTAATCCAAATTTTTAATATTTTTAATTAGGCTTAAGTTCATGAAATTTAATTTTTATTAAATTATTTTTATGAAGAAAGGAATTTTACAACATGAAAATTAATTAAAATTGTTATTGATAATCTTTCATTCTTGACGTGGCTCGGGCTCGAACCCTGGCCGGCAGGTTACCATGACATGTTTCGATCGCAACCACTCGATCTCCTCAGATTTTAATTTAATTATTTTTTGTTTTTTACTTCCCCGAATGTAACCACTACCAGCAAAAAAATTAAAATTTCAACAAATTTTTGCCCTGACATTCATAACGATGGCCAGTGGGCAAACATTTGTACATAAATAGACAAATGATTATCATGTATACGCCTTTTTAAGTAGAGACCAGTAAGTGTGAGTTTAATAATAGAGAAAATCCCAGTAAGCAGAACAAGATACCTTTAAAACAAATTTTAATAAAATTAATGCCCCAATACGATGCAAACCGTTCATTTAAAATTTTGTAGTTTTGTCTTACGGTTTACAGCCTGTGCTGTAAACAAAAGCATCAAACTTATAGAACTCATAAGTAGCCGTTGTAAAGTTACGATTCATATCAACTAAGTTGAGTTGTAAGCCGTAATGGGGGTACAAATAAGTTAGCATGTCTATTAATCAAAAAATTTCGTTATTATTTCAAAACATTTTGAAATAAAAAAAAAAACTATATACATTTTCAAACATCTGGAAATTCTACTGCCTTTATAACTATCATATACTAAAATTACATACTGGGTAATTTTATTTATGTAACTAACGACACATACCCACATCGACGCACAGAATGACGTGCATACTCGTACATGCTTACGAGATCTGATTACACCGCCATCATCAATGTTATTGCGTTGTTTATTTGACAGCAGAACTGCCGTTAAAATGGTTGCTAACGTTGCCAAGTGTCAATACTGACATCGAGTGTATAAATAAAATGTATTAGAGACAAAAAGTTAATTTATTAATTCAACATGTAATTTAAGCTTAATGAGGATTTTAGAGATTATTAGACAAAGGAATACATTTTTTAAACTGGGATTTTTCGAATGGCATATAAACTGGACTTTTTGTTTAAAACACAATTTTTCCAGGTTTTGTTTTTTATCGATTTCTTTTGTTTCTTTCTGGCCAAATATTTATTTTTAATTCAATATTTTATGAAAATTCGTTTAAAAAAACTTCTTAAAATCTAAAAAGGGGGTTAAGCTTTACAGTTGAGGTAATGAATTCGTTCTAATTTATGAGTTCGCTTCATTGAATTGTTTAATACAAATTTCATAATCAATACTTTTTTCTTAAATATATCAGATTAATGAAAATGAATTTCAAAATCATAAAAAGTTATTTTAGTTTATGAAATCTAAACATACATAATTTCCTACACATTGATGTAAGATATACTGCGCGTCATCAGGTTGGCGCCTCCTCTCTTCAACTTTCGCTTCCACAGAAACGGAGATTCCTTTAGCCATATCGAGTCCTACTAGCGATTGTATCGTAAGCGACAAAAGGCAAATTTTACAAGAGAAGGGCTTTTATTAATCTTTTCTGAGGGAGTGCAATAATTTAATTGAATTTGGATGCGTGTTTTTTCCTTAACGGTATAAATTCACAGTCCTTGGATTTGTTTGTCATTATTGCAACGAGTACTTAGAATCTATTTGCAAGAAAAAAACAATATTAGATAAATTGTCGTTTACGTTATAATTGCAAAAATAACCCGATATTGATAACAAAAGATACGCTTTCTAATCTCTTAAAAGAAATTGCAGGCGCTTACCTGATGACACAAAAACAATGTTAGATTATTTATCGAAACTGAAATAAAATAGAAAACAATGTGTTACCGTTACACATGCTTTCTTTACCAGCGCACATGCTGAATATATCGCTTACCCTGCAAATAATAGGACCAGTCCAAACACGAGTGTAAAGATAAGTCCACAAGGGACCACGACTAGTCCAAAAGTAACACATACGTATGGAAAAAACATGGTCTATTTAACATTACGATATCCTGGGAGAGGAGCATATAACCCACCTTTGGACAACTTAGGAGTAGTTTTAAAACTACTCCATGGTATACTCAAGAGGATTAGTTTTGATGTCGTTTAAAAACGAAAGCATGTCGTTAAAAAAAGAAGACATGTCGTCTCACTACAAACATTTTTTAACAATGACATGGTCCATGCTTGCATTACATCGGACCAGTCCATGGAGTAGTCCATTTTATCAAAATGGATCAGGTGGTCCAATTTTATTTGCAGGTTATGTTAGAGAAATTGTGGCGGACAGCCGACTTTTTGTTAAATGACGGGAGCCAGATTTCTCTTAAGTTTAATCCCGATGGGCGGCGCTTTTGTTTTTATATTAAAATATTTTTTTATTTATGGTACGATTTCACTGAAATTCAGAAAATTTTTTAAACAAAAATAAGTTTCCTGATTAAATTTTGACCCAGTAGAAAGCGCTGGGCTCAAGTTATTAACAAAATTCTCCAGTATTTAATTTTTTATTTTTATTAAGAAAATTCCGAGCAGCGCAAGGACCAATCATAGCTTTATATGTGTTTTGTTTAACTTACATATGAATGGATCCCCCCATATAACTAAACTGAGTTCAGCGCACACGAAAATAAAAAATATGCTTTTCCATATGATCGCAGCTTATTTTAACCATACTATTGTCACCTGTAATCATATTACAATGAATCTAGCGCACACGCAAAGAAAAAATGTGGTTTTCCAAATGATCGCAGCTTATTTTAACCATACTATTGTCACCTGCAATCATATTACAGTTAAGTAAGTCCTCCATAAAGAAACCACAACCATATTATGCACAGAAAAAAATAAAAATAGATTTCAATTAAAATATTTGTGATATTAATTAAAAAATTGATTAAATTTGCATGAGTAAACAAATTAATAGTATCCAATAAATGTTTATTTAAATTGATTAAACTTTTAATTCACTTGATTAAACTTGATTATTTTGAATTAATGCTTTAACTAGTTAAAAATTTGTGGAGAATTTTTTCTGTGTGGTAATGCAATTAATACGTTTCCCACAGATACATTTATGGTTGCTTGTACAACATGTTGCTCTTTAAATATTTTAAAAGAACAAATTGTTATTGTTTCATGGTTTAACTTAAAATGGCCACACTTTCACAAGACATGGGTTTGGACCCACACGATATGATTGCGGTTAACTCTAATGAAATTATTGTTTTCCATGGTTGGGATATACATGAAAGGGGGGGTGGCATGTCATAGTGTCCGTGGACACTCCAGAAAGTGTCACAGTGTCCATGGACTTTATGACACTTTTAAAAGTGCCATAATATCCATATGGACTTTTAAAAGTGTCATAATATCCATATGGACCTTATGACATTTTTTTAAAATAGTGTCTATGGACTCTATGACAATGGACGTTATGACAAGCCACCGAAAGGGGTGAAATTAAACATACTATGCTTTTGGCTTAAACAGATGTGATCAAAAAAGCCAATATGGAACCATACTGAACTAGTTATCCATTACCATATCGAACCATATTGTGTAGAGTTAGAGTAAAGCAAGAACAGTGTAAGACCCGTTTTTACAACTTACCGATAGCTAAAAGTAGACTTTAACCGGCCTTATAAAAAGTGTTCAATTATCAAAATTTTACTCTAACCTAAAGTGAGCGATAAAGTAAATTAAGGTTCATCCTACCTGGTAGGTTAACGTAAAGTTGTAATAATGGAACACTTTTTATACGGCCATTAAAATCCTACCTTTAGCTATCGGTAAGTTGTGACAACGGGCCTTAGATTCGAGTTAGAAATATTTTATTAAAAGTTTGCTTAAAGTTAGGAAATACAGAAAACATTGATCTTAGTAAAAAGAGTAAATTTAAACTTTTTAGAACAATGCCTTCCAAAAATAATTTCCTTGACATTTCTAAAGCTAGAAAATAAAAACAAATTATTTTGTTGATTCTCTATTGGCTACTGTTGCTTTGCACAATAGCTATTTTACAAAGTACCCATTTTAAAAAGTATGTAGCATAATAAGATAAAATGTTATTGCAAATTTCCGCTGTTAAATATTTTTAGCAGACATCTTTATGAAGGTGCTTAAAGTTGCGACATTATCTTGTAGTTGCAAAAAAGAAATTCTGTTTATATACTTATTTCAAACATTGTTAAAAGATTTTCTTCTTCTATGCTTTCTTTAAAAAAGTTTGCAGAGCATAAATTAAATTTCATGTAAAAACAGAAGCACACCCGCAAGTATTCAATGCCGACATAACAAAAGACAACATTTATAGTTGAGGATATTTTATCTAGATTGTTAAGTGTACAAGCGCTCTCATACATAAGCACTTGAAAAACCCAGAACCTACACACCCACAACCACAACCACACAAACATGCATATAAAGATTTATTATATTTTGAGTTTTAAAAGTATTTAAACGTTTCGAGTAGATGCGAGTGTGTTTTTCTATTATATGTTTGTACTTTTTGTGGCTTTGTATTTGTGGTTCACAAAATTTTAGGTTCTGTTTTTGTTAAAGTGGCAAATTGATTTTAAATGTTTTTCTATTTTGTGGTTTTGTTCATGACTTTATTAAGTTTATTTTTTTTTATATTCTGTATTAAATATATGCTAAGAAAAACAACAATAAAGTTAAAATTTTTGACTATCATAAGTTGTTTGTTACGATATTTGTAAAGCCTTCTAATCATAAGATTTAACTTAACATGTCTTTTATTATAAAAGGGAAGATTTTCTTAAAAAAAATGTTTAAATAGCAATACCAGAGGAAAATCATTGGGAAATTATTCTCAAATTTACACAAACTAGAATACTAACACTCTTAAACTTGTACTTAGCACTCATATAACAGCTCTCTAACTGTAATCTAACTATACTCTCACTGAATTTTACCTCTACTCTTACTAAGCTTAAAGTCTATTCGAACTCTTCTCTACCTCTACTCTTACTCTACTCTAACTCTTAGTTAACTCTACTCTAGCTCAACTCTACCTATAACTTTATTCGGGCCCCGCTTTAAGTCTACTCTAAGTCTGTGTTCATACGGCTCATGTCTTATTGACATGATTGCTACTTTATAGGCGAGAGGGACGAGGGGAAAAGAAACGAGTACACAGACGCATGTACTGTCTTTACGAGCTAAAGGCTCAGTTAGCCGGGAGTTACAGTTACTTAACCTTACCGTAAACAACAAAGACCAAACTATTTCTTACAGACGTAACATCTAACTGCTAACGTTAATCGGTCTTATTGTTTTACATACAACGAAATGAAACAGCTGATGTGCAAGTAAATATTACTCCCGGCTAACTGAACCTTAACTCTGCTCGTATTCTACTATAAGTCTACTATAACTCAACTCCAATTCTGCTCTAACTCTGCTTTATCTCTACTCTAACCCTACTCTAACTGTACTCTAACTTTACTTAAATTCAACTCATTACTCACTTTTCCCTAACTCTATGTCCCAATTCACACGTTGCAAGTCTTATTGATCAGCTTGCTACTTTATAACGAGAGTGAAGAGAGGAAAATAAACGTTTCTCTCACTCTCTCTCGCCTATAAGGTAGCAAGCTGATCAATAACAATTGCAGCGTGTGAATTGGCACTAAATAACTTTTTTCTATCTGTACTATAACTTTACTTTAACTTTACTTTAAGTTAACTCCAACTTTACTCTGGCTCTAATTTTATTCTTTGCTTACTCTACCGTAACTCGAGTATCAATGACCTAATCTAAGTAACCGTTAAGTCACCCCAGTGTGAAAAACAACACAAAATGAATAATTTTTACACGATAAACAAAACAATTGTTAAGGTACACTAAAGAAACTTCTTGACTTTGTAGCAATATCAATTACGTACTGAAAACACATTTTTTGATAAAAAAAAATTTTTTTGGTAAATGAATAATTCAGAACTTACGTAAGCTACCCCTCGTTTCTTGCTTTCCACACGAACTATGGCGCCACAGCAAAGTGGACAGACATTGCATATGTGTGAAAACCCACACACGAGGGTAACTAACGTAAGTTTTTTTGAGGATGTTTTAAGGGTTAAAGTAATTTAACATTTAACCCCATACCGTGATTCCAACTATGTCCTTTTTAGGCTAGAAATAGCCGTTCTTAAGTGCATACCTGAAACACATACATTTTTTTAACCCTAAACTTAAAAAAACGTCCTTTTGGTTATGAAAGTTAGCCCGATATTGCCTTGTGCGCCGGTATGTTACAGTTTTTGTATCGAGTTGAAAAAATTGTCTTCGCAATTTTAAGACGTACCTATGGAAAAAACATCGAAAACCCTAATCAAACGCTAAAGTTTAAGGACTTTTAGTGTCTAAGACTAAAAAATCGTTGTTGCTCAGCCTACGACGAACCTGCTGCGACGTACACATTTTCAAAATATCATATTGTTACGTTCCTGCCTTTAAATAACGTTTTGGTTTGTTTCCGTTATAATAAACCGTTTCGTGTTCGTTAATTGCAATTCAAATAAAACAAACACAACACTTTAATTTATAACACTAATTTATTAAGAACTTATGGCCAATTTTCAGGATTGATATTAAAACACATTTATTTTTAAAATCGTTTTAAATACAAAATTCTCTTCTTCACTAAAAACTTAAGTGAAACTTAATTCACCGATGTGGTACACTTATGGCGATTTCTTTTCTGATAAATATGTTGCATAAATGTTACATGCTCTATCTCTTTTGTGTAGAGCATGTAACATTTATGCAACATATTTTTCAGAAAAGAAATCGCCATTAATTTCAACTTAAGTTTCCATTGTAATATTTTAGCAAGGTGACCTCAATATCACAACAATACAACAACAACAACAGGCAAAGCATTAACAGTCAGCTGTTTTTTTTTCAGACCACCTTGTAAATAAATACACTTTTTTATATATTTTTTTTTTGTATTTAGTAGTGCTACCATACTTTTATCTTAATTAAATAAGACTTCACATAAAACTCAAAAAACCAATCTGTTTTAAATACGATTTAAGTTTGTTATGAAAATTAACTCAATATTGATTTAAATACTATCCTGAAAATTGGGAATTAGTCACTTAAGCAACCGTAATTTACAGCTTTCACTCACAACTCAATATTGTGATCAACACACTTCAATGTTTATTATTTTCTCCGCGTGATGCGTATCAACTCGACAAAGTCTGAACTTATACTCTTTTTTTAATGCTATCCTTATATTTAAGCATTTATACTGTAATTCGGCCGTCTAGAACAATCGAAATATTTTTCGAAGGTTCGAGGCTTTACTATTAACGATTACTATATCAGCTATTTTATGAATTTGAAATTTAACGTCTTAAGCCTAGTACTCTGTTCGAACCTGCAAAAAATGTTGAGCAACATTGATTATTTCACACGAAAATTTTGTCATGTATCAATATTATCTATCCTGCAAGAATGCAACATTATTTTTGAATGTAAGCAAAAACCATAGATGGGGGTAGTACAATAAATGTTGACTTAAATCAACATTGCACTCTCACTAAATAAAACTGCAATAAAGTATTTTTTACAAATTTGTACCAGCTTTGGTGATCATTGGTATTTATTTTTAAGTAGCACTAAAAAAAATTGGTATTGTAAATTTTTTCACTATCACTAACTGTGATTGTCTGCATAAAATCTACACTCAATCCAAATTTGTAGTTCAAAATTTGAACTTGCAATGAAAAAGCTGTACGAAAACATAATATCACTAAAATTTAAAAAAATTTAATTTTGTACTTGCATGGTTTTCGATTTTCCGATGATATGCATAATCATAGAAAATTAAACTAAATGAAATTCTGTCAATAACGGAATAATTCTTGGATTTAATCATGCAAACACAAGTTTTGTATTTTAAATTGTGTGCAAAATTTTTAGTCAAATAAGCGAAGAAAAAAAAATTGCAATAAACTGATGATTGCTTGATTTTAAATCAAACTATTTTTTTAGCACAAAATTTTTTAACATTATAGTCACTTATGTGTAGTGAGATTGAAAATTTTCAGATCATCACTTAACATTAAAAAAATTATTACAATAATTTTAAACAAGTGCACTACCCCCATCTATGACAAAACCATGTGTTTTGATGAATGTCATTAAAAAAAGTCAAGGCCCATTGAAAAGGTCTGCGCAAGAAGCCTGATGATCATTGTTTTCGTTCTTTTTCCTTTTGCTTTGTATATGTGGTAGTACGTTTTTGACAGCTTAAAGAAAAAGTTTTTTGTTTTTGTACAAGTAAGCAGACCTGATAGATGGGCCTTGAAAAAAGTAAACAATTTTATTTTAATTATTTTCTATAGTAAAAAAACAAAAAAATTTCATTTGATTATTAATTTTTGCACTTTTCTACATTTTTATTTTTGAAACGCTTGTTATAAACTACACTTCACAAAAACAAAATAAAAAATTAAAAAAAATGATTAGTTGTTTCTTAAAATTCCGTGCGAAATAATAGGAGCTGCACTTGTTTCGCACGGAAAATAAAAATGTTGCTAGAAACATTTCGCATGTTTTTCGTATATAAACAAAGTACAACTCTATCAACATTTTTTCGTTTGTATTTCACAGAAATTTTTTTTATATTCCCTGTAGGAAGTCAAACACATTTATAACTAACTTCAAACTGGTTTTTTTATAACCACAACTAGTTGATTAAGTGACTTTTTTCCTTGTCGACGACTCACTATTTTAACATAGGCATTACATTGGCAGTAGTCAATTGGCCATCTTTGCATGACTTTTTAACTGACTACTAACTACTTATTTTTCAACCTATTTGTAATTAATTAAAAGTATTGTCAGTTTATAATAAATTATTTAAATTTAAAATAATTTTTGTCAAAAAAATATATGTACAAATGAACATGCATACATACATATGTGTATCTTTATATATTTTGATATAGAAATAATTATTTATGAAAATTTTGCATTAAACTGCCCAAAATGATGATGTATAGTAGCCCTGAAATAAATACGCCACATAATTGCTAGTACATAAACAGATTTGTATTGATTTAATTTTTAATTATTTTAAAATGTTTGTATATATTTTTTTTCATTTGACTTCATGGCATGCTTGTTTTACTTATTTTGCTTTTATTTGTGTTTTACGTGTGCCTTTTTGGTTGATATCTGCTTGAGATTTAAACCAATTTGTAGTCATTTAAAAAAAAGTTAATTTATAGTTAGTGTTTTTTGCAACTGACTATTTTATTTACTACAGGGTTGAGTTTGAAAACATTTCGCACGAAATACTGAACAGAGTACCAGGGTTAAATCATCATTTATGGTTACATAGTCGCATCACTTAATCTATAGCTTCTTAACGGACTTTTTAACATTAAATTACTTTTATACTAGAGCATTCTGCACATTGGGATTGAAGTATAATGATGTATAACAATTTTTCAATAACAATGTAAACTAATAAAATTACTTATAAATACCAGACAACTAATAAATACAATTTATTCTTAAACTAAACTTACTTTCGTAACAATATTGATAGTGATTTATAGAATTAAGACGAGGATGACTAATGGATGGATGCAAATTTTATTTTACAATAACCAATTTTTCAACCTTGAGTAAAATACTTAAAGATTTATTTGAAATGAATGAGAAATAATTTCATAATTTTATTTTTTGTTTAAAGTTATTAGTGTCTACCTAAAAAAAATTTTGTTTTGCCTTTTTTCTACTTTTGCAACCGCCCTTATTTCAATTTGGCCATTTTTAAGCCCGTTTCTCTAATTTTTCACGCATTTATTGAACCAAGAGTTGGCATCACTGTACCGTTATTTATGTTTACAACAATAATGCCAACAGTAGCTAAAAAAGAATTTGTGTTTCTTTTTTCTTTTTGGGTACAAAAGTATAAGTTTGATTTGTGTCACGAAAAGAGTATGAAGGTATGAACACTATTTTGATAATATTGAAAACAATATTGAATTTTTTTTTTTTTTTGATAATTTTTAATTTTTATCATTAAAATAGTATCAGAATAATTCACAGACAAAAACAAATTGCTTACATAAAAAATAATAAAAGTGTAACAGTATAAAGTTGACTGTACTCGTTTTAGTACACTGACAACATACACAGGTAGAAATATTTGAACAATCTTTGATTACATTGTCTCTGACCTTATAGCCTCCAGTTCTAGAAGTCGAATCAACCTGGCTTTCTTCGATAGAAATGCTAAGTGGGATGGTGGCCAAATATTCCTAAGTACGAGTCAATGGTAAAACATTTTTATCACCATCCCACCCAGCAATTCATTCGAGAAAATCTAGTTCAATTCGGTTTCAAAAACTGGGTAGTGGCTATTGCTTCTGATCCATTTGTTTCACTTGTTGTTTGTTGGAGTAGTTGAACTGTACTGCACGAAATTATCGTGTGTTTTAAAACTTTTTGTTGATACAATCTTTATGTTGATCGTTGAAATTAAGAGTAACGTCTGGGTCAATGCTTGCAGAATAATCTCAAGATGGGGCTGGACACTATCCTTCTAAACTACAAAACCATCTGCGGTCCATTTTTTTGCCATATAAGAGCTCGCTGGCAGAACAAGTAGTGCTTAAAACACTTTGCATTGAAAAACAAAGTTCTGGAAATTTTCATACATAAGAGGTCAGTCGGTGTACTCAGTTGAGTACACCCCAAAAACTCAGTTAAATTTTTTTTTCGATTTTATGTTTTTTTAATACTTATTTTAATCAATAAATAAAATTGAACTTAAAAACTTGTGGCCATTTTTTTTTTTGACCTCTACTGGGTTAACCTTTGATATTGTTACAAGTAAGAATTTGAGTGTTTATAATTCTTATTCGCTTTAAAGTTTTATTTGTATAATATTTTTAACTTTTGTTAAACCTCTAGAAAAGGTTTCCTGATGATCTGGCCTAAGCAACCAGTGAAATGCGCATATATGCTAGCTTTCCCGCATCAATAAATTTCAGTGTATTTATCAAATATGAAAAATTGGGAATTAAGCACGTCATACAGAAAACTTTTTAATGAAAAATCGTTGATGTAAGAAGTTTTGCAAAAACTACCTAAAAATATACAATTAATATAAAGTTGTTGTTTTCTTCATCCCAGTCAGGGTTACCGTTGGAAATTTTCGAAAAGGGTCACAAAAAGGGGATTTTCCAGAAAAAGGGGTCAAAAAAAAGGGTATTTCAATAAAAAAAGGGTCAAGTTAGCAGTATTTCCCATTTTAATGAACATAATAAGACCAAGTTTTTTTTATTAGCAAACAAAAAAATAATATATCAGGTAGGAAGAGCTCAAAAAACTATATATTTTTTATGGAATGCTCTGTTTTAAACACCTGACAAAAAGTTTATTCTTTATCATTATAGCTAATTTGTTCATACTTTTTATGTAATTTTCCGATTTAGCGATGTCAAATAAATTTTAGTGTTTGTTTTAAATTTTGCTACCGTTCGCGGATTGTAACCATTTTCTCGGTTAAAGCGATTTTTTCCTGTAAGTGTCAGATTTTTTAAAGCTTTTACGATTTTTAATAAATATAAGACTTTGCTATCATACCGCTTTTACCAAATATTTGGGAATTTCCGCTAATTGAGCAATTTTTACCTCTTGTTTTCATTCCTGTTAGGGCACTCTCAACACTGTTGATTCAAAAGGGGGCGAAAAGTTCAATACCTTTTGCCATTATTAAGGGCGAAAATGTCAAATTTTTGTTTTAAAAAGAAACCACCGTAAAAAATAACAAATATTTATATGAGTTATGTTTGCTTTTAGGGAAATTGTACTTTATTATCAAAAATCAAGGAGAAGAAAGCATTGAATTGTAAGTTTATACTTTGAGTCTGTTCCATATCAAGCAATGCTTATTTCGAAAACATTTGTTTAGCACTTCTGTTCCGCAGTGTTGACAAAAAACAAAATGTGAGAGCTATTTCCAAAAAAGGGTCAAAAAGTGTCACAAAATAGGTGCTAATGATACAAAAGTATAATTTAAAAAAAGGGTGTCATAAAAGGTATCAACACCCTCGTGAAAGGGTCAAATTGATACTTTAGTATCACAACGGTAACGCTGATCCCAGTACGCACTAATCTTAAGCAAAAGAGTTAAATTTTATCTGAAATAATTTGGCTGCAGGTGCGAACAATTCAAACGAAAAAGTCGCTTAATACACAAATATCATTTAGAACTTGTGCAAGTTTGATGTTGCTGCCAACATGTGTGGCAAAATACAGAAAAAACTAGAATAGAAAAAAGCCACAACAATACAAAAGTTTTATAGAATAGGGCTTAGTAAAGTTTATAATAAACTTTAATGGAAAAACTATTTATTCTAAAAGTTTTATGGAACTAAATGACTGTGAAAATATGTTTGCACATACCAAAGTGTACTTGATACGGTCATTTAATAACAAAAAAAAGACAATAGGCGCCTTATGTGCATTCATTTGGAATGAAAATATTTATGTGTTATACGTGCTTTAGAAAAAACAGTTTTGTAAAGCAGTATTTTGCTATAAAAATGCAGTTTGTGGTAAGTTCATAAAAAAACATATCGGCTGCTTAAAAATCATTAAACACCATTGAGTTAAAATTGTATATCGTTGGCTTAGTCGGCAAACCTGTCAAGTCCATTTTTTTAATTTTTCAGGAGAGACAAAAAACTGTCTAACTTTTTTGAAATCCGTAAATGCAGTTTTCTTCTTTAGTTCATCTTATTTATGTGTTATACGTGCTTTAGAAAAAACAGTTTTGTAAAGCAGTATTTTGCTATAAAAATGCAGTTTGTGGTAAGTTCATAAAAAAACATATCGGCTGCTTAAAAATCATTAAACACCATTGAATTAAAATTGTATATCGTTGGCTTAGTCGGCAAACCTGTCAAGTCCATTTTTTTTAATTTTTCAGGAGAGACAAAAAACTGTCTAACTTTTTTGAAATCCGTAAATGCAGTTTTCTTCTTAAAAAATCATAGAATTTTCAAAATAATGTTTGCAGACTAATAGACTCTTTTTGGACTTAGCACATTTGCTCTTTATAATTCTTTATTTTAAATGTGGACTTAGCAGATTTTCTTCCAACTTTGTGGACTTAGCAGATTTTTTTTTAATATTATTTTTATTGATTTTTATAGCCACACCACAAAAGTGGAGAGGGTATTATGCATTTGTGCTGATGTGTGTAACGCCTTAAAATAGTGGTCCTAGACCCACCTTAAAGTATACCGATCTACTCAGAATCACTTTCTGAGTCGAACTAACGATGTCCGTCCGGCTGGCTGGCTGGCTGTCCATGTAACCTTGTGCGCAAAGTACAGGTCGCAATTTTGGATATAATTTGAAAAAATTTCGGTCGTAGGTTCTTATTGGCACAAGGACCAAGCCTGTTGAAAATGGGCCGAATCGTGGGACAACGAGGGAAGATAGGGGGAAATTTCTCCCTCTCAGAAACTATCGAACCGATTTTAATGAAATTTAAAACATAGATAGAACCATATCTATATGGACGCAAAATGTATACATTTTTTAAAAAATCGGACCACGAGGGGAGATAGGGGCAATTTCTGCCTCTCAAATCGATTTTAATGAAATTTAAAACATGGATAGATCCATATCTATAGGGACACATTAGCAATACAGTTTTTAAAAAATAGGATCATAAGGAGAGGCAGGGGGCAACTTCTGCCTCTCACAAACTTTCAAACCGATTTTCATGAAGTTTATAAACATAGATAAATCCATATTTACATGGACACATAAGCATGATGTGTTTTTGAAAACTGTGGTGTAGGGTATCATATGGTCGGGCTTGATCGACTATACTTTCTTACTTGTTTTGTGATTTTTATAATATTACCTATTTTTTCATTGTTGTTGACAAAAAAATACTTTACTTATATCTTAATACAGTCTTATTTCATTGCTGTTAAAAAAAATAAATAACTGAATTTATACATGTTTGTACTATTAAATTAAAAGAATTAATAATTAAAAAACAATTTATAGGTGAGGTAAATTATCATAAAATGTAAGGTGATCTTTGGGTAAACTTGTTTTAAAAATTGCAAGTCTTCGTATTTTCTAGCTGTTATTTTTCTTCTTTCCTGGTAAAGTTGTTCCAAATTCGAAAACTCCATAGATTCTATATTTTTATTAATTTTGTGAGGTAAAATTTTCCATTCTTCAGAGAATCGAAGTTTAAAATGCATGTCACTATTTGCAGTGTATTTAATGACACGAATATCCGTTACTTTGGAATCGCCTTAACCGCGTTCAGGTCGAATACTTTTATAAAATTGGACGGTACAAACATTTTTAAAAAACGAAGAATTCAAATATGTGACATCATATGGTTCTGGCTTTTTTCGAGCAGTTTTGCAGATACCAATATATTCAGCAGGGACATCAACATTTCTATTTTTCATAGCTCGTTCAATGGTGGAGTGTACACTGTCGGCTTCCATTTGCGTATGGCCTATTTCCAGAATTTTTTGTTCTATAGTTATATTATTTTGGATTGCTGAGTTAAGCAATGCATTACTCATCACAGATTTCCATTTTGGTAAGTACAACCATCACTATAAAAAATAATTTTTTCTGGATTATCGTTTCCACAAAGAACTTTTTTTTCAATAAAATAAGTCCATATGCTTGCAAACTCTTCAGCACCTAATCCACCCTCCACTTCATTCCATAAAAAGCAGTAAGCTTTTTGGTTTTTAAGGTTATAAAAAACTAAATTATGAACCTGCAACTTTGTGCGGTAGTATAAGCTGCTGACTTGTGATTTTGGAGACATTAAAACAGCTTGAAGATCTACTGTAAAAATATGTGTTTGTTCATCCCGGTCTTTGTTTTTTCATTTCTGGTCTTCCTTCTTTTTATGTGAAGATTGTATTCATCTTGCGAAAGATTATTGACTGAAAATCTTGTACATTTTTCACATTGGTCTTTTTTAGGCGCAAACAAGGCCATATTTTTTGCATCAAACGTTTGATAAAAAGTCGAATTTGAATGTGGTCGAATGTTCTTTTCTTTTACACCAGTCATTAACATAAAAGTCGTAAAGCTTATTTTTTGAGCTCCACTCTGCTAATAAATATTTTTTTTTTTTAGAATCAGCGCGACAATAATGAGACTCCATTGATGGCAGAGAATCAAAAAAAGACTTAAGGCATTGTCTTTCACCTGTTTAGTTTCCTTTTTTTTTTGAGCAGTTTTCTTGACATTTTTGAAACCGAAGGCTTTTTCAGCCAATCTAAAACAGTTTGCCGACCAATGTTTAAAGTGTTTATGAAAAATGTTCTGCACACTCCAAAATTGTTATCTTCTACTTTCAGATAGTACTGTAACGTTCGACATCTTTTAGATTCTTCGTATACTTTTCTATTTCGGGGTCTAATAGTTGAAACGATTTGAATTAATGTATTCACGTAAACTTTTTTCTCAATCCATGTCATTTTCCAAAACTCTGTAAATGTTTTGTTTCTATCATCATCTGTAATCTTTGCACACTTCATGGTGATATTTTTTTACATCCACATCTTTCCTTTAGTGTACGTGGTTCCTTTCTTTTTTCATAAGTCCAACTATTACCTGATTTTTGTTTTCCCAAGTAGCTTTTACCCTTTTCTCTACGCTTTTTATTTCTGGGCCCAAACCAAGCTGGATTTTTCATACGAGTTCTCTTCTTGCGTCCTTTTGATGTCGATGGTAACTCGTAAGAATCATCGGAATCACTATTAAACCCATAGGGAACAAGTCGAAGAACTCCGTCATCCGATTCAATCCCGTAATCGTCAATACTAAAGTTATTTGTTCCTGCAGAATCCATGACAATCGCCTAATAAAATTATACTTTAACAATGTTCTTCCTGAAACAATTTATAGTTAATAGTTACCTCAAAAGTTAAAATAACTAAATAATATTTTAGTTAATCTTTAAAATAATATTTTGTCTTTTTAGAAATAAACAAACGTTAAATTTAAATCTATAGAAGAAAAACAAAATGTGTTGTTTTCAGCTGGACTTAGCACGTGGCTTTTGATGTTTTGTTTTTTTTTGGACTTGACAGAATTTCTTACGACTGCATAACAACATGAAAAAACAACATAACTGCATTTTGTTTTTTGTAAATGATGTGGTTTGAGTTATACTAGCATACTACATCAAAAACTCAATTTGCATAAAAATTGGACTTGACAGGTTTGCCGACTAAGCCAACGATATGACAGATAACTCATTACATTACTCGAAGAGAGTTGATTTGATTTGATATTAGTTGAGTAAACTTTCATCAAGGATGCAGTGTAAACTACTTGACTAAAGTCAAGTCTATAGTCGTGCTTTATACTGGATTAAAGTCAATACTATAATATTAAATAAAATTATACCGACTTGATTGGACCAGGGTCCAATCGGACGCGCTGTCTATTAAATATACAAAGGATAGTGAAAGAGTTAGGTCACAGATAACCAAATCTGTTGCTGATGCAAGCCCACTGCGACTAAAAAGGATTAAGGAACGCATTCCCACGCCCACAAACGCACACATTAAAAAGTATGGTTCCGAAGAAGCCTTTGCCTTGTTTATGGACTTAGAACTTTCCAAAGAGAAATATGAGAAACTACGGGCATATTTAACGCGACACGGCGCTGACGTTTTACCCGGATACAAGCATATTACGCAAGCCAAAATAAATTCACGACCACTGCATACGGAGTTTACGGAAGTCTCTGCGAAAGCCAATCTGCAGGATCTCATGGGCCATACAGCAAAACGGTTGTTGGAGAGTCTTCCTGAAAATGAGGTGAAAATTCTTCCTGAGAAGTTGACATTGATCAGCAAACGGGGCTGCGATGGATCATCCGGACAAAGCGTTTATAAGCAAAGGATATCTTCCGATGGCGCTACAATATCGGACGGAAATATGTTTATAGCATCTGTTGTTCCTTTGCGGCTAAAATCTGATGTTTCCCTACACTGGAAAAATCCACGTCCGTCATCAGTGCATTATTGCCAAACAAAATGTGTTGTTTTCAGCTGGACTTAGCACGTGGCTTTTGATGTTTTGTTTTTTTTTTCTTGGACTTGACAGAATTTCTTACGACTGCATAACAACATGAAAAAACAACATAACGGCATTTTGTTTTTTGTAAATGATGTGGTTTGAGTTATACTAGCATACTATATCAAAAACTCAATTTGCATAAAAATTGGACTTGACAGGTTTGCCGACTAAGCCAACGATATGACAGATAACTCGTTACATTACTTGAAGAGAGTTGATTTGATTTGATATTAGTTGAGTAAACTTTCATCAAGGATGCAGTGTAAACTACTTGACTATAGTCAAGTCTATAGTCGTGCTATATACTGGATTAAAGTCAATACTATAATATTAAATAAAATTATACCGACTTGATTGGACCAGGGTCCAATCTCAAAGCTTGGCTATATACTTAAATAAATATTTGTCTATTCAATAATTTTCTTTTTACACATGACTATAGATTAAAAGTGTTGAGTATAGGTCAACTGCAAACTTGAAGAAAGCCAAGTACAAAATTTCTAATGTAGACTTGACTCCTTATCTGAAATCTATCTATAACCTTGTAAAAAGACCAGATTGTAGTGAAGTCAATATTATTTTTCATAGGCTTGACTAAAGTCTTATCCATAATCTTTTATATAGTCTGGGTTGAAGTCTGGTTTATTTTAATATAGACTTAAATATCTATGATTTTCTTTTCTTTGACTATAGAGTTGACAATAATTCCGTCAAAAGTATTGCCTATAGACAAGTTTTTTATCTTGATTACACGCAAAAGCAAATAATAACGTGTTAACCATTCTACGTAAGAAATACAATGTCATTAAAATAACCACCTCTAGATTGGTTGAAGCAGTCCATCCCTTTGAGGTAGTTTTTGACCACTTTTTAACTAATTTCAGGCGGTATCTCGGCACTAACTTGACGAATGTTGGTTTTGAGTTGATACAACGTTAGCGGAAGTCTAACTCCGTCAAATCGCATGATCTTGGTGGGCAATTGACGTCACCAACACATGAAATTACGCTTTCTGAAAACTTTTCATGCAATAAAGCCAAAATCGTCAGTGTTGTCTGTCTCGTGGTACCGTATTGTTGAAGCCAGTTCATAATCTTTAATTGCAGACCAAGAAAAGTCGGCTATCATACGGCCATAGCGCTCTAAATTGACGTTAACAGTTCTCCCAACGTAGTTGGTCAACTAAAATAAAGCCGATTTCAATAGCGTTATGTGCCTTGTGGCACCATCTTACCGTCGAGTTAATAATCTTCAACTACAAAGTTATCGGTTATCGTACGGCCGCACCCCTCTGAATTGAAGGTAGCTTCTTCCACCGTAATTTTCGAACAAATTCGGTTCAATAACACCCCAGACCATAGTGCGCACCAAATAGTCAACTTTCTGTATACAATAGCTTTTCCACAATTACTTCTGGCTTCTTAGGGCCCATATACGAAAATTTTTTTGACATAACCACCAAGTACGAAAGGCGCTGAAGAATAATTTTTTTTTTTCGAATAATCTGCATTGAGCAACGGGATGCTCTTGCCAGCGTTTAGAAAACTGAAGTCAAAGTACAGAAACTGTGATTTGTTACACTTCTTCATTTGTCATTTAAAAAACTCAGTCAGACTTCTTCAATTAAAAGTCACTTTTTCACAGACATATTTATTAAGAAACAGTCATTTTTTTCCTGACTTCTTAAGAAAGTGTCGTTTTTCACTGACTTATTTATAAAAAAAACGTCACTTCTTCACCGATTTATCAAAAATTCACTCTTTCACAGACGTCTCCAATCAAAAGTCATCTTTATTAAGAAAAAGTCACTTTTTCACTGACTTCTTCATTCAAAGTAACTTTTTCACCGACTTGTTAATAAAAACGTCACCTTTTCAGAGATATTTTCATAACGAAAAGTAAATTTTCCCCCGACTTCTTTTAAAAAAATCCATTTTTCACTGCCATCTTTATGAAAAACTGACTTTTTCACTGTATTCTTTATAAATAAGTCACTGTTTTAGGAAAAAAACTACATTTTCCCATTTGTTTATTTACAGAAAAAATTCTCAAAAGTTGTTCACCAATTAAAGCAATAAACAAAAATAAAATTAGTTTCAATTAAAAATTTAATCAAGTAAATTAAACTTTTAATCAATTGAATTAAACGTTTAATTAAGTCAATTAAACGTTTAATTAAGTGAAGTAAACGTTTATTTTGGTGATGTGTTTGTTTACTGGTGCAAAATTAATTAGTTTTTTAATTAATATTCGGGCATGTTCTAGAAATCGAAATGAAGTGGAATTGAAATCGAACGAAATTTTGCACTCAATTATTTGCAAAATGACTATAGTTTTTCCCGTTTTTAACAGTGTTTTTTTTTAAAGATAATTGGTAGTCAAAGTATGAAGTATACACAAGGGAATATTTTTGTGACCTTTCTTTACAGGCTCGTTTTCAAAATTTGTGTGATTTTAAATCCACTTCATTTCGATTTGTAGAACATGCCCGATTAACAATTTTTTAATAGAAATCAATTTTTGTTAGTTTCTGTGTTACAACTCTGCCGACGCACAGTGGCGCCCGTAGAGCAAACGAGGTTGCAAAAATCAAAATTTTCATGATCGCCACCGAAGTTTTGAATAAACCCATGTTATAGGAAACTTTTCATCGATTTCAAATATGCCACTCTTAATAATATCACATTTTTAGTTTTGAAGATATAACCGTTCAAAGTTTACCGACTTTCGGTTTTCAAAAAAACACACAATTTTTAGTTAATTTGTTGCGATTTCAGGTGTAATATCACGAAAAATAGGTAACGAATCGCCTTATTTTTTGTTTGTATTGATTGATGTATTTATTAAATGTATAATAATAAAAAAAAAATTAACTGTTTGCTTTGTGTTTCTCCTGGTAAATCACTATTTAAAAACTATCCGTTTTTTCACTATTTTTCAACTTTGACGGAAAATAAAATAAATCTATATTTTTCTATATTTGCCATATTTGCAAAACCTGTTCTTTGCTTATTTCTTTACATAATTCAAAAGGTTTTATCTGCCCGTACGTGCCCGTTTGGCTTCTAGAGGTAAAAAAGGTTAAAAAGACATGGTTGCAGAAATTGTATGGCGTCCATCCCTTATATGTTTTGACTGACAGTAGTTTGATCTAATAGTTTGAACAAAACTACTCATTGAAATTAGCAGGTACGTACCTCACTTAAACAATACTTTGGCGTACAATATTGACTTATGGTCAATATCTTATTTGGACACGTGCATAATATCAAAATTGCATTATTCAGCCTAAATCCATATGTATGCAGAGAACAGGTAAATTTTTACGCATGGTAGCATAAGCCTATATATTGCAAAATAAGCATGATGCCTGGATTAGTCTACGACTGAAAAATGGCGCAACAATTACTGAAACCATTAAACAATTAAAGTACTGAAAACATGGCGTTGAACAATTTAAAATTATTTGAACTGTTTAGAAAGTCAACCACACCAAAGTTTTTCACGGAAGCTGCTTAAGAAGAACTTGATAGCTTATACGGAAATGCTGAGAGAAGCGAAATTATAAAAAAAAATTTTTATCTGATATATGCAAATATTAAGGCAAAATGGGTGAAATCTAATCGAACCATTCAGAACTTCAACTCCAAATACGAGGACTGGCTTAATGAAGACACCATCCTGGATATATTGGCAGTAGATAAACCCACCACATCAAGCAGTGGAACAAAAGGAAGGCCAAAAAAAGTATTGAGGAGTGTTCAATTTTCACAAGAAAGAGGAAACTTGCCGGTGCCATCAATGACTTGACCACGAAGCATTTATCGGACGCGCTGTCTATTAAATATACAAAGGATTGTGAAAGAGTTAGGTCGCAGATAACCAAATCTGTTGCTGATGCAAGCCCACTGCGACTAAAAAGGATTAAGGAAAGCATTCCCACGCCCACAAACGCACACATTAAAAAGAATGGTTCCGAAGAAGCCTTTGCCTTGTTTATGGACTTAGAACTTTCCAAAGAGAAATATGAGAAACTACGGGCATCTTTAACGCGACACGGCGCTGACGTTTTACCCGGATACAAGCATATTACGCAAGCCAAAATAAATTCACGACCACTGCATACGGAGTTTACGGAAATTTCTGCGAGAGCCAATCTGCAGGATCTCATGGGCCATACAGCAAAACGGTTGTTGGAGAGTCTTCCTGAAAATGAGGTGAAAATTCTTCCTGAGAAGTTTACAGACAAAGCGTTTATAAGCAAAGGATATCTTCCGATGGCGCTACAATATCGGACGGAAATATGTTTATAGCATCTGTTGATCCTTTGCGGCTAAAATCTGATGTTTCCCTACACTGGAAAAATCCACGTCCGTCATCAGTGCATTATTGCCGACCAATAATGTTTCAGTTTGCAAGGGAATCGGCAGAACTCATAAGGACCACGGTGAAGGACATTGAAGAACAAATAAGCAAGATTAAGCCTACAAAGCTGCAAATTGGAGAAGGAAAATATATTGAATGCAATTACGAGTTCCACCTGACCATGGTTGACGGAAAAGTCGTAAACGAACTGACAGGAACAACCTCAACAATGTCATGCCCGATTTGCAAAAAGAGTCAGAAGAACTTTGGTAATTTAAACGATTCTACAAATGAGGAGAATTACGAATATGGAATGTCACCATTGCACGCAAGGATAAGGTGTATGGAATTCTTGCTAAAACTGGCGTATACCCTACCACAAGAGGAAGAAAACTTCGATAAAAATACATCAATAAAGGATAAGGAAAAGATCACAAAGGATGCTTTTTTTAAGCAAGTAGGACTAAAAGTAGACTGTCCCAAGCACGGATACGGTAACTCAAACGATGGAAACACTTCTAGGAGATTTTTTGAAAATGATGAGGCAGTAACTAGAATCACTGGAATTGACAATCAAATCGTGAAAAGATTGGGAACGATCTTGGATGTTTTAAACTGCAAAGAAAATGTCAATTCTACAAAATATGGAGAATATGCGTCGAAAACTGCATCTCTTTTAGCAGAAATGTATCCACAGAAGAAGTTGACCCCGACCGTCCATAAAATATTGGCGCATGGCAAAAATATAATTGAGTACCAGTCTTTGCCAATTGGAAAGCTTTCTGAAGAAGCACAGGAGTCTCTTAAAAAACTTTATAAAAAATATAGATTGCAGAACACATTCAAAGCATCAAGGGTAAGGCAAAATGAGGACCTCTTCAACATGTTGGCAGCATCTTCCGATCCACTTATTTCTTCCCTGCGGCATGTGAGGTCACGAATAGAGTTAGAAAATAATTATAGTTTAGAAATGGTTAGTCTTTTAGATATACCTTCTCTTACGAATTGTGATGAATATTGTAAAGAAAATTTAAAAAAAAAATTATTTTTTTTTTTAATTTGTTGGGTAATAATTTAAAACATAAAACCCTAAAGAAAAAAAATAAAAACAATCTAAAAATGTAAAAATAATTTTTTCTAGTTACCATAAAATTGATTTTTCTACTAATTTTAACATTGATAACCCATAAGTAGGCCCCTACAAAGCGTAGCGCCCTTTCCAAACGCTCATTTCATAGGCTGAGCTGTTTAAACTGTTCAATTATCTTATTCGGTTCAAAAGATATGATTTTTGCAACGAAAAAACTCAAATGGCGCCACTGTGCGACGTTTCGATCGAGTTCGAAATTCGTAAATTACTTCCTTCGAATCGAGATATGCGGTAATCCCACTGACTTTTACACTAGAAAGACACTTTTTTCGCAAAAAACTGATTATTTGTAAATTAAAGTTATCACAAAAACTACTACTACTACCACTACTTACTAAAAATATAAATATAATATAAAAATTGTTGCCTTTTATTACATAATTTTGATATGCTGCCAAATTTATCAAACTATTTAGTTTTATCCTTAAAATTGCGCAAAAACATTTTAGTAAAAGTAGTCTACACTTTTTTAAGAATACGAAATCATAACAATCTTTTTTTATTGTTTCTTCAACTTTTATAGGAATTGTACTTCTCAGATGTTATTGATAAAATCTTTTTCGTATTAAAGCCAAATATAGTGGCAAATGTAATGTAGTGTAGACACTTCGTTGACAATGTCACCAATATAGTCGACAAAACTGGTGACTTGGAGACACTTGCACCCAGGTTTCCTTCAGGGAAGGTTCACACACCCACACATCCATGAACGTATGTTTATGAGAGTGTTTTTTTTTTGCACCTGTTTGTTCATTTCGGTTTTGAATAGTTGACATTTCTGCTAATTTAAACATCATGTTCGCTGTATGTTATAATTACACTCCAATGAAAAATGGCTTGCATCATTTATATTTTATTGTGTATACATATTTTAAATTTGCCAACAAAAAAATACGTCATAAAAGCGTAAAATAAAAAAAAATATATATTAAACACGAGACAACTTTACCAAACGTTAGCAACTACACAGCCACATACCAGCAGCCAAAAACGATGAAAGTGTATGTTTTCTATCAACGAAATAGTTGTTTGTTCGTATGCACGCAAATATCCTGCAAAGCACGCACGCATTATAAAGCAACAGGAGGAATTCGTTTGTTTCATGTTTTTTTTTTCATTGTTTTTTTTTGGCAAAAATACAATCTCTTATACGGCTAGGAGAGAGGAAAGAGAGAGAGATTATAAAAATTTGTTAATTATAAATGAGAGGTGTATAAGTTTTTACGGTAAAGCTTTAAAAGATTTTCTATTTTAAAACGATAATCTGTTGAGTTTTTTAAATCAACTAGCAGATTTACGCGAAGACAAATCAAAGTCTACTTTTATATTCTCAATGAGATTTTAATGAGTTCGAACTAGAACTTAAAATCATGTAAAAATTGAAGTCTACAGACAACTTTGTAGAACATGTTTTAAAAAAGGGTGTTTCAGAAAAACGTTGCAGATTAAAGAGCCCACCATTTAAACAGCTGTCATGACTTAAACTGTAACTAATAAAGAGATGATGTACCTCAAATTAAAACGATATACGCGTCAAGAACACATTTAAATTATAAATATTTACTACAAAAATGGTGAAAATTTCTCGGAAATGTTCGCGCAAAACTAATGCATTTTCAGTCGTCGTGAAGCAGCTTTTTGGCCAGCAATTGTAAAACTGGGGGACAATTTTGTGCTGTTAAGATCAAAAGGAATCAAATTGAGAATGTTGCTGTTGTAGCCCTCCGGCTCCGCTTCATGACATGCTACGTCTGGTCTGTATTAAGGTATGTTGCAGAAGCATCAACACTACAAACAGAATAGAAGCGTTTGAAATGTGGTGCTTCAGAATTCCACTGAAATGATCGTGGGTAGATTTTTATTTATTTAATTAGATTTAGAAATATAATTACAAATTATATTTTAACTAAATTAACCGAGCAATAGTAACGTAGACCTTCAGCCCGTTGTAGTGAAACAGACCAGAGTCTCTAGGGCGAATCGAACCCGTAACCCTCGCACTGATAGACTACCACACTACCAACTAGCCTACCGGGGCACCCATCGCGGGTAGATAGAGTGTCTAACTATTAGAATATGCATTCGGTTAACCGTTAATCGGTGTTAAAAATTTTACAAAATTAAAACAGGACTCTAATGGCATAATGGAAGATTATATAGGTATATGTTAAGAGAAATCCAGGAAAAGAACTGAGAAATTAGATAATCTGTATTATAAGTTGCTTTCGATTTCTCCAACATCTTCGATAAGTGAAAGAATATTTTTAAGGCAAGTTTTATCAAATAAATTTGAATAAATAAATTGTATAAGATCTTTTTTATTGAAAAATTTATTGATAAAATGATCTCACAGTTTATTCTTTAATACATACAGAAGTATAAAGTATGCATTACACATTTATTTTTAAAATATATGAGCAACGTATTTTCGAAATTCCAGTCCTTGAAATTTTTGAATTTTTCGAAAACCCCTTTACATTGCACGATTTTTTGGTCTTACAAGACCCCTAGTGAAATTTAATGCAGAAAATATTCGTCGATCATTTTAACCCTCTTAAGTGCCGTATTAGTATACTTTTGTGTGAAAGTTAAAAAAGGGCAAAAATTACCCCTTTAAATGAGTGTTAAAAAATTGTTCCATTTTACGTATTGTACAATTATATCGCCAATGTGTATGTGAGGTATGTCCAAGGTGGCACAATATATTGTCAAAAATCAAAAGACTTGATTTTTATTGCACAACGAAAAGAAAGTATTGTGTGTTTTTGGTAAATTGTACAATGCTGTTTAAGTTATTTCTATAGGCTTTGTTCACCTTGAATGAAACCATTCTGCGACTTATTGCATAATATAGGACAAAATGGAAATAATATATCGAATATCATATACAATAATATTCAAAGTGTATGGGCCGCTTTAGAGGGTTAATATATTCTAAGAAAAGAATCGCCATACAATTCTACTGAAGAAATTTGAAATAGTATTTTAGCTCAGAAGTACATTTAGTATATTTTTTTTGGACTTATACCAAACGCCTTTTCAAAAAATTCAAACATTTTAGGGTTCAATATTTCGGGAACCCGAGCTAACTTTTCAAAACCCTTTGGCAGATTTGCTCTGCCAATAGTAAAGTTTCATTTTGCGTTGCAGGTATTGAGGCTGGCGGCGATGAACCGAATTTTGTTGCACTGTGTTATAAACAGTTTAAGGCAATTTATTATTTTATCATTTTAAGTAGTTTTTTGCTTCTTCTGTAAAAATGCTCTAAATGTAGATAGGGCCTTTTGCTGTTGAAAATATTTTGGTAAAAATTTGCTATTTGTTTTAAAATTACGAGTAAAAAATTTCTCCTGCAAAGAATTATAAATATTTTTATAAATAGAAACTGGGAATTATTTCCTTCCGAAGGTAACTTTATATTATATTCAACATTTTTAATTTTTCGAATTTATTCTATGAGCTAAATTTCAGTTATGTATTTTATAAAGCTTTTTTGTAATAGTTCTATTCCTACAATTTTAAAATTAAATACATAACTGAAATTTAACTCATAGAATAAATTCGAAAAATTAAAAATGTTGAATATAATATAAAGTTACCTTCGGAAGGAAATAATTCCCAGTTTCTATTTGTTAAAATAGTTGAGTTAAATACATTCAATTTATAAAGTAACACTATCCAGTAAGACACAAAGAATGCTGACGACGGCCGTAGCGGGCCAGAAAATGCATTACATTCTGCTGGTGTCTAATAATTGTAAATTTTTCTGTACATTCAATATACCTCATTGCTTTCCAACGGAAGGCTAAGGTAAAATGTAAAAAGAAAATACAATATAATAGTCTGGTAGTGTATAAAGTCATTTCTGAAAAATTGTAGGAATAGAACTATTACAAAAAAGCTTTATAAAATACATAACTGAAATTTAGCTCATAGAATAAATTCGAAAAATTAAAAATGTTGAATATTTTTATAAATTCTTTAAGTTTTTTAGAAAAATTTTGGTATTTTTACGAGTTTTGTTCTATTGATAAAAAAAAAATTAGTTATTAAATTGAGCCTCTGATAAACTGTGGTTTTAAGCAGACGAATTTTTTCACAAATCCGAAAAAAAAAAAAAAAAAAATTAATGTTAAAAAAATACAAAAAAATAGTATAACAATTTAAAAACAAAACCCTGAAGGAAGCCTGGGTGCAAGTGTCTCCAAGTCACCAGTTTTGTCGACTATATTGGTCACATTGTCAACGAAGTGTTGACACTACATTACATTTGCCACTATATTTGGCTTTAATACGAAAATGATTTTATCAATAACATCTGAGAAGTACAATTCCTATAAAAGTTGAAGAAATAATAAAAAAAAGATTGTTATGATTTCGTATTCTTACAAAAAATGTGGACTATTTTTCCTAAAAAGTACTAGCGATTCCCTGGTTCCAATGTCTACATATGTTCCCAAAGGAACTACCTAGTTAGCACCTACTCAGTAGTAGATTTCCAATGACACGCACATGTTAAATGTCTATTGTAAACAACATTGCCAGTACAGATTCACTAGTGACATTTCCTAAAGGGAAGTTAAAAAAAAAACTACACAAACAATAATCAATAATCAATTTTACAAAAACAAATAGTTACAAATTTAAAAACAAATATTACAAAAATTACACAAACAATAAACAATAGTCCACTTTACAGTACACTTGTGATAACAACAATACGGCAATATGACAAATTTGAGTGAAGAAAGTAATAGCGAGGAAACTGATGGTATTTGGCAGCAAGTACCAAATACAATAACAAACAAACGGCGGTTAACTAAGTCTCCAAATATGCACAAGCGTAAAAAATTTAATATTGATAACGGTGGCTCCGCACTTCTAGAAATAACCAATTTCAATTACTTGGCGATCAAGATGGTGAGGAAGATAAAGAAAAAGAAGATTAAGCTCCACAACCTCCACCAATTTATGTTCCACATGTTTTAGATATCTCTAAAATGATAAAATGTAAAAGCAAGGAAATAACTGATCTTTGAGAGATAATAATATGAGCATTCAAAGTGTTGATTCATATAGAAAGGTTGTCAAATACTTTGAATGAAACAAAATCAGTTAACCCACTTATCAACTTAAGCAGGAACGAGCATATAGAGATGTAATCAAAGGTATTCATCACTCAACCCCAGTAGATGATATAGGGGCAGAACTTTTAGTGTTAGGGCATCAGGTCAGGGATGTAGTTAATGTAAGAAGTCGTGTTACAAAATTACCACTACCAATGTTTTTTGTAGACCTTGACCCAAATCCAAACAGCAAAGAAATTTTTAACATAAAGCATATAAATAATGCTATAGTTCCGATTGAAGCCCCAAAGAAGATTGACGGTTTAGTTCAATGCTATCGATGTCAGCACTTTGGTCATACCAAGTCCTACTGTAAACGGCCATTTAAATGTGTAAAGTGCTGATTAGAACATCCTACAGTAGAATGTACAAAAAATATACAACCACCACCAAAATGTGTAAATTGTCTCCAAAATCAAACTGCTAATTATAAGGGATTTACAATCTACCAGAAAATTATATAATGGAAACGAAGCGCATACAATAGACAAAATCAATTTAGAACCCAACAAATACCAAATGGTCAATTGCCACATGCTAATTCATTCGTAAATACTAGGGTATTCATTCGGTTAACCGTCAATCGGTTAACCGATTAATTACTACCCGATTAACTGATCGATTAATTTCAAATTGGCTTTTTTCGATTAACGATTAAACCGGTTAATTTCAGTCGATTAACCGATTAACCGATGGAAGAACATTTTCAATATTTTGTAGTATTTTTTGTGTTTTTAATTATTTGTTTCATCTCATATACAAAATATATGTATGTGTTAAGAAAATATTTTTTTTCAAACAAACAAAGAAGGTGTTAGGTGGTCTTCATTTTAACCCATTTTCCGCCGACCGGTGACATAAATTACAATGTTTTTTATCTTCATCATCGATCAACAGGAATGTTGCGAAAAATGGAATTAATTGCCAACAATTTTTTTTACGTACTTTTATAATGTATGTGTTAAGTTATTTGTTTCTTCTCATATCTTCTCATATCAGTCTTTTAACAGAATTAACCGAAACAGTTAGAAGTGTTAAAAATTTTGAAAATTTTAAAGAATTTCTAGAAAATGAGACAAGTTTTGTCAAAACTAAGGAAAAGAATCGCTTTGATCTTAAACATTTAAACCAAATTACTTTTCTAAAAGATTATTTTATAAGATCTCCTTTAACAATTGAAATAACTAATTAAGTTATCTCAGTTTCTTTTCTTATAAATACATATTTGGGGGATTCACCAAGGTAGTCCTAAAGTCTTATGTCATAAAATAATTACAAGAAGTAGATATCGTCGGCTTAATATGTAAACCGGCTAAATCTTTTTTTTATGTAAATTGAGATTTTGATAACGTGTGGTAGAGAAAGATACGCCTCGTCGACCAGCATGTAGTTAGTTTATCTTCTATTTTAGTCTTGAAGTGTGTAAAACTAACTATTTTTAATTTTCTATCGCAAAAAGGAAAAATAAAAAGCTTTTTATCTCTCCTTTGACGATATGACTGTTGTGGGCTACCCCTAATAATTTAGATTTCAACTGTACAGTTATGACGAATCAATGAACACAGCATTAACATTTTTATTTTGTTTGAAACACAACAACATTTATTTTAAGCAATTGCAAAATATTAGATATTATGAGGATATGACTTGATAGCACACCTTGTGTATTAATTGAAAAATGCGTCGGCATGAAACAACCCCCCAAAAAAATAATGAAATAACCCCCCAAAAGTTTGTAAAGAGAAAAACAAAAACGATTTTTGGGGGGTTATTTCATTTTATTTTGGGTCTTATTTCATTTTTTTATTTGGGGTATTAATTCATATGAAATCGTCCCCCAAAAAATCGTTATGAAATAAAGCCCCAATATGTTTTTTGGGGGAATATTTCATTTTATAATTTATAATGAAAACGTTTTTGGACGCAAGGATTTATCCACTTTGGTATACAGAACACCGGCTTCGATAAATAAAGCTATCCTGCAAAACCGGCGCAATGACTTTTTCCTCTATGGTATACCAAACACCTGCTTCGCTAACTTAAGCTTCTCTGCGTAGCCGGGTCGAGTCGGTATTTTTATACTATAGTGGAGAAAATCCTTGCGCTCTGCAGAGAAGCTTTAGTTAGCGAAGCCAGTGTTTGATATACGATAGAGGAAAAAGTCATTGCTCCCGGCCGAACGCCGGCTATGCAGAAAAGCCTTAGTTAGCGAAGCTTGTGTTTGGCATATCATATCATGATATCTATCGCGTGATTCTTTAAAGCAAAACTGTATAATAAATTGTATTACAATATATTAGGCTCTTATTTCATTTCAGAAATTGGTGTTTTATTTCATATGAAACACCCAAAAATAAGGGAATTATTTCATTTATGTTTGGGGCGTTATTTCATTTCGTTGGGAGCTTATTTCATTTTCAAAATTGGGGCTTCACTGCATATCAAATAAGGCCCCACGCTTTGGGGGGTTATTTCATTATATTTTCGGGGGATTATATTTTGGGGGGTTAAATCATGCCGCCGAAATATGCATATTACATTTTTATGTTTTTTGTTTGTTTGCTCGTTTTAGTTCAAGAACTGCTTTGTTTGGTATATTGTTGTTTTTTTTCCTCATAAATTCCAAATAATAAACAATTAATGCATTTTTATATATTGAAATTACTTTATTTATAATAAAACGTTATTAATCGGTTAACCGATCAAAAGCAAAATTAACCGATTATTAACCGATTAAACCAAAACCTCGGTTAATTAATCGAGCGATTAACCGATTAAAGCAAAAGGTCGATTAAATGAATACCCTAGTAAATACTAGAATCAATGATAACAACAACAACAATGATGGAGTTACCTATGCTCAAGCAGTTATAGGAAATTCAAACACTACTGAGTAGAGGTTTAGGGAAAGGTTAGAAGGCATGATGGATAAAATATAATGGAAAAATTATGCAAATAAATTAAAGAATATCATCATGGAATGCAAATGGTGCTTCCAATCATACAAGGGAAATATAAATTTTCCTCAAAACTAATTATTTAGATATAGAGTTAAAACACGTCAAAACATCCCGAAAATATGGCATTTTCGGCATCAGCACCTCCGATTTGAATGAAACTCAACACAAATGTTATATGTAATTGGACTTTAACAAAACATAAATTTCAGACCCCACATTCTTTCGGTATCCGAAATATGACGTCATAAAAGATGTGAAAAATGTTTAAAAAAAAAAAGTCTCCTTACAAAAGGGGATAGAACTCTTGAACTACGCAAGATAATTTAGTTTTTTTGGTATCGTTTTAAAGGTGAAAGTGCACCCTTTAAAATGATATGCATATTGTGTTTTTCTAAGAAAAGGTACATTTTTGGGGTCTTGAGTTCAAAGGTCCATATCTAGAAAAGTATATTTTTTAAAATTCTTAAAAAAATATATGTTAAGTATTATACCCTCTTCAACATTTGCAGAAAATTTAAAGGTGGAGACTCGATTGGTGTCAGAGTTATATACCAGAACGTGATTCTAAGTATGTTTTGTGTTCAAAAATCCCTTGTTGTTGTTGTATTTTAACTATTTTTTTCAGTATCCTGGAGAACGGCAAGAGCCAAAGTTTCCAAATTTAGTACACAAATTTTAGTTATCAATACACACCATCCCACAAAATGTGGGTGGGACTGGAGAAGTGGGCGTGGTACCTCCCGTACAAAAAATATCAATATGCATATCATTTTAAAGGGTGCACTTTCACCTTTAAAACGATACCAATAAAACTATATTATCTTGCGTAGTTCAAGAGTTCTATCCCCTTTTGTAAGGAGACTTTTGAGTTTTTTTCACATTTTTCTCATCTTTTATGACGTCATATTTCGGAAGCCGAAAGAATCTGGGGTCTGAAAATTTATGTTTTGTTAAAGTCCAATAACATTCAACATTTGTGTTGAATTTCATTCAAATCGGAGGTGATGATGCCGAACGACTTAACGGTTTGACATGGATTCACTCTATATTACTATTATCTGAAACACATTTTACTTCTAAAACACATTTTAACATAAGAGGATATGATATATTTCAAGCAAATCATCCTGATGACAAATCACATGCTGGGGCAGCAGTATTAATCAAGTCAAATTTAAAATATGAATTTTTACAACCTATAAGCAAACCGTCAATTAAAGCGTGTGGTGTGAAAATTAAATGCAATAACCTTGAAATACCTATATATGCCATTTACTTTCCTCTAAGGCATAGTCTAAATCTTCAAAACTACTAAGTTTTCTTTAAAAGCCTCGGTTCCAAATTTATTGTAGGCGGAGATTTCAATGCCAAACACCCATGGTGGGGTTCTACAATTGCGAGTCCAAAAGGTATAGAACTTTATTAATGCATATTGAAATACGGGCTTAAAACTATGTCTACAGGAAGGCCCACATATTGGCCTTCAGATCCAAATGAAATTCCATCTGACAATTTACTTGATATAATCGACTCTGATGATCTTAATTCGGATCATACACCTAAAATTTTAAGTTATAGCACAATTTTACCAACTGTTTCTAAATGTAATAAAATAATGTCATCTAAAATGAATATAAGCTATTTTCAATATTTGATGGATCAGAATTTAGAACTTAACACATATGGGCAAATCCTGCGTGACGAACGCTACATTCGTACGCGTTTTCTGATTGAAATATAAACATAGTTTGGTCTTTCCAAAAAGATAGCTTCAACTTATATATAGTATTTAGTCACATTAATATCTACTCACGAATGGCATATATCATAATTTCTTAGCAAGTATTTGTTGCGAAATAATTGATCACAAAGTTTTGTGACGCACGCTACAAAAAGTGGAAGTAACTTCAAAGGTTGAAGTGCGTTTTCCTAATTTTTAGCGAATTTGGCATGATAAGGTATACAAAATCTAGTTCCTAAAAGAAAGATGATTATAAGAGAATTCTAAACGCACTTATTCGCAGCCAAAAAATGTTGTGATTTTTTGATAAAAGCCCTGAACCCTTTGTAACGCACGCTACGTAACGCACGCTACAGTTTTTCCAGTAGTATTTTATTACTATATTTTATTTATTTTAACAAAACAAATTATATTTTTATGAATTGCATTTCTTAAATTAATTTCTTAACTAATGAATATCAACTTTTTTTTTAACGAAATTTATATTTTGATAAGTCTGCTGTAAGTGCTATTTTAAGCACAAAAATCATCTAAAACAATGCTAAATTCACGTATAACATTAAGATATCAGCAGTGGGGTAGGATTTGGTAAAAATTATTGCATTAATGATCATTGAAATACATATTTTTTAATATAAAAATGAAATTATACATCTAGTCTTATATTCCATTAAAAAAAATTAATTTGAAAAATTTTTGGTTGGTGGACTGTTTCTGGGATTTGCCCATATATTAAATCTGCTGAGGAATTGGATCTGTCTGTTGAAAAATTTACTAAACTCATACATGATGCTGCAGATTTATCTACTTCTCCTATGCAACCAAAAAACGGCCACACAGTTAGTTTATCAACAGAAATAAGAGAACTTTTAAGAGAAAGACGAAAGACGATTACGAAGAATATGGCATTTGAGCAGAAATCCGAGGGACAACACCAATTTTAATCGAGCTTCAAATGAACTTAAGAAAGGAATAACTGAATTTAGAAATGATAAAATATCAAATTTTTTAAAACATTTGAATACTTCGAAAGATTCGGACTACAGTTTATGGAAAGCCACTAAGTACTTAAAACGGCCAATTAAAAGAAAAGTACCGATTTTGACTCATGATGGCAGATGGTGCAGAAACAACAAAAGTAAAGCTGACGCATTCTCCCAACATTTAAAGAATACTTTTAAACCTTTTCCGATATCAACTACAGTCAATGAATGTAAAATATTTAATTTTTTAGAATCTCCATACCAAATGGATCTTCCAATAAAAACAATTTCTCCGAGAGAAGTATGGAGTGTAATCTCCAAGCTTAATAACAAAAAGTCCCCAGGACATGATTAAATCCATTCATCAGTGGCTAAATCGTTATCCAAGAAGAGCATTATATTTTTATCACTCTTATATAACTCGATTTAAAGGTTATCGTATTTTCCATCTAAATGGAAATGTGCTGAAATAATAATGATACAGAAACCTAACAAACCCAAAACATTCAATTGCCTCCTATAGACCCATAAGTTTGCTAACAACTTTTTCAAAGATATTTGAAAAATAATTTGCATCTAGATTACTACCGGTTTTAGAAACACAAAAAATTATACCTGATCATCAATTTGGCTTTCGTCAAAAACATGGAACACCGGAGCAATTTCATCGAATTATCAAAGTTATAACGGATTCATTTGAAAGAAAAATGTATTGTTCAGCGGTATTTTTGGATATAAAGCAAGCATTTGATAGAATATGGCACGAAGGCCTATTATATAAACGTAAACATATTTTACCAGCTCCATTTTATTCCATACAAGCTTAACCCGGTGCGCTTCGTTACACTGCTTGAACCACTTCTTCAGTTGAGAGATATATAATATATGCATTCTATGGGAGGTATTTCCCCCCTGCGCCTACCCGCTTTATTTTTATTTTCAAAAGTGTAGTTTACCATAAGTGTGACTTCTACAAAGTTTGAACATTCTTACTATAACAGTTCTTAAGATATGCGATACTAAACATTGGCGTCCTATGGGGCAACAATTCCCCTGCTGCTAGTTCTTATTAATATTGCTATCTATGAGGGGTACTGCTCCTCCTCTGTCAACCCCGCCCATTTCTATATTGAAATTTAAGAACTACCATAATAGTAGCTTTAACCACGTTTGAGACTCGCCCTTTAATAGTTCTTCAGTTGTGCGATATTTAATATGGGATGTATTCCCCCCTGCGCCTACCCGCTTTTTGTTTTGTTTTTAGCAGTGTAGTATACCATAAGAGTGACTTCTGCAAAGTTTGAACATTTTCACTATAAAAGTTCTTAAGATATGCGATATTAAACATTGGCGTCCTATGGTGGGTACCACTTCCCCCGCTGCTACTTTATTTCAATTTTGGGGCTTAGAAGATTTTACTACCAAAAGTTCAACAAAATGCGTGAAGCGGCTCTTAAGATCTGTGATATTTAATATTGGCATCCAATGGGGAGTACCAATTCCCCTGCCCCTATCGAAAAATAAGTAGCCTATTTTATTTTTAGGGCTCACGTGATGCTACTGTAAAAATTTCAGGAAAATCGGCTCAGTAGTTTAGGAGTCTATAAGCCAACATACAAACAATCAAACAAACAAACAAACATACAAACATTTTTAATTTTTATATATATAGATTAAAATCCTATATAAATGAGCAAACGTTTTATGTAAAGGTCGACGATGAAAAGTCAAGCACACATCAAATATACTCAGGCGTTCCACAGGGCAATGTTTTAGGACCCATTTTATATGCTTTTTATACTTCAGATATGCCAACAACTGATAATATTACTCTAGCACCGTACGCAGATGATACTGCTAAAATATCAACAAACCAATCACCAGTTGAAGCGTCATTTATAGTTTAATTAAATGTTTTACAACAATGGTTCAAGAAATGGAAAATTGAAACAAATACAGAAAAGTCAAATCATGTCACATTAAGGTGGCACTTATTTTGTAAAATGTCGAATTTGAAGTACTGCGCCCCACTATTTTTTTTACACTTAGGGTGTGTGTGAAACGGTATAAAAGTACTCATGGGGATGTAGGAAATATCGCCCAAAGAAAAATGGCCCAAAAAAAAAATTGAAAAATCGCCCAAATGAAGAATCGCCTAAGTGAACATGAAAAATTACCCAAAAAGGTAAATATGAAATTTTGCCCAAAAAAACGAAAAAGGGCCCAAAAAGAAAATGAAAAATGACCCAAAAAGCAAAAACGAATTTTTTCCCACAAAAAAAAAAAAAAATTACTCAATTTGCAAAAAATTTTTTATTATTCATATAAATTTAGGTGACATGTCATAACGTCCAGTGTCCGTGGACGTTATGACACTTTGCAAAGTGTCATAACGTCCGCAACTTAACTTATAATCAAAAATGTGTAAATTTTTTTTTAAAATACCGTTAAAATTTCAAGTGATTTTTTTAAAGATACTAATTTAACCATAATATAATAATATAATAATATTAACCATAATATGGATAAAATATTTTTATAGCTTTTACTCCGGGTGTATATATTAAATATATATATCCAAAATAAGGATTTCATCTTCTATGGTATAACAAATACTGGCTTCGCTAACTAAAGCTTCTCTGTATAGCTGGCCTTCGGCCGGGCGCAAGGATTTTCTCCTCTGTGGTATAACAAAGACCGGCTTCGCTAACTAAAGCTTCTATGTATAGCCGGCCTTCGGCCGGGCGCAAGGATTTTCTCCTTTATGGTTTAACAAAAACCGGTTTCGCTAAGTAAAACTGCCTTGTTTCCGAACAAGGCCGACTACGCAGAGAAACTTTAGTTAGCGAAGCCGGTGTTTGTTATACCATAGAGGAGGAAATCCTTGCGCCCGGCCGAAGGCCGGCTATACAGAGAAGCTTTAGTTAGCGAAGCCAGTATTTGTTATACCATAGAAGAGAAAATCCTTATTTTCGATGTTGGGCCATTTTTCATATGAAATCAGGCCCAATTTTACATGCAATTTTTTGGGCGATTTTTCATTTTTTTTTTTTTTTGGCGATTTTTCTTTGGGCGATATTTTGACACTATTGAGGTGAAAAAAATATATAAATGTATAAATTTTGACATTAGTGTAGAAATTTTTGACAACCACAAAAATTTTTTTTTTCATCAAATTTGTTTAAACAAAATAAAAAATAATATGGAAGCAGGACCAGTGGCAAAAAAAAATTAAAAAGAATTATACAAGATGTAAATATTTAATATGTATAAGCTTTTTTGCCCACACCTTTTGTAAAATTTGTTAATATATCAGAACGAATTCATCAAACAGTTGTGACGATCTCATTTCCAACAGAATTGAAATGAGTATTGGTAAACGTTTGTTTAATTTTAGATTTTTACAAAACTATTAGTAATTGTTTTTTTCTTTATGTCAAAATTTTACGTTGTCAAAAATGTTACGATTTCACACAGCACAAATATGAAACAAATTTTATTTCACAATAGAACTTTGCTACCGTTTCAAACACACCCTTAGTCTACAAAATGTATGGTGAAAATTTTAGCCAAATCGGACAATTTAAAACCGAGGCGAACGGAGGTGAAAGGTTAAGCATGAGAAAATTTCCCATTTTTGCCAAACAAGTACTTCTAGGGTTTTTATTTTTTCGAATATTGTAATTAAAATAAGAAAATTAATTCCTTATCGCTTGCTTCTCAAATTCTGATTATTTTTGTCCTAAATCATTAACCGTGCAATTCCCCTGGGGTCAGAAACTACCCATTTAAAAAAATGTGTGCTATATATTGTCAACCGTATTCAAAACGAAAATTTATGTACTCCGATTATACTCCGCTCATCGAGTGAGCAACTAAAATATTAATTAAGCTTAATCACCATTTAGTCATGAGTTTATACAAAACACTTTTTAATCGACCGATTAAGAAAAATTTTTACAACTCTGTTTTAGTTAAATTCAATTGACAGAAATAGCAAATTGACAGCAGTTAATTAGGTGAAAAAAAGTCTTTGATCATTCGATAATCATAATTTATTTAAAAGTGTTTTGAATAAGAAATCCTTAATCAGGAGATATGCAGTAACAAAATTTTTGTCATCATTGCAGCTTTATAAGTCATTAATAAGCAAACGTCGAAAAATGAGTATTTATAAATGTTTAATAGCCTATTAAACGTTAAATAATGGTTTAATAAATTTGAAATATTTATTGTAGCCTTTACCCTACTTTGAGCGTTTAATAAAGTGATATTTCAATGTTTTTTAAAATAAAATTTTAATACAGTAATTTTGACTTAGCTGCACATCTCATTTGCACGATTTTTTGTGCAGGTAAATCAAAAATGCAGCTATCGTAAATGCATTTATCTGCTTTAATGTGCAGGTACGCAATTGTGGTTACCTGCATAAAAGTGCAGCTAAAGTAAAGCGTTTGAAAGAGAAGTAACAACGATTTTATTAATAAATTGATAATAACAATGACGTTCAAACAACCTGCAGTCATTTGTTATGCATTTTTATAATAAACGAGATAGCCAAATTGGTAACAATAAAGTGTGGAACTGAAAAGTCGCTGTAGTACAACGTTAACAATACCGCTGCAAGCTGTCAAAAGCTAAAAATTCGAAATTTTGAACTTTGTTGCGCTACAGAGCATTCGTCAGCTTCAAATACTACTAGAACTACTTTATTCTGTTCCAGACCTAAGATTTGCTATTCCTTTCATATAATCGTGGCAAATTTGCTGTAACCGCAACCCATATGCATAAATGTAGGTACATTTCAACAAAATAAATGAATTATGTATAATGTTGTCAACTTGACTTGATTGCGATTTTTGTTTTTATAAACAACTTAAATTGGATATTTATGTGAAAAAGTGGCCACCATATTTTTTCATGTCTGCAGCTATCTTTGAAGTTTTATATGAAAACTAACTTAACCCGGTGCGCTTCGCTACACTGCTTAAACCACTTCTTCAGTTGAGAGATATTTAATATATGCATCCTATGGAAGGTTTTTCCCCCCTGCGCCTTCCCGCTTTATTTTATTTTCTAAAGTGTAGTATACCATAGGAGTGACTTCTACTAAGTTTGAACATTCTTACTATAACAGTTCTTAAGATATTTGATATTAAACATTGGCGTCCTATGGGGGGTAGTAACATTTCCCCGCTGCTATTTTATTTCAATTTTGGGGTTCGGAAGATCATACTACAAAAAGTTTAATCAAATGAGTATAGCGGCTCTAAATTATATTTCTTTCTATGAGGGGTACTGCTCCTCCTCTGTCTACGCCGCCCATTTCTATATTGAAATTTAAAGTTTGCCATAAAAGTGGCTTTAACCACGTTTAAAGACTCTCCCTTTAATAGTTCTACAGTTGAGAGATATTTAATATATGCATCCTATGGAAGGTATTTCCCCCCTGCCCCTTCCCGCTTTATTTTTATTTTCAAAAGTGTAGTATACCATAAGTGTGATTTCTACAAAGTTTGAACATTCTAACTTTAATAGTTTTTAAGATATCCGATATTAAACATTGGCGTCCTATGGGGGGTAACACTTCCCCCGCTGCTATTTTGTTAAAATTTTGGGGCTCAGAAGATCCTACTACCAAAAGTTCAACAAATTGCTTGCAGCGTCTCTTTTTTATTAATATTGCTATCTATGAGGGGTACTGCTCCTCCTCTGTCTACCCCGCCCATTTTTATATTGAAATTTATGGTTTACCATAGTAGTAGCTGTTACCACGTTTGAGGACTCTCCCTTTAATAGTTCTTCTGTTGAGCGATATTTAATTTATGCATCCTATGGAAGGTATTTCCCACCTTGCGCCTACCCGCTTTATTTTTATTTAAAAAAGTGTAGTATACCATAAGAGAGACTTCTGCAAAGTTTGAACATTCTCACTATAAAAGTTCTTAAGATATGCGATATTAACCATTGGCGTCCTGTGTTGGGTACCACTTCCCTCGCTGCTATTTTATTTCAATTCTGGGGCTCTGAAGATCCTACTACCAAAAGTTCAACAAAATGCGTGCAGTGGCTCTTAATTATATTTCTATCTATTAGGGGTACTGCTCCTCCCCTGTCAACCCCGCCCATTTTTATATTGAAATTTATATTTTACCACAATAGTAGCTTTAACCACGTTTGAAGACTGTCCCTTTAATATTTCTTCAGTTGAGCGATATTTAATATATGCATACTATGGGAGGTATTTCCCCCCTGCGCCTACCACTTGATTTTTATTCTCAATAGAGAAATATACCATAAGAGTGACTTCTACAAAGTTTGAACATTCTCACTATAACAGTTCTTAAGATTTGCTATATTAAACATTGGCGTCCTATGGGGGGAACCACTTCCCCCGCTACTATTTTATTTAAATTTTAGGGCTTAGAAGATCCTACTACCAAAAGTTCAACAAAATGCGTGCAGCGGCTCTTAAGATATGCGATATTTAATATTGGCATCCAATGGTCGGTACCAATTCCCCTGCCCCTATCGAAAAAATAAGTAGCCTATTTTATTACATGATTTTATACATGATGTTACTGTAAAAATTTCAGGAAAATCGGTTCAGTAGTTTAGGAGTCTATAAGCCAACAAACAAACAGACAAACAAACATACAAACATTTTTCATTTTTATATGTATAGATATTTTATAGCTGCCCAAAAATATGGAAAATGTGCAGGTATACAAAATGCACGTATACAAGGATTTTGAAGAATAATTACAGAAAATATTTATTTTCGGCAGCTAAGTTAAAACTACTGTAAATGCATGAAAAATTAAAAATTTTTGTCTTCTTATTTAATTTAATAAAAAAGTTGAATACGCATAACATTTTTTTTCGAGAAAAACGATAACTATTGTTTGAACTTATTGTAAATATAAGCTGCTTGATGGATTTTTTTGTAAAAAATAACGTGGGTCGCGAGATACTTATGTATGTTTTCTGTTGAAACTTAAAGTCTTTATAACTTTTTGCATAAAATTTCAAAAGATTTTGTTATTCGTGCTTAATTCCCAGTTTTTATTCTTGACAAAAACACTTGAAATTTATTGTTCATGGGATAAGCTATTCCTATGCGCATTTCACTGGTTGCTTAGGCCAGATCATCAGGAAACTTCATCTAAAAGTTTTAGAACAACTAAGATATTTAACAAACAAAACTGTTAAGCGAATAAGAATTATAAGCAACAGCTTTAATTGTAACAATATCAAAGCTTTAACAAAAACAACAACAATAAACAGTGAGTTTATCTCTTCATGCTTTTGCAAGTTGATTTTGTCTCCATTTTCAGTTTTTTCTTAAGGCCCAACCATAATGCGCTTAAGTTGGTTTAAGCAAATGTGCGAATACATGTTAATTACATGAGGCAAACCATATTGAACTTAAGGACACTTTTTGCTTAGTTTAATATTCGAAAAAACAAAAACCCTAGAAGTACTTGTTTGGAAAAAAATGGAAAATGTTCTCAAGCTTAAACTTTGACCTCCGTGCGTCTCGGCTTAAAATTGTCCGATTTGGCTCAAATGTTCAGCATATATTTTTTAGACTAAGTATAAAAAAATAGTAGGACGCAGTACTTCAAATTCGACATTTTACAAAATAAGTGCGACCCTAATGCCACATTTACTTTGCGAAGAGATGTGTGTTCCCCCTTGTATTTAAATGGCTTACAAGTACCTAACACAAATTGTTTCAAATATCTAGGAATGTATCTTGACAAACGACTTACATGGAAAGACCATATTAAAGCTAAAAACGGGCATCTTAATATCAAAACCAAAAAAAATGTATTGGTTAATAGGACCAAAGCCTCAACTTAGCCTTGAAAACAACGTCAAGTTATACAACACTTTTTTGAAACCGTTGTGGACCTACGGTATTGTGTTGTGGGGAACGGCCAGTCACTCAAACGTGGAGATATCAATCAAAAACTTTAAGACGAATAGTAGATGCTCCATGGTTTATGACCAACGAACAAATTCATAGAGATGGTCAGATACCTTTTGTTTTGAATGAAATTGATAAATTTAGCACACGATATATTAATCGACTTAGTAATCATTGTAACATATTAGCAATTTCCTTGTTAGATGAAACAGATGATGTCAGAATACTGAATAGGTTACACGTATTAGACCTCCAATATAGAAAATAAAAATTTTGTATATAAAGTTTATAATATTAAAAAACTTATTATTTTAAAATAGTATGTACGTAAATAGTTTATTAAGCTAATTGCAGTTTAATAACACAGGCAATGTTTTCCTTTAATTGATCAAATTTACTAAATATTGTAAAATAGATTGTAAATAAAAACTACTGAAAAAAAGTTATTAAATTATTTATCATTTCATTCCCTTTCATTTTCCATTTTTATTTTTTTTAACCACGTATGCCACGTACACATTTATTCTGACAGTTAATCAAATCGCACCAGCGATTGCGATTTCCGCCACAACCCATATGTTGCATTTCTTTGCAGGTGTTTGTTGCCGGATCATAGTACCACATTGTACGTGGAGGAGCTTTTAAACACTTAGTGCCAACATCGCTTGGACCAACGCATTTCCGAATAACTTGAAAATTTTAAAATTAATTAAACAATTTTAGTTAAGCAAAAAAAAAAAAACATTATTTAAATAACTTACCAGGTGCTTGAGGACATTTCCAAAAAAAAGCTGTGGTGCTGGCTACCAAAACCACAATCAGAATTGTTAAGAAAAGTACAAATTTAATTTTTTTTTTTGAGATATTTATTTTTTTGTATTGGATATTTCATCTATTTTGTTTAATTGATCTTTAATTCACAGGTATTTATACGAATCTAATTTCGTTGGTGCTTTTACTATTTAAAAGCTTTTCAAGATATGGGTTCTCTAACTAAAAGTTCGTAAAAGTTTATATATATGTGACGCGCAAAATAGAAAGAGACCTAAGGGCTTTGTTCAGGAGAGCCATTTTAAAGATTTAAATACGTGTATCTTTGGTGTACCATCCCTTTACCTTACTGGCCCCTCTCTCTATGCGCTGTCACATATACTTTTAAAATTTTTCATATTAAGTTTGAAACAAGAATTTTGGTTTTGGTAGCTTTTTTATTTATATTTGTTAAGCATACACAGCTCGTGCACTCAGAAAAATTACTAATGTTGAAATAACATGGCGAAATGGTGATTCAGAATCATGATAAATTTCTGTAAAATTATTATTATTATTTCATATTAATTTTAAATGAAAAATATTAAAATAACCTTAAAACACGTTTATTTAATATTATTCACTGTTAAAATAAAATTGTTCAATATTGAATCCATGAAAACCGGTTTTATATTAAAATCAAAAGTTTATCTTGTGAAATTAACATGCATACATACTTAAATATGTACATTTTTTATTTTCATGCTTAAAATATGTTATAAAAAGACGACAATTCCCGTATTCTTTTAATTAAAATTATTTATTTAAATAGTTCATCAAGTTTTCAAAGTAGAATGATGACGAACGCCATATCGGGCGATTCCACTGATGCTTCTGTTAACAAAGGAGAATACAAAATAAGTGAAACATGTGTTACAGGGGAAAGTGTTTTGATTATTCTTAAACAAATGCATATGTTGTCTCTGAAGCCTCTTCACACTGTTATATCACACTCAAACCAATTAGATTAAACATTAAATTCACGTTGTTTCAACATAAAATAACTTTTATTCAACGTGATTCGGATTGTTATTTCAATACAAATGACATTTTGCTCTAACTTTACTGCAGTGTTAAATTAACATGAATTATAAGTTTTTTTAAAAGAAAAAAATGTTGTTCGCAATTTATTGTAAAATCAGGTTGAATTAACATGCAGAACGAATGAAGCAAAATCACCAACGAAAAATTTTAAATCAACCTTGTTTTCGACGTTTTTAACTTTATTTTTTTCTGTAAGTGTTTAAGGTGTTTCTTTTTATTTTTATATTTCTTAACCCATTAAGGCCCTGCGTTGCGTTTTCGCAACGTTCACTTAAACCTCCCCTCAGGCATTTTGTTGTTAGGTGATATTGTTATAAAGCACAGTGAAATAAAATTTAACTTAATATCTAATCGTCCTGTGTTTGGATTTGTATCATACATAAGTTTTTTTTATAAAAATTTTGAATTAAAATTTTTAATTTTTCCTGTTTTTTGAGTATTTTTGAAAAAAGTTAAAAAAAAATAAAGTAATATATAATATACCTATCTGAAACTTCTGAAGGAGGTAGCTAACATACGAACAATATTATTTCTTCTGAAAAATCCAATCATCGTAGACATCTGAGACTTTTTTTATGATTGGATATATCCGTGATGCGAAAACGCAACACTGGGGCTATACCATATACAAATTACATAACATTATCAAATAAAATATATTTATACAACCACTTGCTATTTAAAACAACAAAATAAAAACTTGTATATATGTTACTTATAAGTTGTTGTTATTTATGTGTTTTGAAATTTTCGATAATTTTTCCACCTTTTTCAAACTAATGGCCAATTTTTAAAATGCAGGATATTTCGCAGTAGGTAAATTCTCTATAACAATTTCTATTTTTTTTCTTATGCCAAAAGTGTATTATTTTCCTAGAAGGAAGCGAACTTACTCCAAAGTAGTCCCGTGATAGGTCTTTGGTCATAGAGGCCGGTTCTAGTTCTAACACTCTATTTGAATAAGACCTATCACTTTAACATGGGCTTGTCATATTTCAATAAAACAAGTCCCAAAAAGAGTGTCACACCATCGGTGAAGACTGTACTGTAATTCATTACTTTGTTACCCTTTTTGTTCTTAATATACCAGTTAGATTATAAGTTCTCCTTTCACTGGTTATGAATTCAATCTTTTTGAACTTGTTCTATTTTCACAAAGCCCAGGACCATTCTGTTGGAACAATTGACACAAATTTCCCCCAGGGTTACTTCAATAGGTACAGTAAGAGAATATCGAACAAGTAGTGTGAAATTATCCTCTCCCAGGATATTAAAGAAAACCAGTAAGAGTGCTATATTCGGCTACGCCAAATATTTGATACCATCCACTGACTACTAGGATATTTCAAGAGTGGGCATTATATTGAACCTGTGGTAAATTATGAACCGATCTTTACGAAAGTTGACAGTGTGATTTCTAGTCATATAAAACTGTGACAGAACAAAATTTATTTCAATATAATTATTTGTTATGCTTTTAGGCGAACTAAAGTGTTTTTCGAGAGTGTGCTTTATATGGGGCCTATGGTAAATTATAGCACGATCAATTACAAATATGCACCCAAAGTGCTTTGGAACATATCATAATTGAATAAAAAATGAAATGTATATGAATATCTTTTTTAATTTTTTTTTTCCAAAAGACGTGAATAAAAAATTTTAATTTAAAATGTTTGCAAATGCGCTTAATTTTTATATCGTTAAGGCCCAACGTTGCGTTTTCGCAACGGTGGTTATCTGGACTCCTACGTATCCGATTTGCCCAAAATTTGTTTTCTTTCATATTTAGGTATAAACAATAAAATTTTAAAAGTTTCATCATTATACCTCAATGGGATCATGATCGGGCCTTAATGGGTTAAGCACACAGCACATTTTTAGAACAATATTTACATTTTCAAAAAGAAGTAGTCGAAGATCTTAAGATAATTTAATTAGAGCAAATTGAACAAAAAAAAAAAAAAAAAAAAAAAAAAAAAAAAAAAAACATCTAAAGAATTTAATTTAACGAAATAAAGTACAAATTTTTATAAACCGAAATAAAACTAATCAGAAATATATATACAGCATTTTTGCCAGTGATATGAAATTTTAAATAAAGAGAAATAAGCTTTTAATTAATTTTTATTTATTTATTAAATTTATCGAGCATTAGTAACAAAGACCTTTATTAGCCCATTGCACAGTGGGATGGGATAAATTTTTATGCAAAAACTAAAAGAAGGTGTCCTAGATCATTGACAATCAGCCGCGACCAACTCCCACCGCACATGAAATCCAAGTTGATTTTTCCGCATAAAATATTTTCTCTCCTAGCCAAAGTCTTCAAATTTGGCACATATATTTATATATTTTAATTAAAACGTTCTGAGTACCTGGAAGGATTCCAGATTGTTAGTATCCAACCTTCTAATCAACAATGAGGGGAAAATATCAATATCCCGGTTGAAATCCAATCGGCAGAAGCGGATGGATAACCAGCGGAGCTGTTTAAAACCGGAGGCGAAAAGTTGGTAAGAAGCATGCATCAACTTATCTGCACAACTCGAACCATAGTGTTCTATGTCCCGTCCACAAAAAAGAAGATAAATCTGCGTGTAAAAACTACTGTCACGTATTTTGTGTGAAAAATTTAAAACTAAGGTCAACGAAATAATTGGCATTCCTCAGTAGGAGTTCTTAGACCTGGCAAAACCACCACCGACCAGATATATACATTATGTCAAATTTTGCAGAAACCCCATTAGACATACTTAAATCAACAGTTACAAAGTGCAAATTTGCTTAAGCTCGGCATAACTGCAAAGTTGACCAGGTTGTGCCAAATGACTTGAACTGATACAAAATCATCAGTGAAAATTCGAAAGGATATCTCTGATTCATTCACGCGGTTTTGATATAAAATTTAATTGGCTCAAGAATTATTGCCTAGGGGTGCATCACAATGGCTACAATTTGCCAACAAGTTAGTCGAAGTTGGCCCACACTGTATAAACTGATACGTACCACACTTTTTAACTTCTACCGCCGAATTCAACAGCGACACCTAACAACTAATTTTTGTGCTAAATTAGCAATGATAATGCTTTTGTTGTTCGACTACTTAAAAACAATTTTTATTGTACAGGGTGTCTGGTGGCAAATTTATATATTTTTAAATACGATTATTTCAAAAAGTAATAAACGGTGCGGAGAGAGGGTGGCGCCGTTGGAATTATCGCTTGTGCGGAATTGTCAGTCACAATATCGCAGTGGTCTAGTGAGCATCGCGCGTTCGCTGTGGAGACATTTTTAAAAAAGTAATGATTCTTACGTAATTGCTCTTCGACAATTTTTTTCAATGTTCGGCACTCGACGAATACTTGATGGACCGAATGTAACTGCCGCTACCGGTTTCCAAGAAGTATATAAATATAGTAGTAATTATAGCAGAGTTCAGAGAAATTTATATGTGATCGCTCATATTTAACAATTCTTGAATTTTTTTTCATAAATGTTACTTTTTTCACAGTCATAAATGAATTGTTAACATTTCGCCAAATTCATGTATGTTTTTGAGGAAAAATACATTTTGTTGCCTTTCTTCAGTCATGAAGAATGAGGAAAAAAAAAGCTTTAGAAACGATCCTCACTAGTTATGTTGTTATTGCTTGACCGTTTGCATGACCACAGCTCGAATTGCCTGTGTGTCTATTTGTTTGTGTAAACCCTGCAAATAATAGGACCAGTCCAAACACCAGCGACCAGCACTTCTCCAAAAAACCGAGTAAAACGTTAATACACGTCCCAAAAATGGCCAATTAATTTCATAAAATCAAGAAGGGTAAACCTTTTAATTATGTTAATGCATAAAAACAGACAAAAACTCAGCCTTTTTTTGATAATAAGCATAAAGAGAAAAACAATATTTTTTGGAGAAACTGGATAACTCCATTTATTCGTAGAAAAAACGGGTAAATTAACGTGCTGAGTCAAAAAAATTAATGTTTTTCCACAAATCATTACTTAAGTTGTAAATTTCTTAATTAATTCCGAAAAATATCAATATAATTTAAGAAAAAACATTTTTTTTTGGAAAAACTAGATAACTCCATTTTTCGAAAAAAAACAAGATAAGTGACATTGATTTTCGGTTTTAATGTCCAAAAATAAGTCTAATGGAACCAGAAATTTTAAACATAATTTAAAATTATGTTTTGTTAAATGCGCATGCATAGTAACATAAATTCAAATTAAATAATTAGCGAAACATGTTTAAAACTTTAAGTGTGTTTTTCTCGTGTTTTCAAAAAATGGAGTTATCTAGTTTTTCCATACGGCCACAGATATGTACTTAAACGGCAAGCCCTCTGAAGAGATTGAGTGGTTGCAATCGAAACAGGGTAACCTGTCCGTAAAAAACGCCTGGGTTCGAGCCCAGCTTCAGTCAAGAGTTGAGAAATTATCAGTAAATTTTAATTAATTTCATGTTGTAAAATTCCTTTCTTCATAAAAATAATTTAATGAAAATTAAATAGTTCAACAAAATAACCACAATACTAATTATTGTTTTCTTAAAAACATAAAATAAAACGTTTTCTTAAAAACATAAAAAAACAAAAACAAAATAATTATATTTAAGCATTGTCATAAAAATTTAATTCTTCAAAACAAATTTAAATAAAATTTATGAAGAGGCAAGGCGAATTCATAAAGGTGATATTTTCGAGTCATCTGCTTTTTGTTTATTTCCTTGCGTTATTTACATTTTGTGAAAAAATTTGTTAAAATTTAAAATCTAAATCAAGAAAAAAAAAATTATTTAAATGTAATAAAACAAAAAAAAGTGAGCAAAAATATTAACAAGAGGATTTTAAAAGGCGTAAGGAATACGTGGAGCCACAATAAATTTGCAATACAGGAAAAAGATTTACCTTTTAAAGCAATTTTGTATAAGTATTTCATAAAAAAAGAAATTCCTTTTATATTTTCAACCAATAATTTTGACATTCACTAATTTTTTCCAAAAACAAAATACATAGTATTTTTTAAAAGAAAGGGATAGCTAGCGTAATGCTATCTCATGATGCGGTCACCTTTATGAATTCGTTTTGTGAAGAGGTTTCTGAGAATACATACATACATACATACATATTACATTTTTTTTAAATACATACATAGAAAAAAAATTTCTAAAAAAAAAGTTTTTTAAAAATTTTTTTTTGTTTTTTTTTTACAAAAAAAGTTTTTGCTTTTTTTTGAAACAATAAATTTTGTTTTCAAAGAAATTTTTTTTCTTTTTTCCTTTAAATTTTAAACACAGAAAAACAATAAGGGTCTTCATGATATCGCTTAAAATTGCCATTTGTGCAAATGGGTAAACTTGCGAGACTCGTTTCATGAAGATCCTTTTTAATTTTTGTGTAATTTCAAGGCGAATTCATTTTCATTTCATTTTCCAGTCATCTGTTTATTGTTTATTTTTTTGTGTGTATACTGAATGTCAAGCTTTGTTTAGATTTTGTGAAAAAATTAATTCAAATTTAAAATTCAATAAAACTTTAAATAGTTGAAAAAAAACTTATTTAAATTGTATAAAACAAAAAAAAAAAGTGGAAAAATATAAACACAAGAAATTAAAAATGCGTAAGGAATGAGTGGAGCCACAATTAATTTGCAATTGAGGATTTTCTTACGCATATTTTATTAACAAAAAAATTTCCTTTTTTATATTTTCAACAAATATTTTTGACATTCATTCTAACTTTTTACAAAAACAAAATACATAGTATTTTTCAATAAAAAGGGATAGCTAGCATAACTCTATCTCAGGATGCGGCCACCTTTATAAATTCGCCTTGTGTAATTTTAAGAATTAATGTCATTTCGAACTGAAACGTCAATAAAAAAATATATTAAAAAAAAATAATCAAAAATATAATAAAAAAGTTGAAATTTGTGAAAAAAAAAAAATGAAATTAAACATGCATAAAGAAAGCCAAAAGACTAATATCACAAAGTATACAGAGATGAAAAAAGTGACGTATGAAAAATGCCTAAATCATTTGCGAGGGCAGCTTTCGAAGAAAGAGAAAGAAAACGTTTTTTGTTAGTGAAGTGACAATGCGTAAAAACAGGCCGCTACTATCTACACAAATTGCATAATGAAAACAAAAAACGCAAAAAGGGCAGCTTTCGAAGAAAAAGAAATAAAAAAACACAATATTTTCTGTCTCGTGACGCCTCTGTATACTCTATGCTAATATGCTTATATTATTGCAAGAATTTATTGTTTGTGATTTATTAACACTTGAAGTTTTCATTGAAAACGGCGGTAAAGGTGTTATGGTACTAGCTATTTTTTGTATTGGATTTTTTTAGGATTGACTGAATGAAACAACAAATGCGAGAAAGAACAAGAAATACAATTTGATAAACAAACCCTTTTTTCTGATTGACATTTCTCATGTTTATTTTTTTCTTTGACTAAAACAAAAAAATGGTAAAAGCTTGGGCAGATGAAACTATTTTGTTTTTGATAAGTGAAATGAAGCAGGTGCCCTTCATATGGGATTTCAAATCATAAATATTCAATTAAAGAATAAACCCCGATGTAATTCGTAATATTTTGCATTATTTGCATTAAATTTTATTGTTTATAAAAAAAAAAATTGTTTGTGATTCCAAAATAAAATGTAAACCAAACAAACAATACTGCCCACGTTTTTTCCCACAAAAACCCGTCAAAAAAGCTAAAAATCGCAAAAAAAAATTTAAAAAACCGCTAATTTCGAACAAAAACTAAAAAAGTTGGCAACAGTGCTAACAATTAATCTGGAAATGTCAATTTTAAGTTAAACATTTTTATATTTTTTTTTGACAGTCTTGGATTATTTATCTATAACACATATATATTTGTTTGACATTTCAAGATTTTTTATGATATAATCATACTCTTTACACATAGTCAGTTTTCCTATGCAAATATATTTGCACTGTTCTCCAAAATAGAAAAAAATAGCAAGTATCATAACAGCTTAAGCATTAAACAATTTTGCCTGTATAAATGCACAATTGAGCAGCGCAAGTTTAAGAGTCAAATTTGTTGGGCAAATTTAAGCAGTTTGTGTTAATGAATTCCCATACAATTTTTGACAGTTCATTTACGAGGGAGTAAGAATGCACAGTTTGCACAGATTACGAGACTTATAAACGATATCATGAGGACCCTTAATATTCTTTTTTTCACACACAAAAATTTTTTATTTAAAAAATAAAATTTAATTTTGTGTTTTCCGTTCGTAATTTCCGGTCCTTGTATAAAACAATATGACTTTTTGTTTTTGTTGCTTATAAATTTAATATGCGTGGGTAGCGAATTCCAAAGACGGACTGAATGAATATAAAATTGCAATTTTGATACAGAGTTTTTATAACGAACATGTACGATATTATTTGTTCTTTCAGAAAGTGTAAGCAATAATCTCTCAAACAAGTATGTTGGATGTCGAGAGTGCATGATTTTATGTAAAAAAATTAATGTTCTGATATTTAGAAGATTTACAAAAGTAACTCCATATAGTTCTGCTGTGTAATGGGAAATATGGTCATATTTCCCTAGACTAAATACATATCTCAATATTGAGTTAAAGGTAGATGTAAGTTTTCTACGACTTGCAGAATCACAATTAGCGTATATCTCGCATCCATATAGCAAAGTTGGCATGAGGTATGTTTTCGCTAGAAGAATTCGAATTTTGAGTGGGGTAAAATACTGGGTATGCCATAACGCTCGTAACATTGAGTATGTTTTCCCTGTTGGTTGCAACGTTAATATAATCTGACCATGTAAGAAAACGATTAAATGTAATTCCAAGATTTTTTGCCGTTGATACTATCTCGATTGTCTTATTATTAAGCAATATTGCCGGTTCTTCGTTTAAAATAGTTGTCTTCTTTGTAATAACTAAGCACATGGATTTTTTAAGGTTTAGCCACAAACCATTTGCACTTGCCCATTCATATATTCGGCCAAGATCCATATTTAAGTTCCCAATGCATCGGCTCATATAATCAAGGCTACTACTAATATATAGTTGTACATCATCAGCATACATATGAACACTGCAATACTTTAGATGTTGGGGAAGGTCATTGGTATATATAGTAAAGAGTAATGGACCTAGTATTGATCCCTGTGGCACTCCTTTCAGAACTGGTAGAGATTTTGAAGTATTGTTGTTGGCAAAGACGGACTGACGGCGTCCTGTTATATACGATAACATTAATGTTGTTGATGACGTAGAGAAATTGAAAATTTTTAGCAACTTAAAACGAAGTACATCATGATCTACCGTATCAAAGGCTTTAGAATGATCGAGAAGTACAAGGAAAGAAACATCACCAACATCAATACGCTGTCGCATTTCTTCAGAAACATCTATTAAGGCCGTTATACAACTAAGTTTCGGTCGAAACCCAGATTGCTTTCTAGTTAATTAACCCTTATCATTTACGTATTTGCTTATTTGGCGATGTAGTAAACGTTCAAATACTTTTGATAAATATGGTAAAATGGCAATAGGGCGATATTCATTTTGAGATTTTGGTATTGGTATTATTTTTGCAAACTTACAGTTTTCTGGGTAAACACTTTTGGTAATTATAGTGTTAAATATATGTGTGATATAAGGCAGCATACGCAAAATGTTTATTTTTAAAAACTTTGGATAAATCTCATCAAACCCAACAGCATTTGATTTCATTGCAAGGCAACTAGATAGTCCACCTGATTCGCATACACAATCAAAGTAGAATGGATTATCCATAATATGTGAAGTTTGTTCATAAAAACTGTAATTTTGCGGCTTTTATCAATCTATTTACAACTTTCCGTGCATCGCGATATTCTGTTTGTAGATCGACAGTCTTGAAGAGCTTCCAACGTTTGTCAGCAAAGTCTCTACGGACAATTGCCGATTTAATTTCAGGAGTAAACCATGGTTTCTTCTTAAAATTTAGCTTTACAGTTTTTAGTGTAACAGATTTTCTAAAAATATTTAAAAGGTTTTTTTCCAGAAAGTTAAGCTGGTTATTATATTGCGTGTAGATTTTTTCCAAACAGTAAAAATAAAAATTTTGAGTTAATTGGACCCTCTTTATGATCAAGTACGACATTCGAATTTTAAAAAATCTCGCCTACGTGAACGATTTGGCTAAAAACCAACCTCCGGTCCAAATTTCAATTTTTTGTCATAATAAACGACAAACTTCATAAAAACAACCCTGGCAAAAATATTAGAGCATTATATAGACTTTGACGTTTGGTATGGCAAAAAATTGTCAGGTGAAGACCCCATGTTAAGGCTCTGCGAGGATGAATCAGTCAGTTAGTAACGTTACAATTTTTTGTATGTGACAGTTTTACTCTCATATTAAAAAAAATCAGTAATTTTGGTTAAAATATATTTTAAAATAAAAATTTTTATTAAAATTTTTCTTCAAATTAGAAACTTTTTTCTTAATTCTTATTAAAAATAGTTACTTTTAGAGGGCCGTACGGTAATGAAAAATAATAGTTAACATTACTGTAGTCAACAGCCATCTAGAGAGCCATGTAAGAGTTCCAACCAATTGTAGTGGGGAATGTAAGAAAAGATAAGCACACTGTTTATAGATGGTATTTTGTTTAAGCTTTGATATCGATGCAGAAAAGACTTTTTGAGTGTGTGCAATTCTCATTCACTTTGCAATTTTGTGTACTAACATCATTGGCTTTTCTAAAATTTTTAGGGAAAATGTTTCACGATGATCTGGCCTAAACGGTGGCATGTCCATGGACACTGTGACACTTTTGAAAATGTCATAATGTCCGTGGGCACGAAGACACTTTGCAAATGGACATTATGTCATTTTTAAAAATGTCATAAGGTCCATAATTACTAAAGACGTTAAATACAAAAAAAGATCTGCATACACGCATAGAAAAACATGTTTTATTATGGTCACAACCAACAAAAATATTTTTAAAGAAACTTATTTAACCATAATATGGTTAAAAAAAATTTTAAAAATGGTTTTTTAGTTTTTTCTCTGGGTGCTTATATTAAATATATAACAGAAACACTTGTACTCTATCGTATTACAAAGACCGGCTTCGTTAACTAAAGCTTTCCTGCATAGCCGGCCTTCGGCCGGGCGCAAGGATTTTCTACTCTATGGTATATCAAAGACCGGCTTCGCTAACTAAAGATTTTCTGCACAGACGGCCTTTGGGCGGGTGCAAGTATTTTTTCCTTTATGGTATAACAAGTACCGGTTTCGCTAAGCAAAGCTTCTGCCTTGTTTCGAACGAATGCCGATTTCGCAGAGAAGCTTTACTTAGCGAAGCCAGTATTTGTTATACCATAAAGGAGAAAATCCTTGCGCCCGACCGAAGGCCGGCTGTGTAGAGAAGCTTTAGTTAGCGAAGCCGGTACTTGTTTAAGCAAAGAGGAGAAAATGCTTTCGAGTTTGTAAGCATGTTGTGGACATTATAACACTCTACAAAGTGCCATAACGTCCACGGACTTTATGACACTGCTCTGATTTTTTCTGAATATGAAGTTTAGTTCGAAGAAAGTTAATCGCAATATCTATATCTGCTACGGTTTTAGGCGTATTTAATTATTTTACCAGAGTGGGCTTTATATGAGGTCTGTAGTAAATTATTTACCGATCATCACGAAATTATTTAGTGTGATTTTTATTAATATAAAACGGTGAAGTATTAAATTTTATTCTAATAGCATTATTTTGTACGGTTTTAGGCGTACTAAACTGTTTTCCGGGAGTAGTGTTTATATGGGGCTTATGGTAAATAATGGACCGATATTCACAAAATTTTATAGTCTTATTTCTAGTCGTATAAAACTGTGATGTACCAAATTTTAGCATTATTAATTATGATTTTAGGCGTACTAAACTGTTTTCCGGTAGTAGGGTTTATATGGGGATTAGGGGAAATTATGAACCGATCTTCACGAAATTTTACAGTCTTGTTTCTAGTTCTAAAAAACTGTAACTTACCAAATTTTGTTATGATAGCATTATTAATTATAATTTCGCGAAAGTTTACAGCGTGATTTCCAGTCTAATGAAACGGATTTTTGCAAAATCTTATATCATTCCGTTAATTTTTCCACCATTCATGTTACTTTTTGTAACAAAGTTATCAATTTTTTTAGGAAGTCGTTCCACATTTTGATTCATAGCTCTGATCCTACCGAACCGATTTTGCTGGATTTCAATCCCAAACTGCTTAGGATAACTACAGGCAATTTGACACCAAGTTTTTTCTATTTCTTTTGAGTTTTTCGAAAGTGAGCGTGTTTTCAACAGACGGACAGACAGACGGACATGGCTTAATCGACTAAGAATTACTCAAGGACCCAGAATATATACACTTTATGTGGTCTGAGATGAATAATAAAAAAGTTTCACACGGAATGACAAACTTACTATACCCTCTTCACAACTAATTGTGGTGGAGGGTATAAAAAGACGTTGGTATCATCAACGAAAGTATATAAGTATTAAGTGCAACAAACATTTTAAATATTTGTGTTAAATTACCGGAAAAATAGAATATATATACACATGTATATAATGATCACACGATTAAAATGTAGCATCATTAGGATTGCGTCGACATGGTAAAATAAGTTTGCTTTTCTGATGCAGCGCAGGCAGTACTGCATTTAACAATGTGGAGATTTTATATTATTATAGATATTATGACATACCTATCATGTATAATTTTATAATTTAAAAGTATTTGATCTCCTTAAAATGAAGTATCTAAATGAAATTTCTTTTACAACATTTTTCAAAGTTTTTTACTTTGCATGTAAACTTATGAAATGTGATGTTATTTTGCATTTAAGATGACGATATGTGCAGTTTTTTTTAATTTTTTTTCAATAATTTTATCTTACAAAAAATCTAACAGACACTTTTGCTGGTTGCCTTTACCAAAAATATTTCCCTGCAAATAAAATTGGACCACCTGATCCATTTTGATAAAATGGACTACTCCATGTACTGGTCCGATGTAATGCAAGCATGGACCATGTCATTGTAAAAAAGTGTTTGTAGTGAGACGACATGTTTTTGAAATACTTCAGAACTAATCCTCTTGTGTAGGCCATGGGGTAGTTTTAAAACTACTCCTTATAGTGCATTTACACTTGTAATTTTCAAACTAGTTTACGATCGTAAACTACTTTCATAAACTATACCGTTTACATCAGCATTTTTGACAGTTAAGTTGTTTATCTTTGACAAGTTCTTAGCCCCAATAATAAAAAAAAACGTTGATGCACATAAATTCGAACATATAAACAAACCTTTTATTTCCGTTGTCCATCTAAAAGAAAATATGTAAAAAAAAACTAAAATTTCTCATAAATTTGGAGTTTTTTTTAAACATTTTCTTTGTTTATTTTATTTTTCTTACTATTGTTTTGACTTTTTTTACAGATAAAAGTAAATTTTTTTTCACTTGATTTTTATTATTTTTGAGGAATGTCAAATATCACTAGCATTGCCAGAACAAAATTTGAAAAACAGAGTTGCATTAACATAAACTGGTTGTTTGTAACTAGTTTATCTCAAAAGCTAGTTACAAACGTGTTTATAATTTGTATGGATAAACAAGTTTCTCAAACTAGTTTATCATCATAAACAACTTATAACCTGTTTATGGCGTAGGTGTAAATGCACTATTAGTAGTCCAAAGGTGGGTTATATGGTCCTCCCCTAGGACATCGTAATGTTAAATATACCATGTTTTTCTATACGTTTAGGTTACTTTTGGAGAAGTGCTGGTCGCTGGTGTTTGGACTGGTCCTATTATTTGCAGGGTTTACATAAACAAATAGACACACAGGCAATTCGAGCTGTGGTCATGCAAACGGTCAAGCAATAACAACATAACTAGTGAGGATCGTTTCTAAAGCTTTTTTTTTCCTCATTCTTCATGACTGAAGAAAGGCAACAAAATGTATTTTTCCTCAAAAACATACATGAATTTGGCGAAATGTTAACAATTCATTTATGACTGTGAAAAAAGTAACATTTATGAAAAAAAATTCAAGAATTGTTAAATATGAGCGATCACATATAAATTTCTCTGAACTCTGCTATAATTACTACTATATTTATATACTTCTTGGAAACCGGTAGCGGCAGTTACATTCGGTCCATCAAGTATTCGTCGAGTGCCGAACATTGAAAAAAATTGTCGAAGAGCAATTACGTAAGAATCATTACTTTTTTAAAAATGTCTCCACAGCGAACGCGCGATGCTCACTAGACCACTGCGATATTGTGACTGACAATTCCGCACAAGCGATAATTCCAACGGCGCCACCCTCTCTCCGCACCGTTTATTACTTTTTGAAATAATCGTATTTAAAAATATATAAATTTGCCACCAGACACCCTGTACAATAAAAATTGTTTTTAAGTAGTCGAACAACAAAAGCATTATCATTGCTAATTTAGCACAAAAATTAGTTGTTAGGTGTCGCTGTTGAATTCGGCGGTAGAAGTTAAAAAGTGTGGTACGTATCAGTTTATACAGTGTGGGCCAACTTCGACTAACTTGTTGGCAAATTGTAGCCATTGTGATGCACCCCTAGGCAATAATTCTTGAGCCAATTAAATTTTATATCAAAACCGCGTGAATGAATCAGAGATATCCTTTCGAATTTTCACTGATGATTTTGTATCAGTTCAAGTCATTTGGCACAACCTGGTCAACTTTGCAGTTATGCCGAGCTTAAGCAAATTTGCACTTTGTAACTGTTGATTTAAGTATGTCTAATGGGGTTTCTGCAAAATTTGACATAATGTATATATCTGGTCGGTGGTGGTTTTGCCAGGTCTAAGAACTCCTACTGAGGAATGCCAATTATTTCGTTGACCTTAGTTTTAAATTTTTCACACAAAATACGTGACAGTAGTTTTTACACGCAGATTTATCTTCTTTTTTGTGGACGGGACATAGAACACTATGGTTCGAGTTGTGCAGATAAGTTGATGCATGCTTCTTACCAACTTTTCGCCTCCGGTTTTAAACAGCTCCGCTGGTTATCCATCCGCTTCTTTAACCTGAACAACAGCTATTGACTTTTTGGTTAATTTTATTTTAATAAATATTAAAATTTTAAACAAAAGGTGTTCCGTTAAATTTTTATACTAAACTTGGTAATAAGATCATTTTTAGCTTTTTAGTTTAGCTGACCAAAAACAATGTCTTAGGCTTCTATTTTGTTTTTTATGTTTTTCATAAAATTTTAAAGATTTCATCATCCGTGCTTAATTCCCAATTTGTATTCTTGATAAAAACACTGAAAATTTATTGTTGATGGGATAAAGTATTCTAATGCACATTTCACGGGTTGCTTAGGCCAGATCGTCAGGAAACTTCATCCATAAAGATCTTAGAAAAACTAAAGATATTAAACCAAATAAAACTGTCAAGCGTATAAGAATTATAGCAACAGTTCTACTTGTAACAATATCAAAGTTTTAACAAAAACATAAAAGTAAACGTAATAGTTACACGTGCGTGCAAAAAAATGTAAAAATCAACAATCCGAAAGCAAAACGTGATCGAGAAATCGGACGAAGAACTCGTAAATTTAGAAATAAATACTTCAGAAAACAAACTGAAATCAAGCCGGAAAAAGCTCAAGAGAAGTTTCATTGATGAACATTTAACATTGAGAAGATCGTCAAGATTGCAGAAAAAAATAATTTTATAATATAAAAATTTTATTAGTATTAAATATCGTATATATGAATATGTTCTTAGATTAATTTAAAAGTAAAGAAATTTACAACCAGGCTCACAATGTCGCCAAGAATATTTCTATCGCATATTTATATTTAAAACTAAAATTTTTTTTGTTTTCAATATAAATATACGAACGAAATGTTCTTGTCGACATCATTTGCCAGGCAGTTAATTTGTTTTTATTTTAAGAAATCTGTGGCCGTATATAAAAACTAGGTAACTACATTTTTGAATAAAGTTTGTTTGTCTTCCAGATTCAAATTTATATATTTATTCTTAGAAAAAAAAACTGGATATAGTTTTTGTACGTAAAAGCTGCTTGATATTATCTTTGCAACAGAAAAAAATAAGTAATTTACCACATAGGGTACGGTATGGGCTAAAAACTATTACTCGGAAAGATTTTGGGTGTTTGGCAGTCGTATTCTATGAATCAAAAACTGCAGAAAGGATATAATATGCTTATTAAGAATGCATTAATATATTCTTTGAATTCTCTATAGTTGCAATTTTTAGGCTCAGCATTTTGACCTGAATTTGCTCTTTATCGCTCTTTGTCTCTAAGTTTTCGAAACAACACCGTTTTAAACTTCTAATTTGTCTGTTTTCTAAGAGACTATGGAGTTAACTTGTTTTTTCAAAAAATGCATGCAGTTATCTAGTTTTTACATAAAAATTTATATTTTTCTGATTTTTGTTTTTCAAATAACTATTAAATGAGAAACTATATCGAAATTTCGATCTGACAGAGTGATAGTAAATGAAAAACGCTTTCTATTTTTGGTGTTATTTTAATTTTCACAAAAAGTGGAGTTAACTAGTTTTTCCATACGGCCACAGATATGTACTTTGGACTTCAAGAAGAATTCTTGACAAAAGTACGAAAAAACAGAAGTAAGGAAAAACATGTAAAATACATTAAAATGGATACTCATTCAAAGCAAATTTCGATCTACCAAAGGTTAAATACAATTTGGTTTAAGGATTGATGTTTAACTATTGACGTCAGCAGTCGTCGATGGCTGCGGGTGTTAAACGGCAAGCCCTCTGAAGAGATTGAGTGGTTGCAATCGAAACATGTAAGGGTAACCTGTCCGTAAAAAACGCCTGGGTTCGAGCTTCAGTCATAATACAATAGCAATTTAAACTAATAAAATAACTAACAAATACAAAACAACTAATAAACACAAGACAACTAAAAAATAAAACTAGTTCTTAACTAAAGTTACTTTCGTAACAATATTATATATTTTAAAAGATTTTGTTAGGAAAACAACCAGTGAAATGCGCATAGAAATAGCTTATCCCATCAACAATAAATTTCAGTGTTTTTATCAAGAATAAAAATTGGTTATTAAGCTCAAATTAGCCGTGACATAACAAAACTGTATTACCATCACCTCTGTGTTAACAAATTAACCAATTCAATTTTGGTTTTTACGGTCATCGTTGCGGCAATTGCATTATGGTTATGTCACGTCTAATTGGACCTTTAAGCCCGACTAAAAAAATCTTTTAAATTAAAATTTTGTATTCCCAAAAATTACTTTGATAATATTATATATTTTTATAAAGTTTTTTTTTTGTAACAATTGCGATTTTTAATTGAACTGTAATTAACGAAGTGACAGACTTGTTTATTAGGAAAGTCATTTCTGCACTCATGAGTTTTTCACAGGATTCTTTATTAAAAAGTCACTTTTTTTGCTGACTGCTTTAAAAAGTCACTTTTCCCCTGACTTTTTCATTAAAAGTAACTTTTTACCGACATCTTCATAATAAAAGTCACTTTTTCACTAACTTCTTCTTTACACAGAAAACATTTTTCAAAATTTTTCACTAATTAAAGCATTAATCAAAAATAAAATCAGTTTTAATTAAAAATTTAATCAAGTGAATTAAAAGTTTAATCAAGTCAATTAAACATTTAATCAAGTAAATTAAACGTTTAATTGATACTATTAATTTGTTTACTGGTGCAAATTCAATTAATTTTTTAATTAATATCATAAATTTTTTAATTAAAATCTATTTTTATTTTTTTCTGTGTATGAAGTCTAATTTTCTCTGACTTTTTCAGTAAAACCCAGCAAAAACTTTACTTACAATCCAACTTTTAATGACTTCAAGAATGTATTACTTTGTAGCTTTATTCGCCACTTTTTGGATTATTAGTTATATATTAAATAATAACTTTATTATTATATCTTAAATATACAGAAAAATTTAAATTTTCATTATGACAATAAAAATGTCATTATAGTCATTATAGTCAAAAAATATAGTTTTTTAATACAAAAACTACACTGCCCCGGTAGACTAGCTGGTAGCGAGCTAGTCTATCAGCACCGAGGTTGCGCGATCGAATCCCGCCAGAGACAGAAAAAAAATAAAATAAAGTAAAATAAAATAAGAAAAAATAAAAAATAAAATAATTAAAAAAAATAAAAAAAAATAAATTAAAAAAAATTGTTACTTTATTGACTTTGTGTAACTACATATATATTTTTATAAAAATTTTAAGTATAAAAAACATATTATTTTTTAGATTACAATAGGCTAAATTATAAAGGATTACTTTTGGGACATCTCGAACAAAAATAAGTACTTTTTCTAGTAGAAAAGTAAGCAGTCGGCTCGTCAAATTCTCATTATTTTTCTGCTTATTTTGTAAGCAAAGTTTTTGCTGGGAACGTCACTCCTTCACAGACATCTTCATGAAAATCACCTTTTCACGGCCTTCTTAAAAAAATAATTAATTTCTAATATTTTATTTTATTCATTAAATTATTTTTATGAAGAAAGGAATTTTACAACATGAAAATCAATTAAAATTTACTGATAATTATTCATTCTTGACTCAATCTGGGCTCGAACCCAGGTGTTTACGGACAGGTTACCCTTACATGTTTCGATTGAACCACTCAATCTCCTCAGAGGGCTTGCCGTTTAACACTCGCAGCCATCGACGACTGCTGACATCATTAGTCAAACATCAATCCTTAAACCAAATTGTATTTTACCTTTGGTAGATCGAAATTTGCTTTGAATGATTATCTATTTTAATTTATTTTAACATGTTGTTCCTTTACTTCTGTTTTTTCGTACTTTTGTCAAGAATTCTTCTTGAAGTTCAAAGTACATATTTTTTGTTTTTTTCATTTTTTGTCTTTCTTTTTCTTGTTGACCTTTTCAGCACAACTTGAAGGACAAATGCAAACATAGAGCTCGTGCCTTAGCTTTAATAATTATTAGTATTGTGGTTATTTTATTGAACTATTTATGGTTTTTAATCCAAATTTTTAATATTTTTAATTAGGCTTAAGTTCATTAAATTTAATTTTGGTTTAAGGATTGATGTTTGACTAATGACGTCAGCAGTCGTCGATGGCTGCGAGTGTTAAACGGCAAGCCATCTGAGGAGATTGAGTGGTTGCAATCGAAACATGTCAGAGCAACCTGTCCGTAAACACCTGGGTTCGAGCCCAGATTGAGTCAAGAATGAATAATTATCAGTAAATTTTAATTGATTTTCATGTTGTAAAATTCCTTTCTTCATAAAAATAATTTAATGAAAATTAAATTTAATGAACTTAAGCCTAATTAAAAATATTAAAAATTTGGATTAAAAACCATAAATAGTTCAATAAAATAACACAATACTAATAATTAATTTCTTTATAAATAAAATCAGTTTTCCACTGACTTTTAAAAACAAAATGTCAAATTTTTATATAAAAATTCACTATTTTACAAAAGAGTAATTTCCACTGACTTTAAAAACAAATAATTTGTTTGCCAATAAATCATTTTTTATAAAAAAAGTCACTTTTTTAATGACTACAATATTAAAATGTTATTTTTTTAGGTAACAACTGACTTTTTCACAGTTTAAAAAAAACTGACTTTTAACTAAAAAAAACTGGGGGTTACCGCGAAGTTAATTCGATTCGAAAGAAATGATTTACAAATTTCAACAATTTGTACTGTGGTGTATGACAATTTTCGTAGTGTTTGCATCGAACGAACGCAAGTATTGAATACTACTTTATATTTAAAAACAACAAAATCCCTTTTAAAAAAGCAATTATTACAAACAATACGGTTTCATCAAATTTCCCATTTGTTTATTTACAGAAAAAAATTCTCAAAAGTTGTTCACCAATTAAAGCATTAAACACAAATAAAATCTGTTTTTATTAATAACTTAATCAAGCGAATTAAGCTTTTAATCAAGTGAATGTAACGTTTAATAAAGTCAATTAAACATTTAATTAAATGAACTAAATGTTAATTTAGTGAATTAAACGTTTAACTGATATCATGTGCTTGTGTACTGGTGCATATTTAATTAGTTTTTCAATTAATATTTACAATTTTGTAAAAGAAATCAATTTTTATTATTTTCTGGGTTAAAACTCTGCCGACGATTCGATCGAGTGCGAACTCGTAAATTACTCCCTTCGAATCAAAATGTGCGCTAACCCCCCTGAATTTTTCACTATAAAAGACAATTTTTTCGGAAAAAACTGACTTTTTGAAATTTTTAAATTAAAGTTATCACAAAAAAAAAAAAAATATTAAAGGGCCTTTGCTACTAAAAATATAAATGTAATACAAAAAATGTTCGCCTTTTATTACATAATTTTGATCTGCTGCCAAATTTATCAAACTATTTAGCTTTATCCTTAAAATTGCACAAAAAAATTCCATTTAATACGATTCTTTTTCTTAAATAAAAACAAAAGTTCAAGGCTTAGATCAAACGGAAAGAACTTTTCTAATCAACCCAAATACTCATACAGTAAAGAAACAAAGTCAAGGCCAAAAGGAGACAAAAAATTGTGTACAAGTATAAATATGCTTTTTTTAAATAAAAAAAAAAATAAAAAGTGGAATAAAGGAAATACGTTACAAACGCATTTACACTGGGGCTCTTAGGGAAAATGAAAAAACATTATTTAAATGCGTAAAAGTCCTTAAAAATTTAAGAAGCCACAAACAAAAACTACTAAAATAGCAATTTCAGTATTTCGTTGCATGTTCTGCTTGTTTTGCCAGAAGAAAAACTTATGCTAAAAATTATTTACTGCCTCTAACTATTTTTGCAGCAGCACACAAACTAGCACACATGTTAACTCGTACATAAAAAAAATTAACTCTTACATCCAATAACAATCTGTGTACTTATCCTGTTTTCAAAGGAACACACACCCACACATCCATTAACGTATATGAATGAGAGTTTATTTTCTTGTACCTTTTTGATCATTTCGGTTTTGAATAGTTGACATTTCTGCTAATTTAAACATCATGTTCGCTGTATGTTAAAATTATACTCCAATGAAAATTGGCTGTTATCAATTGTATTTCATTGTGTATGTATACATCAATGCATATTTTAATATTTGCCAACAAAAAAAAAACGTCATAAAAGCGGAAAATAAAAAAAATATATATTGAACACGAGACAACTTTACCCAACGTTAGCACCAACGTTAGCAACTACGCAGCCACATACCAGCAGCCAAAAACGATGAAAATATTTGTTTTCCATCAACGAAATAGTTGTTTGTTCGTATGCATGCAAATATCCTGCAAAGCACGCACGCATTATAAAGCAACAGGAGGAATTAGTTCGTTTCATGTTTTAATTTTCTTCTTTTGCCTGGTTTTTCGGCAAAAATACAATCTCTTATACGGCCATGAGAAAGAGAAAGAGAGAGAGATTATAAAAGTGTGTTAATTATAATATTAGAGGTGGAGAAGTTTTTACGTAAAGCTTTAAAAGATTTTCTATTTAAAAACGATAATCTGTTGAGTTTTTTAAATCAACTAGAAGATTAACGCGAAGACAAATCAAAGTCTACTTTTATATTCTCTATGAGATTTCAATGAATTCAAATTAGAACTTAAAATATTGTAAGAATTTGAGTATTAACCCATTAAGGACGGATGGGTATTTAAATACCCAAAAACAGAGCCTTCGTAGAAAAATTCTGGCAAACTTCAGGTAAGACATATCGAAAATTGGTTTTTACAGATAGATAACGAAAGGATAGGACAAGGCGAATTTATTACAGGTGGTCTTAAAAGCGCTGCTGATATTAGCTAAAATCACTGTTGGATGTCAAAATTTTGTTTATTCTCTTTTATTATCTTTGTTTCTGTTTTGTTTTATTTCTGTTTTTGACATTGTACAACGGTTTTACAAAAACAAATTGCTTGTGGTTTTTGTACGAGTTGTACTTGTTGTAGTACCGAGATTACCTGGGATGAATTCGCCTTGGGATAGGACTACTTAAATAAATTTTTAAAGTTACATTTTGCCCCCTTTAATTGGGAAATTAGCGGCTTAAAAGTTACAAATTTTTAATATTTGGAAAAAGTGAACGACAACGGCTCTAGAAAATTGGGAGAGTGGAAAATCTGAAAACCCTTTTGGTGACTTATAGCCTTAGGTGTGCTCTGCTTTAGAAAAAAATATTAGCTAAATTGGGCCAATAACGTTGACTACAGGTTTGATTCAATGACATGGGTTTTTAAATACCCAATTCGCTGTCAGAGGGTTCAAAACACATATTATTTTTTTATACCCTTCACCGAAGGTAAGAGGGTATATATAACTTTGTCATTACGTTTGTATGTTCCACAATATTGATCCTACACCCTATAAAGTATATATTTTCTGGGTCCTTATGAAAAGCGAAGTTCAAATCCGGTTATCCGTCTGTCCGTGTGTATGTTGAAATGGGTTTTCCGAAAACCCCAGAAATGATGTGGACTAGGTTGATGTATATTTATGTCACATATACTCCGTTTAAGTTTGCTATTGAAATTCAGCCAGATCGGTCCAAAAATGACGGAGATATGAGCAAAAAACCACGACTACCTCTAAATTTTTCTAAAAATCCCTTGTTGTTTTTGTATTTTTTTATTTCCGTATATCTTGAGAACGGCAAAAGCCAAAGTTTCCAAATTAGGTACACACATTAAGGTTGCCAATACACACCATCCTACAAAATGTGGGCGGGATTGGAGAAGTGGGCGTGGTACCTCCCGTACAAAAAAAATTAAAAATTGTATAAAAACCTAAATTTTAGGGCTGCCATATGTCCTATGGATATGACTTATATATCGGAAATTTTTAGTAGAACATATAAAAAGTTATGACCAAAATTAAATTTTTTAAATACCCACTTTCGGGAACCATAGATCTCCCCGAGCCCAAGCTTTATAACTACAGTAAATGGTAAATTTCTTCTTCAACACGTCGGTATATAAATCTGTCAAATCGGTTAAAAAATGGCAGAGTTACAACCGAAATACTGAATCCCCAAAAATTACTCTTTTATAATTAACTTTGTTAAAATATTTGTATACAAGTAAATATAAATGTTTATATATAAATATAGCTTAAGTAAATGGTTAAATTCTTCCTTAACACGTCGGTATATAAAAATATCAAATCGGTTAGATAATGGGTAATTAATGAGCAAAATACTCCAAAAATGGGCTAAAAAACATAAAAATTTGTATAAAAACCTAAATTTTAGGGCTGCCATATGTCCTATGTATATGACTTATATACCAAAATGTCGGAAATTTTGATGAGTTATAACCGAAATACTGGGGTCTAATCACCGCATACGATATCGAGCAAAATTCATCGAAATTATTTATTTTGGTATCTTGAAGCTCGATATCGAATGAAATGTATTGAATTTGAAATAATAGCATTCGACATCGAGTAACTCGACATTACATTTATCGAGTTTTCATTCGATACGCCAGTGTCTATCGTTTGCAAAAAAATTCAATAGTTTATTCGATACGATAGTATCGAATGCTGTGATTAGACCCCTGAATTCCCGAAAATTACTCTTTTTATACCCTTCACCAAAGGTAAAAAAGGTATATATAACTGTAATTTCGACAATATTGATCCTACACCGTATAAAGTATATATATTCTGGGCCCTTATGAAAAGCGAAGTTCAAAACCGGTTGTCTCTTATTTAAAAAAAAAATCTTTACCAGTTTTATTTAGTTTTTGTCTAGTTGTTCTGTTGCTCGGCACAGCCGAATATAGCACTCTTACTTGTTTTTAATTAAATTGATTCATGATTGGCGATCCTTTAGCTTTTCTTCGCATGCAGTGTAATTTCTAGGTATTCATCATTCAAGCATCCAAAGCATTAGATACACATTCCCTTCTATGTTTGTTCAATGTTGTTTTTTGATCCTGTTACCATTTTATGTAACTGTGAAAGAAGCGAGAGCAATGACACGTGTGTAAAAATATATAAGTATGGAATGGAGCGAGCAGGCCTTGTAAATGCCCGATGTTGAATGTGAACCACCCTAAACGTCAAGTTTTTTTATGCATTTCATTTGACATTTCTCAATTTCAGACAAACTCAATTTGAACGATGGAAAGATACACAATCGAGCAACGCGTTACAGTTATTCAGGCTTATTATGAAAATGGGCGTTCAAATCAAAATGCATATCAGCTTCAGTGTTGAGGCACTTTTTCACCTCAGTGGATTCGTCCATAAGCAGAATTGCCGCATTTGGGCGAATGATAATCCAAGAATGATTTTAATCCACAAAGAGTGACTGTTTGGAGCCATTTTTGGGCTGGCGGCATCATCGGGCCGTATTTTCTCCAAAATTAGGCCGGTCAGGTGGTTACTGTGAATGGTGTTCGCTATCGTGAGATGATAACGAACTTTTTATGGCCCGAATTGGAAGATATGGATGTGGATGATATGTGGTTTCAACAGGACGCTGCCACTTGCCACTTAGCTAACGAAACTAAGGCTTTTTTGCGCGACAAATTCAATGGCCGCGTTATCGCACGTGGTGGCGATGTCAATTGGCCGCCAAGATGATGTGATTTGACACCGTTGGACTTCTTTCTCTGAGGTTATTTGAAAGAAAATGTGTACGTCGATAAGCCAGTAACAATCAAGAGCTAAAGGAGGAGATAATTCGGCACATTAACGGCATAGAACCTCAATTATGCCTCAGCGTCATCTAAAATTTGGACCATCGGATGAAGGTGTGCCGCCAAGGTCGCGTCGGCCATTTGGCCGATATTTTGTTCCATACATAATTGAACAATATTATCATAATAAAAATAAATGACAATAATTTGCTAAATAATTTGTGTTATTTTCGAAATCAACATCGGCCCTTAAAATTTAACCACCCTTTACAAAGAATACAAAGGCCTTCTTGAAGGCATTGTACTTCTTCCTTTTCCTTCCTTTCTACGTACACAGTGAAATAAGCACACAACACTCACATCAATGCATGCAATAAATAAGTTTTTTAATATTTTTGTTTTCAAAAAATCTTGTGTTTTAGAACTGTTTAATAGCGAAGTGGGTAGAAAAATACCCATGGTCTAGGGGCCAAGGTTTGACAGGTAAAAATAAAAAAAAGAAATGACAATATGAATGCCCATAATGTCAAATGATTGAAATCACATCAAAATCCGACCACGAAACGGGGGGCCAGTCTTTAATGGGTTCAGACCAGAGAACAGCTTTATGCGATTGAAAAAAATCGCATTTAATCAACAACAACAAATACACTCGCTTGCGGTCATACAATCAAACTTGCGCAACCGCAAATATTCGCTGCTGGTTTGCAGTCATTCAAATAATAAATCGTGCTTTGTTATTTATACAATCGTTAGCTTCGTTTTTTAATAAAGATGTTTGTGTGATTGTTTTGGTAAAGAAAAAAAAATACAAACAAAAAAGCCAGAAATCAAACAAAATAAAGGGTGTTTCAGAAAAACGTTGCAGATTTAAGAGCCCACCATTTTAACAGCTGTCATGACTTAAACTGTAACTAATATAGAGATGAGGTACCCCAAATTAAAACGATATACGCGTCAAGAACACATTTAAATTATAAATATTTACTACAAAAATGGTGAAAATTTCTCGGAAATGTTTGCGCAAAACTAATGAATTTTTCGGTCGTCGTGAAGCACCTTCTTGGCCAGCAATTGTGAAAATTTGTGCTGTTAAGGTCAAAAAGAATCGAACTAGTGCACATCGCTGAAGAACAATTGAGAATGTTGCTGTTGTAGCACTCCGGCTCCGCTTCATGACATGCTACGTCTGATTTGTATTAATGTATGTTGTAGAAGCATCAACACTACGAACAGAATAGACTCGTTTGAAAGTGCTTCAGAAGACTACTGAAAATATCGTGGGTAGATTTTTATTTATTCATTTAATTGACTTGCATGACATGTGGTTTCAACAAGACGGTGCCACATGCCACACAGCACGCTTAACAATGGACTTATTGAGAGGCGAGTTCGGTGAATTGGCCGCCTAGATCGTGCGATTTGACCCCTTTAGACTATTTTTAGTGGGGCTATGTTAAAACTCATGTCTATACACACATGCCCGTTTCAATTGACGCATTGGAAGACAACAATTAAGCATTTATTCATGAGATACCGGCCGAAATGTTGGAAAGAGTATGCCAAAATTGGACTAAGCGGATGGACCAATTGAGGCGCAGTCACGGTCAACATTTGCATGAAATAATCTTCAAACATTAAATTATATGGACCGTACTATCGATTCAAATAAAGATTTCATGCATTTTTCTGAATTTTATGTGTTTTTTTTTTAACTTTCCTAAAGCTCTTAAAAAATCACCCGATATAAGCGAATTAATTCATTCATACATCAAGACGAATTTTGTAATATTGTTAATAACTTAAATTATAGATTATATTAAATAACCAATTTAATGTAATATATATCTGATGCATGTGATTATTTATATCGAGCACCGGTTTTGTAATAAAAGAAGAAGAAGAAGCCCATAATTTAAAGAAAAAGAAAAAAAAGATTTGTCCATATCTCGTCGATCTTTGGAATCAGGCATTTTGCTCATTTAGTATAAGAGACTAACAGCCGTATTCATAATGAAAATTTGGCATAAAGTTAGCGAAAATTTATTCATAATACACTAACCAAACTCTGGCTAACGATTTGCTAAACTCTTGTTAACGTTTGCCAACTTGTGAAAAACAGCCGTTTAATGTCAAACAATTTTGTTGGGTTTTTTTAATTGACTGTTTTTTTTTTAATTTACTGTCTTTTACTTAATTTAGTTTAATTTTAAAATTTTTATATGTGAAGGGAAAAACAAAAAAAAAAAAGGAAAAAATTCCAAATTCAGCGATGATTAATGCAAAACGTGTTGCATTTTTGAGTAATACAATGTGGCATCATACAAATTCAGAGTTGATTTATTAAAAGTTGGCAGATGGAGAAAAAATCGTTATGAATTAACTCTGTGCCAACAAGCTGCTAAGCTTAATCGGCGTTCTAGTAAGCAGCTTGTTGTACGTAGTGTACAAACTGTGGCTAACTTTTTGTTATGAATACGGCTGTTAGTTCTTAAAGATTTTTCAAGTTCAGTTAACACATGAACTCAAGCCAACCGTCCATTAACAACGTAATGTCTTTGCTTAATGGTTTCTTGAAATGCGGCAAACTGGCCCGAAATCATAATAGACCCCCGAGATCTTGTGATTTAACGCCTTTGGACTTTATCTTTAAGGCTGACCAAAAAAGCGATTTTAGTCGCAAAAAACAACCGGATCTACCTACAAAAGACTAAATGATTACGCTTAAAGATCCTACTAACAGTTTGCGTAATATGCAATATAGTCAATTTTCAAAACAACTGGTAGCTTTTGGAAGAAAAACTGAAGACAAATATATTACAATGTGCAACAAAAAAAAAAAAAACTGCCTTAATACTTGCACTGCGAAACGAAACTAGACTATTGGCAGAGCAAATCTGCCCAGAAGTTTTGAAAAGTAAGCTTGGGTTCCCGAAATATCGGGCCCTAAAGTTTTTGAATTTTTTTGAAATGATTTTGGTATAAGTCTTCGCTAAGAGAGTATTTCAAGGTGTCTTCAGTAGAATTGTATGGCGATTCTTTTTTAAGAATAAAATGACCTTCTAACGCTCATTTTAAGGGGTAATTTTTGTCCATTTTTTTAACTTCCCCACAAAAGTATATAGTTTCATTTCGATTTGCAAGTATTTCTTCTAATAGAAAATCCTACGAAAATTTGCTGTTAAATATAGGTATGTTGGTAAAAATTTGTAAATTCAACCCGAGTTCAAAGCCCAGCTCGGCCAAGAATAAAAATTAACAATAAATTTGCATTAATTTCTTGTAGTAAAATTCCTGCCTTCAGTAAAAATAATTTAATGAAAATTAACTCTGATGAACCCAAGCCTAACTAAATATTAAAATTTTAAAGATAAATATGGGGGATTTCATGTCGAGTGACCCAATTTTATTTGGATTTTCGGAAATATTTTATTTTTGCGGGATTTTTTTACCCCTTTTTGACAATTTAAAAATTACCCTTTTACAATTGCAACTGTGTAATACGAAAGCAAATGTCAGTTCATTTAAATTGTTCGTAAATTATTCGAAAGTGGCTGTGCTTGTGAAAACGATAAAAAATTTAAAAATGTTAGCAAGTAAATAAAACGTTTTACTTTTTATCCTCCATATTTAGAACTGTGTGTGACTTGAAATCACAATTTATACCATGTGTTTGTTGCTACAACTCTTTTTGTTTTTACCCTTAGTCTAGACGAGCAATTTGTTTGGCAATTATTGCCGTAGCAGCTATCAAATTCTATTGCCAACACTAGATATTAACATGTGGACTGCATACATATGTATTTGAGCACAACAAATGTTATAATATATTGCTGAGTAATTATCTTTTAACACAAGCTGTCAAAATCAATTATTAGTTACAAAAAAGGAAAAATTTTAAACTTAAACAAAAAATTTAAATACAAAATTTACAAATTAATAATGAAAAAATAATTAAAAATAAATTGGTTGCCAAAGAAACTGTGAGTATTTATTTACATACAAATTCATGTTTTCTGTAAAGACATACATCCACTCTGAAAAAAAAAATGTTAAACATAGAACATTTCTGTGACGACATTCTGCCGACGTTATTGCTTATGTTTACAAATACAAATTGCGCGTATAGACGTAGGTTGACTTTATGGTTGCACATGCAGATTTAGAAAAGGGCCACCTAAATGTTGCAAATGCTAAAAGCAAGTCGAAGGATTTGTGGCAAAGACTGTCAAAGGATCCACTCTGAAAAAAAATGTTAAACATAGAACATTTCTGTGACGTCATTCTGCCGACGTTTTTGCTTATGTTAACAAATACAAATTGCGCGTATAGACGTAGGGTTAGTCTGAAAATTTTTATACATAGCAATTTTTTTAAATGCTTTAGGGAAAGCTCAAACAAAGCAATGTTTACAAAACCAAGACAGTATGAGGTGATGGTTGATTTTATGGTTGCACATGCAGATTTAGCAAAGGGCAACCTTAATGTTGCAAATGCTAAAAGCAAGTCGAAGGATTTGTGGCAAAGATTGGCAAAGGATTAAGATGCGGTTGGTCCACCGTATAGTGAATTGGAAAAAAGTGAGTTTTCATTTAATCGATTTTGTGTTAACTATTTTTACAAATGTGCTTTGTTACTAGGTATGGGAAGACTATAAACAACACGTTTAAGTTAAATGTCTGTTTTCGGTTGAAGTATAAATGCTCATCGTTACTTGGCCTTATTACTTGAATGTGAGTGCCGTATACTGCTCCAATTACTCCAAGTATTCCACATTAATTTAAAAAAAAATATCTTTTCGCCTCCTTTTTTTCTTCAGTCATTTCAAAGATAATATGCTTCGGGCCAAGATTTGGTTGGATTATTTCGCATACCTCAGATAAGCATATGGAAATTGATAGGTGTGAAAGTCCCACAAGGCGATCTTGGCCAATCTGATGTTGGTATCCAACTAGTGCCAAACATTAAATGTGGCAGCTGATATTTTCAAAGGTGCAATGACTGTCGATCTTTCAGGTGGCTCTAAATCGCCTTTTATTTAATTGTAGATATACATAAATGAATTTTTATTAAGCCGAAAGTTTTTCACGAAACTAAAAGTAGTATTTTTATGATTAAAAAAATCTTTCTTACGTACTATTATCAAGGCTCATAATCTCGGATGTATCTCTTTTTATTTTCTGTTGAACTCTTTCTGCAATTGCATCACTTTCTTAATCGCTATCTTCCAACCACAATGCAACAGAATCCATGTTCTTAAACCGTTATTTTTTTATTAATAATTATTTGTTATATTATTTTGTTTGGAAGTTTTCATTTATATTTACGTTTTGCGGAAAATTTAACGTTTTTTTTAACGCTTGTTTTTCAAAAAAATTCTGTCAATATTGACAGGTACTGTCAAATTTATTGTGTATAAATTTGGCAGCACTTTGTTTTTCCCTTTTTTTAACAAATACAAATCTGTGGTTCTTTCGAACGGATTAGAAAATACCATTTCATTTTCGATACGGAAATTTCTTTCGAAAGTATTTTCGTTTCGAATCGAATTACATAATAACCCCCCTGGTGTATTTTCCTTTAAGTTAGTTCTGGTCTATAAGGAACAAATTCAAAATAGTGCTGCATATGGGCAAATCCCAGAAACAGTCCACCAACCAAAAATTTTTCAAATGAATTTTCTTCAATGGAATATAAGACTAGATGTATAATTTCATTTTTATATTAAAAAATATGTATTTCAATGATCACTAATGCAATATTTTTTACCAAATCCTACCCCACTGCTGATTTCTTCATGTTATACGTGAATTTAGCATTATTTTAGGTGATTTTTGTGCTATTTTAAGCTTTTAACTACAGCAGACTTATCAAAATATAAATTTCGTCAGAAAAAAAAGTTGATATTCATTAGTTAAGAAATTTGTTTAAGAAATGCAATTCATAAAAATATAATTTGTTTTGTTAAAATAAATAAACTATAATCTTTTATATATATAAAAATAAGTTGCATATTGTGTTAGTAATTGATGTTCTCTGGAAGGTCACGTGGAAGGTTTTTATGTATCAACGGTCTTCAAATGTGTATTGGTTTTTGAGTTATCCTGCAAATAAAATTGGACCACTTGATCCATTTTGATAAAATGGACTACTCCATGGACTGGTCCGATGTAATGCAAGCATGGACCATGTCATTGTTAAAAAGTGTTTGTAGTGAGACGACAAGTCTTCGTTTTTAACGACATGCTTTCGTTTTGAACGACTTCAAAACTAGTCTTTTTTTGTATACCATGGAGTAGTTATAAAACTACTCCTTAGTAGTCCAAAGGTGGGTTATATTGTCCTGCCCTAGGACATCGTAATGTTAAATAGACCATGTTTTTCCATACGTTTGGGTTACTTTTGGACTAGTCCTGGTCCCTTGTGGGCTACTCTTTACACGCGTGTTTGGACTGGTCCTATTATTTGCAGGGTAGAACCATTTTAGTGAACACTGCATTCATTCCAAAACATGTATTTGTATTCCCATACAAATATCAACAAAATGCCCTCTATTTTGAGCTCCTCCGAAACGGCTTGACCGATTTTTATGAAATTGTGTATGTGTATTTGTTAGGTATGAGAATAGGTCGTAGCGTATATTTTATATCGCTACACTGAAAGAAAAATGCTTCATATATTTAATGAATCATTTTCATAAAAAAGTTTTCCTTGGGTAAATGAAAATTTTCATTGTCTAAATGGAATTTCATAGGTTTGATGAAGTATTTTCGTTAAAATCCCTTCATTAGATTTCGTAATTACGTTAAAAATTTTCATTGGATATATGAAAACTTAAGTTTGTCCAAGTTAAACAAAAAATTTTAATTGGGAACATAAAAAAACAATATACAAACATAACTATATTCATAAATTAATACAAAATTATAGTTTCCTTAAAAAAAATGTTAAATTGTTAATTAAAAATTGTAAGATTTAGTAATTTCATACATCTAATGTTACATGTATGCCATTAAATTTATGAAATCAAAAAATTTTTTTATAAAAGCAACATATTTCAATAATTGCCTTCATAAGTTTAAATTTTCATTATGACAATAAAAATGTCATTATAGTAATGAAACAAAAACTTTCAATCCACTTTCAATCAACGTTGTTATTGTTATTATGGACAATTTAATCTCATATTTACGGTCTTAATTGAGAAAAAAACATAGTTTTTTTATACAAAAACTACACTGCCCCGGTAGACTAGCTGGTAGTGAGCTAGTCTATCAGCACCGAGGTTACATGTTCGAATCCCACCAGAGACAGAAAAAAAATAAAAAATAAAATAAAGTAAAATAAAATAAGAAAAAAGAAAAAAAAATAAATAAAAAAAAATAAAAAAAAAAAAAAAATTTTACTTTATTGAAAGTATTCATCCAATGAATAATATTCATGGATCTAATGTAATGTTTCATTAAGTCCTTTTAATGAAATAGGTTTCATTGATCCAACGAAGCGCTGCATAGGTTCCTTTATAATGCAATTTTTCATGGGAATAATGTCAAAATTCGTTAGTATTGCGAAGAAAATTCTTTCAGTGTAGAGGGCGCAAAATATAGCAATAGGGGTAAAAGCTCCCACTCCCCAATCTTCTTAGCTAATCAACCGATTTTCTTAAAATTTGGCATGCAGACAATGTAACATCTGAAAGAGAATAGGGAATAGTTTTTATTATTAGGGCGTGAAATAAAGAAAGAGGGGTAAAAGCTCCCCCTCCCTCTATCTTCTTAATTAATCAACCGGTTTTCTTAAAATTTGGCATGCATTCACTGTAACATCGGAAGGAGGACAGGGCATTAAATAGGGCAAGAGAGGTAAAAGCTCCGCCTTCCTATATCTTTTTAACTAATCAATTAATTTTCTTGAGATTGGGCAGGCAAATAGTGTAACATCTGGAAAGAACTATAGCCTATACTTTTTTCTTAAAATTTGGCTAGCAGACACTGTTACATCTGAAAGAAATAAGTTATGTGGCAAAACAACGTTTGCCGGGCCAGCTAGTCATAAAATACTTCTGGAAAAACTGTAGCGTTAGTTATGTAGTGTGCGTCGCAAAGGGTTCACGGCTTTAGTCAAAAAATCACAATATTTTTTGGCTGCTAATAAGCGCGTTTAGAAGTCTCTTATAGTCATCTTTCTTTTGGGAACTAGATTTTGTATACCTTATCATGCCAAATTCGCTAAAAATTAGGAAAACGCATTTCAACCTTTGAAGCTACATCTCCTTTTTGTAGCGTGTGTCACAAAACTTTGTGATCAATTATTTCGCAACAAATAATTGCTAAGAAATTATGATATATGCCATTCGTAAGTACATATTAATGTCACTAAATACTATATATTTATAAGTTGAAGCTATCCCTTTTGAAAGACCAAAAAATTTTTATATTTCAATCAGAAAACGTGTGCGTATGTAGCGTTCGTCAAAAAATTGAAAAACCCTCGTCTAGAGTTAGAATTTTTTTTTTTTTACATAAGCCACTCGCATCCCAAAAAGCGACCAAAACTTCCTTAAAGTAAAAAACATAAGCTTTCTTTTGAGCAAAAAAAAAAAAAAAAAAAAACATTCCGGATAAAAAAAACCTACAAAAAACGTTTTTTTTTTCAAAAGATTGATCAAATAGCTATCGAAGCTACTTTGGACAAATTTTGATAACACCAGTAGGTTATAAGTTACATGGATGAGAAAGAACACTTGTATGGCCAAAATGTCAAAATTTTACACCCACTAACTTAGAAACTTTTCACCGATCTTGTTGAAAATTTGTGCCTAGGCTTCTATCCAATAGGACTAACCTTGGTACAAATTTAATTCAAATCGGAAGACATCGACGTAAAAATTTTGTCTCGACATGAAATTACCCCATATATATTTTTATAAATTCTTTAAATTTGTTAGACAAATTTTGGGAGTTGTACGAGTTTTGTTTTATAGATAAACAAAATAAATTAAAATTCGACTTTAGTTATTAAATTATCTATCATTTTATTCGCTTTCATTTTTCATTTTAAATTACTTTCTTAACCCATTCTGGCACGTACGCATTTCCTCTGACAATCATGTACATAGCACCAGCGATTGGAATTTCCGCCAGAACCCATATATTCCATTGCTATGCAGGTGTTTGTTGCCGAATCATAGTACCACATTCTACGTGGAGGAGTTCTAGCACAACTAGTGCCAACATTTCTTGGACCGATGCAAGTAACCGGAACTTAAAAATTTTAAAATTAATTAAAAAAATTTAGTTAAGCAAAAAAATTTTATTTAAATAACCTACAAGATGCTTGAGGACATACGCCAACACGAATAGCTGTGGTGCTTGCCACCAAAACCACAACCAGAATTGTTAAGAAAAGAACAAATTTCATTTTTTTTTTTTTTTTGAGATATTTAGTTTTTTTGTATTGGAAGTTGAAATATATTTTGTTAAATTGATCTTAAATTCTCAGGTATTTATACGAATTTAATTTCGTACGTGTTTGTACTCAAATAAAAGTTCATAAAAGTTTGTATATGGGCATTTCCCCAGAAAGGTCTACCAGGATGAAAAAATAAAATGTTGGTTATCATCGTCTTTTATTGTTTATTATTATCTTGTTCTTGTAAAAGAATGGTTTCATAGCATATCTCAGCTGTTTTACTTAAGGAAATTGGGCTGGAAACTGGAAAATTTTATATTTTTCTGTATTTTGTACTTCTAAAGACATTTTTATATACTTATTTTACATGCAAAAAATATGTTATGTTTACACTCTTTCTTCACAATCTCTCCATTACAATCAATTGTAAAAGGAGTATTAAGTTTTTTTGCTAAGGAAATTTTAAGACATTTATGGGAAAATGCGTGGTGATAATAACAAAAAACATATGGAAAAATCGTACGTTCGCGACCGGTAAATAAGCCAATTAAACAAAAACCAAGAGATATATTTTATTTTGTAAATACTGGATGGAGACCTACACTAATACACTTTTAAAATAAATTAATCACTTTTGAATATTCCGTTCCGTTGCGCAGATTTTTACATTACACCATTGTCAGCCAAAGTTGACTTCTATTTTGCGTACGTTCGTGAGCACACGTTTATAACTCTTATAATGAAAACTTAAACTCGATGAAATCTATTTTTTGCACTAAACATAGAGCAACCCAAATGCTATCGAATCGCAAAAAAAATGCTAGGAAATGTTTTGTTTTCTATATTATTTGTCCATCAAAAGTGTACGAACGTACGTTCGTGACCCCAGGAAATGCCCATATATACATACTTTTTCATATTAGGTTTAAAATAGGAATATTCGTTTTGTTAGCTTATGAATTAATATTTGTTAAGCAAACAGCTCTTGGTTTTGAAAGTCGTATTTCTTGAGCAAATAGCAGGTTTTTGGAACAATATTAACATACATATTAACAAAGAAGTAGTCTAAGGTCTTTAGATAATTCAATAAGAGGAAATTGAATAAAAAGAAAATAAACGCGAACATCTATTTAATTTAATGAATTAAATTACCTTTTATTTAGCTTTTATTTGACCTTGTTGAATTTAATAACCGTTTTATTTTTTATTCAAGCTCTAAGTCATTTTAATATTTAATTATTTATTTTCAATATTTCGCTAGCCTGGAAGGTTTCCAGATTGTTTGCATCCAACATTCTAATCAACGATGACGGTGTAGAGTGGTCCCTCCCAGCCAAGGAGAGGCAAAATATCGATATCCCGGTTTAAAAAAAAGCGACTAAAGCGGATGGATTACCGGCGGAGCGGTTTGAAACCGGGGGCGAAGAGTTGGTAAGAAGCATGCATCAACTTATCTGCTCAACTTGTCCCGTCCACAAAAAAGAAGATAATCAACGAAATAATTGGCGTTTATTAGTGAGTTTTTATACCTTGCAAATCCACCACCGACCAGATATTCACATTATGTAAAATTTTGCAGAAAACCCATGAGATATACTACAGAGCATAAGTGTAGTTTAGCAAAAAAAATTTATAGCAACTGTAGCAACACCTCTTTTTTTTTGAAAAAACTTTATTAAAAAGTATCAAAGTAATTTTTGGTAATACAACCTTTTTAATTAATAAGATTTTGTTTGTCCTGCTTAATTCCCAATTTTTATTCATGATGAATACACTGAAATTTATTGTTTGAGGAAAAGCTAGTTTCTGTGTGCATTTCACTGGTTACTTAGGCCAGATCATCGTAATACATTTTCCCAAAAAATTTTAGAAAAGCCAACGATATTAGTAAACAAAATTGCAGTGTGAAAACACTCAAAAAGTCTTATTTGCAACGATATCAAAGCTTAAACAAAATACCAACAATAAACAGTCGGGCTATTCACAAGGTAGTCATAAAGTTGTAAAGTCATATGTCGTAAAATAATAACAAGAAATATATATGACCGCTGTGGGCAAGCACTTATAATTTAGATTTCTAATGTACAGTTACGACAAAATAATGGACACAGCATTAAAATTTTTATTTTGTTTCAAACACAACAATATTTTTTCTAAACAATTTTAAAATATTATGTTGATTTGACTTGATAGCACACCTTGTGAATAGCCCAATAGTGTTCATCCGTTTCTTACATTCCCCACTACAATTGGTTGAAATTCTTACAATTTTAATTCTGTGGCATTTTGACAAAACATCTTAAGTCAAACTTAAAAAGTTGCAAAACATGTTGTTAATCATACGAATTTTCATTCAAAAAGCATTTTCGTTTACGTTTTTAAAATTTTGTATTATAAACATAATTATACCCTTCACCTCAGGTGGAAAAGGGTATATATAAGTTTGTCATTCCGTTTGTAATTTCTACAATATTGATCTAAGACCCTATAAAGTATATATATTCTGGGTCCTTATGAGGAAAGAAGTTGATTTAACCATGTCCGTTTGTCCGTCTTACGTTTGATATGTGTTTTCCGGAGACTCCAGACATGATAGCGGCTAGGTTGTTTTAAATTTATGTCACATATAGTCCACTTTTTCTTGCTATTGAAATTCCTTCAGATCGGTCCAAAAATGGCTCAGATATGTGCAAAAAACACGACTACCTCTAATTCTTTCCAAAAATCCTTTGTTGTTATTGTATTTTTATTACTTTTTTCTGTCTATCTCGAGAACGGCAAGAGCCAAAGTTTCCAAATTGGTTACACACATTTAGGTTATTAATACACAGCATCCGACAAAATGTGGGCGGAAACACACATACAAGGTACAAACCATTTTGGTGAATATAGGCCCCTATTACGGTTCACAACTCAAATAAGTTGATTTGTAATTTTGCTAAATTGTGGTGAACAAAAACATCAAAAATAATTACAACTCAAATGAGTTGAGTTGTTAACAATAAAACGGGCCACATTTCATTTTAATGATATTCAAACAACGTTCTTTCATGGTTCAGTTGTCTAGGGGGTTTGTTGAGGTTAGCAACTGTCAGTCCGCTGGTTCGAATCTTGGTTTTTCAAAAACAAATTTTTTTTTTTAATTTGTATGTTCACAAACGATTTTAGAAAAATATTTATCAGTTTTCACATTTTAAATTAAAATTATAATGAAGTTTTTTTTCTTACCAAACGTCAAAGTCTATATAATACTCCGATATTTTTGTCAGGCTTTTTTATGAAGTTTGTCTTTTATTATGACAAACAATTGTCAGGTCAAGACCCCATGTGACGACTAAAGCTAAAAACTTGAAATTTGGACCGGAGGTTGGTTTCTAGCCAAGTCGTTCACTAAGACCAGGAGTTTTTAAAATTTAAACACAAAATGTTTATTTTTACTTTTTGGAAAAAATCTAAACGCAATTCTCATATCTACCCGTTGTAAAAATATCGTGCTATTTTTTTAATTTTTTGTGATGAAACGGTTTGCTTAAAAATTGCTTCATATGTCTTGATTATAAAATTAAAAATAGTTTTGATTGAGTGAAAATGTTTGAATTTTACTAAAGTTAAAATCATCACATTACGGATATTTTATGTGTTTCTATATTTTATGAGTTTCTTAATTGGTCATATTTTTCACTTGAAATATAAACTTCTTCATTTGTATACCCCCACCACAATTAGCAGTGAAGAGGGTATATATCGGTGGTGGAAAATTGCAAAATTTAGATGGTACTGACCACCAAGCAAAAGAGTACTTTTTTCATCACAATGGTATTTTTTGGAAAATAAATTTAAAAATAAAAAACTAAAATACATAATTTTTTTTTTTTTTTTTTTTGTTCATATCTCAGCCATTTATGAACCGAACTGGCTAAATTTATACAGGAAAATTCTGATGAGCATAACTGACATTGAAATATACCAACTCAATTTAAAAAAAAACATTTTGTTTTTATTCTGGTAGACAAATGCCAAATGCTTTTAAATTTTAGAGGGTTTTTTTATTAAAAATCGCAATCAAACTTTTTTATATCTTAAATTTTTCTGACATCATAAGGTTTTTTCTTCCCCTATAAACAAACAAAAAATCGAGTTACCCTTTTTTATATTAAGCCATCGATATATACTTTTGATAAGAATAAATTTTGTGTAGGCAACGTTGTCAAGACGGCTGTGGAGTCAGAGTTGTAGAGTCGGAGTTGAGGTTTTTGTGCCGGAGTCGGAGTCGAAGTACCCAAAAAAGCTTGTAATAATTTTCAAAATAAAAATACTCCGAAATTGGAGATGGAATATTTAAAATATTGATTCGAAATTTTTACTGAATCCTTTTCTTGCTATAATTAACCATTTAATAGGTACTGCAAAAAAAAAGTTTAAAGCCAAATAAGGACCAGTCTCATATACATTTAGCATTAAGGTTAGATTAAAAGACGGAGTTGAAATTTCAGCGGTTGGTTGTCAATATTAAAAAAAATATCAACGCTAAATTGCTAAACAAAGAAGCACAACAAAAAAAAAAGAGTACTTCAACGGACGTGGGGGTACCGTGGTATTTTTGAAAGGAAAATGTACTGAAAATAGTACCATAGTACTGAATTTTCCATCACTGGTATATATACTAAGTTTGTTCTGTATAACATTTACCTATTTTAAACCTGTCGTTGAAAATCACCTCTGAAAAGTTAAAACTATTAAGCCTACATATGTTAGTGTGTATATGTATACCAAAACCCAGAATTTCTTTATATTACCGTATTTTAAATGAAATTACCTTGCTACCTTTTGGGGCTCAACATTACCGTAAAATACACTAATTGCCGTACGGTAAAATCACTGGTAGACTATTCGAGCATTATAAACTAAACCAGTGATGCCATTAAGATACGAAAGATACATTTTTCGTATCTTTTGATGACTTCAGGTACCATGTATAATCCTGACATTTTTCGTAACTTTTGATTCTGTGCGCAAAATGTACAGAAAAAAAGTGTTAAACTTTGGTGTAACAGTGACATGGCGGCTGAGTATTGGGAAATCAATATAAAAAATGTTGTTAATGAGCCGCAGTTTTTTTTTATATTTGAAAAAAGTAGTTTGGTTAACATTTTTACTTCCATTATCAAATGCATGTGTGGAGAGATTTTTAGCCAACTTGAACTTATTGTTTGATGATTACTAGAAGTTCGAAGTTGTTCTGAGGAAATATGACCATCTTTTTTATTTGAACTTTTGAACTTTTTGATATATTCGCCAAAACTGAATTTGTTTTAATAGCAACCAAAGACAGTTCCACATCGAACCCTTTTTGCGATTTTATCGTTAGCGACATCAATAAAACTATCGTAAGCGGCAGATACAATGATCAATTGCATCTCAGCATGTTCTTGAAAACTATAGAATGCGCCATATTAAGTTTAAGTGATTCACTACTTATTAAAAAAAATTAAAACTCTTTCCTCTTAACTTTGCCTTTTGTCGCTTACGATATAATCGCAAATAAGGCTCGATATAAATAATTTTAAAGTTTGCTTACTGTATTTTTAAAAACTTCATACCTATGCCAATGTATTTATAAAATATTTTAAATTTATTAAAGATTTAAAGGACAAATTTACTATGAAAATTATCCTTAATTAACGTTTGTTAAATTAAATAATCGTTTATGAATAAGGGGGCTAATATGTATGACTTGAATATATATAAAAATGAATTTATATGTATGATATCATTTTATTTACAATATTCATTAAATATGAAATTAAAATGTTATGTTAATAAATGTTAAACGTTAAAAATGGATTTTCAATTTTTTTTCAAAATGTATTTTTTTGGGAAAAAGTGTATCTTTTTACAAACAAAATTGTATCTTTCTCGAAATTTCACTGGCACCACTGATCAAGGTTATGCAGCTAACAATATTATGCATAAACACTATGGCTGAATTAAAATTGAGCTATTCTACATCAATAAACTAAAGCATACTTTAAGGCTTAATCGAAAATTCTAGTAAATTATAGGGTTCAAGTACAATTATGCTTAACAATTTTAACATTACATTTGTACTAGAAAATTCTTTACAGTGATTTTTAAACTAGAAATTTGCATAACTAATACATTAACAATTTAAACTAATAAAACAACTAACAAAGACAAGACAACTAATAAATGAAACTAATTCTTAAAGTTATTTTCGTAACAATATTACATATATATTTTTATAAAGTTTTTTTATAACAATTGTGATTAATGAAAATTAAATTTCAAATATCAAAAATTTAATTTTTATAAAGTTTTGAAAGTTTTTTTTTTCATTATAAGAAAAAAAAAGTAGTAAATTTCCATTTCTTACTATTAAATTATTGTTACGAAAGTAACTTTAGTTAAGAATTATTTGGAATTATTGGTTAAGAATTAGATTAATTTATGTGTTATCTTGTATTGATTAGTTATTAAGTATTTGTTAGTTATTTTATTAGTTAAAATTGTTATTGTATAAGTTATGCACACTTCGAGTGTAAAAAATAATGTACAGATGTAATGTTAACTAGAATGTTCTTTATTAAGTTATCTCAATCTATGGCAACGCCTAAAAGTATGCCTTAGTTTATGATGCCTAATAACTCAATTAATTCAGCCATATAGATAGTAATAGCTGAATAAGTTTAATTAACGAAATGGCCGTTATTAGAACTTTATAGAGCCATCTAGACTTTAGAACTCGAACGTTCTATGGTCATTTGCCCGAGTATAAATAGGATCGCAAGAGATGGCATGATTCATTCTAAGTTCTAACTTTGTCATTAACGAATCACGCTGAGAAATTTATAGTTGGTTGTAAATAAGAGCTATAATTACGGTTGTTAAAGTAACTAAGTTCTAAATAAAGTTGTGTAAATGGTAAACAGTAGCAAAAGTGTTGTGTTTATTTGTTTTATTTGAATTGCAAGAAAAGAACTCGAAACGGTTTATTATAAAGGAAATAAACCAAAACGTTATTGAAAGGCAGAAATGTAACATTATTTATCATTTTATTCGCTTTCATTTTTCATTTTAAATTATTTTCTTAGCCCGTTGTGGCAAGTGCACATCTACGCTGACAGCCGCGTAAAGAGCACCAGCGATTGGAATTGCCGCCACAACCCATATGTGGCATTTGTATGCAGGTGCGTGTTGCCGGATTATAGTACCACATTGTACGTGGAGGAGCTGTAGCACACCTAGTGCCAACATTGCGTGGACCAACGCATGTAGGAGGACCTTTTAAATTTTAAAATTAATTAAAAATTTGTAGCTAAACATACAAATTTTATTTAAATAACTTACGAGCTGCTTGAGGACATCTGCGACGTTGAGCTGTGGTGCTGGCCACCAACACGACAACCAGAATTGTTAATAAAAGTACAAATTTCATTTTTATTGAGAAATTTAGTTTTTTCTTGTATTGGAAGTTGAAATGTAGTCTGTTTAATTCATTTTAAATTCACGGGTATTTATACGATTTTAAGTTGAGGTTTCGACAGATGTTTGCGCTGTTTAAAGGCTTTTCAAGAAAGGTGTTCTTTTATAAAAGTTTGTAAAGGTTTTTGAATACACCTTTTTAATTTTTTCATATTCCTTATAATGCTTAAAACAACAATGTTGTTAATTTTGTTTAAATATATTTGTTAAGAAGAAAGCCCTTGTTTTGAACAAACAATTAATTGTTGAAACAATATTAAGCCGCGATTGAAATTTAACAATTTGCAGCAAAAGTAAGAAATGTTAATTATTGTCTTCACAAGTGTCATTAAATCAATGCAAAAGTCTGAAATCTTTAGATAATTGAATTTTAGTAAATCCAACTAAAAGAAAATAAATGCAATCATCTGGAGGTCTTAATTCAAAGAAATCAATTACTTTTTTACTTACTTTATTTATTTATTTTAAGCAAATTTGTATGATCCGAAATAAAACAAATTTTTGCTAGTGATACGAATTTTTAATTAAGATGTTTATTAACCAAAACGTCTGCTAAGTTTGCGGATTAAAAAAAAAACAAATGTAGAAATAAGCTTTTTATTAATTTTTATTTATCTATGTTTATAAACTTCATTAAAATGGGGTTGAAAGTTTGTGAGAGGCAGAAATTGGCCCCTACCTCCCCTTGTGGTCCTATTTTTCAAAAACTGTATAGCTTATGTGTCCATATGTGTAGATACATATCTATCTATGTTTTAAATTTCATTAAAATCGGTTTGATAGTTTCTGAGAGGAAGAAATTTCCCTTGTGGTCCTACGATTTGGCCCATTTTCAATGGGCTTGGTCCTTGTGCCAATAAAAACCTATGTCCCAAATTCGATCAAATCATCTCCAAAATTGCGACCTGTACTTTGCGCACAAGGTGACAGGGACAGCCAGCCAGCCAGCCAGCCAGCCGGTCGGACATCGTTAGTAAGACTCAGAAAGTGATTCTGAGTTGATCGGTATACTTTAAGGTGGGTCTAGGACCAATATTTTAAGGCATTACACACATCAGCACAAATGCATAATACCCTCTCCACTATTGTGGTGGGGATATAAAAAGACCTTTGGCCCGTTGCACAGTGGGACGGCGTCATCAGTTTTTTGCAAAAACTTAAAAGAGGGGGTTCTTGATCATTGAAAGTTGGCACCAAGCATTTTATTGACTCAATTTAGAAATCAATTTAAAGTTCCATTAAAATCGACCACGTGCAGCTCCCACTGCACATGCAATCCAAATTTATTTTTCTGCATAAAATTCTTCCTATCGTAGCAATAGTCTTCAAATTATACACTTGTATTGATTATAGCGCTCTGAGAACCTGGAAGGTTTTCATATTATTGGTATCCGTTGAAAGTGGCGATTGAAATACCAACATTATAATCAACAATAACAGTGCAAAGTGCTCCCAACACACACAAGAAGAGGTCAAAATATTAATATCCTGGTTGAAAAATTATAAAGCGTCAGAAGCGATTGGATTACCAGCAGAGCTGTTTAAGACTGGGGGCGAGGAAATCATAAGGAGCATTCATCAACTTAACTACACAATTTGAAAATCAGTCTGCTCTTTCACGTCCACAAAGAAGAAGACAAACAATCTGCGCCAACTAAATCACGTACAAAATAATTGGCCTTTATCAGTGAGGTTTTAGACTTGGCAAGTTCACCACTGTCCAGATATTCACATTACATCACATTTTTCAGAAAACTCATAAGAAACAGATCGACAGTTACCGTAATACTTCTGTCGATAATTAGGAAGGTGTTTATGTAATACAATTTTTTATTTGTTTCAATTCAGGTACTTTTATTAAAAAAGGAGCATTTGTTCTTCTTAGTACTTATTTTAAATTTAAAGAATTTTGAAATGTACCTTACAATTGTTCCAGGCGGTTATGTATAAGGTTTTTTTTTATACGAAGTACGAGTATTATGTATAATTTGCAATTTCTTTCAGCACAAATACATATATATTTAAAGTAAATTCAAAAACCGAGTTTTTTTGGGCCGGTTTCGGTTTTAATGCATTAAAACCGCGGTTTCTATCAACAAAAATTTTTGCTTTAAATTAGCTTTTCTGTAAAATATGAGAAAAAAAAACTTTTTATAATACAATTTTCTATTAATAGGAAATTTTACCAAAAAAATTTTTTTTATAGAAAAATTAAATAAAAAATATTTTTTTAAAAACATTTTTTTATGAAAAATGTTTGTTTAATATGAAACTGTGCTAAAAATGTTATTAATAAGAAATTTTGTTAAAAGTTTTTTATTTTATAGGAAATTGTGTTAAAAATTTTGCATGAAATTTAACATTTTTATAGAAACTTTTGCACAAAAATTGTGTTTTTTTATGGAAAGATTCAGATAATTTTTTTAGTTCCGGCAAAATTGGTTTGTATAGGAAATTTTGCGCAAATTTACCTTTTTAAAATTTTTTTTTTAAAAATTGGTTTTTACAGAATGGTTTGTGCAAATTTGCTTTTTATAGAAAAGTTTGCGCAAATTTTATTTAATAGAATAAAAGAAAAACTTTGCTCATGTTACATTTTTTTGAAAATTTTGCGTAAAACTGCTTTTTATACAAAGTTTTGCTCAATATGCTTTCGACAGTAAATATTAGTAAATATATTTTATTGAATTTTTTTTTATTACTTTTTGCGAAAATTTCTCCTTCAAAAAACTATGTGTGACAGTTTCAGTTAAAAGAGACCTATTGATGAAAAAATAGATTTTTACTTTTTTCATGATTCTTAAAGAAGACAATACACGCTTTCTAATGCAGCAAACCGCAGTTTGCTAACTTCATTACTTTTGTCATAAGTAAGCTTTAAAATACACCTTTGAAAAGAAAAGAAAAATAAAAGAACCCGATGTAACAATAATCCTTCAGATTGGATCCGCCATTTTGAGTTTTCAAAATCTAATACCAGATTCGTAATCTTCAACCTCAAAAACCCATAAAAGTGTTCAGGTGTATCGAAATGGACTCTTTAAACTTATAAAAAACTTCAAAATCGTTTTTCTCCAAAACTCATTTTTTGCCCAAAAGTCCCTTTTAACTGAAACTGTCACATATATTTTTATAATTTTTTTTATTATAACAATTGTGTTGTTTTATTGAACTGAAATTTTATTTTTATAAAATTTTGAAAGTTTTTTATTTAAAGAAAAATGTTCGGATATTTACAATATTTGTTGTATAGATAAACGGCCTTATTTATGAAAAATATAACAGGCTAATTAAGGGTTTAAAAAACGGATTTTGTATTAAATTTGCTTAATAAACCTCTTAAAAACATGTTTTTTTTTTTTATAAATAAGGGAGGAAAAAAAATTGTAATAAATTTGATTATTTCTATTGAACAATTCAATTATTTTCTTGACCCGTTGTGGCACGTGCACATCTGCGATGACAACGGTCGAAAGTGCACCAGCGATTGGAATTGCCACCACAACCCATATGTGGCATTTGTATGCAGGTGCGTGTTGCCGGATTATAGTACCACATTGTACGTGGAGGAGCTGTAGCACACCTAGTGCCAACATTGCGTGGACCAACGCATGTAGGAGGACCTTTTAAATTTTAAAATTAATTAAAAATGTTTGCTTAAACAAACAAATTTTATGTAAATAACTTACGGGCTGATTGAGGACATCTGCGCCGTTGAGCTGTGGCGCTGGCCACCAACACGACAACCAGAATTGTTAATAAAAGTACAAACTTCATTTTTGTTAAGAAATTTAGTTTTTTTCTTGTATTGGAAGTTGAAATGTATTCTGTTTAATTGATTTTTAATGTACAGGTATTTATCCGATTTTAAGTTGAGGTTTCGACAGATGTTTGCACTGTTTAAAGGCTTTGCAAGAAAGGTGTTTTTTAATAAAAGTTTGTAAAGGTTTTTGAATATAGCTTTTTAGGTTCATTATTTTCCTTATAATGCTTAAGACAACAATATTGTTAATTTTTTTATTAATACATATTTGTAAAGCAGAAAGTCCTTGTTTTGAACAAACAATTAATTATTGAAATCAATATTAAGCCGCGATTCGTTCTAAAATGGGCTAAATTTAACAATTTAGAGCAAAAGGAACACATGAATTGCCTTCAAAAGTGTCATTGAAACAAAGAAATAGTCTGAAATCTTTAGACAATTCATTTATAGAAAATTAAACTAAAAGAAAATAAGCGCGAACATCTGAAGGTCTTAATTCAAAGAAATAAATTACTTTTTTACTTCCTTTATTTGATTTTAGCAAATTTTTATGCTCTGAAATAAAACAAATTTTTGTTAGTGATACGAATTTTTAATTAAGATGTTAATCAACCAAATCGCCTGCTAAGTTTGCGGATTAAAAAATAGCACTTACACAATAACAATATTGACTTATCCCTCCATAATTTCGCAAAAAAACAACTACATATAACCCAATACAATTTCGCACTATGTTTAATGAAATTCAGAACAACCTATCAAATTACAATTTCATTTATACGGATGGTTCGAAAAACAACAACAACAACGTAGGTTACAGCGTAACAACAGAAAATACAGTTATAAAGTTAGGAGTCCTGCCCGACCACAGTTCCATACTTACAGCAGAACTGATCGCCATCAATATTGCAGTCACAGACTCGCTCTCATCCTTAAAAGCCATATTAAATATAACTAATAACAACATATATGCATCTAACATCCGAGATTTTCTAATCAAAAGAACAACAGACATAAAATTAATATGGGTTCCTAGTCACATCAACATTCCAGGAAACGAATTTGCCGATACTGCGGCAAAATTGTCTCTTAGATCCCCTGTATTGAAAACAGAAAACCACAACATCAAAGATATACATAAGCACATAACAACATTTTTTAAAAACTAGGACACCACCTATTCACAAACATCCAATTGGTATAAAACAATAAACAAAAACTTCGAAAGTACAACTATCATCAGCAGTAACATTACCAGACCTGTAGTGCGATTCTCTATTCAATTTTAACATAATTTAAATTGTTAAAAATATTTAACAGCAAAGTTAACGTAAATTTTATTCAGTAACTTTTTTAACAATAACGTTTACTGCTAAGTTCTATCTTAACCAGCGTTACCGTTGGTGCCACTAAAGTGGCAATTTGCCACTTTTTCGACTGCTTGGATACTATTTGGCCACTCTTACAAAATGCACCTAAATGTGGTACTTTTTGTGATTCTTGCCACTTTTTTGATACTTTTTACGTTAGGAAAAGATACTTTTTTTCTTTCTGTTTTGTTATAACTCCCAGCTTTAATATAAGTAAAACTGTTTTAGTATATGTATATGTAAGCAAGTTTATATGCAATTTATTTTCTTGTCATGCGTGGTTAGCTGAAAATCGGTTGATTAAACTTTCTATTAACCTGTTTTATTTATTATATACATATTGGTCGTAAAGCACAAACCGAACTGTTGTGTACCGAAAACTTTTCTAAAATTTGTGTAATTGATATTAAAAGTAAAATCTAAGTTATTACCAAAAATTGTGTAAAGAATTGATATAAAAATCCAAAAGCTCAATATATTGAAGTATTTAGACCCATTATTTATAGTGCCTAATGAAGATATAAACCATTTCGAATTAGTTTCAGAGTTTAAAGATATTATAACTGACCCAGATGCATTTATACGTGAATTTAAACTTCTAGAGAGTAAAGTAAGTGACACGAATTATGAACACATATTTAAAATTTCGAATACTGTGAAGATTTTTGGCGTGAAATTGGAACATTGAAAAATAGATTTGATGCGTATACCTGTATATTTATTCAAACTTTTACAAATTGATCTATCATAGTAGGTCTTCTGAGCGTGGTTTTACTAAGTTAGCTTTAATTAAAAATAAAGTAACAAATAGGTTAAAAGTAAGAACTTGCGAATCCATGCTTTAAATTTGTTAGATACTAGCCTTGAAGATTGGGTTCCAAGTGAAGACATTTTACGAAAGTATAGTATATAGTCGTTTTAAGAACAATCAATTGTAAAAAAATTTGTATGAAACTGACCATTAATAAATAACACAGGACTACATTGAAAAAGTTTGTTTAACCACTCCAACTGATTCTTTTATTTTTGGAATTTATAAAACTATGGATTTTGTTATTAATTGTGGTACAAATCATCTTCCGAAATTACAGTAATTGGTGTATCTGACTAATTAGACGTGATAGGAGAATCTGGGGGAATGAGCAAATAAATTTCTAAAAAGTTTTTAAATATCTACCTGTGCAATACAATGCCTTTAATAAATCAAAGAAAATGTATTCAGAAGGAAAAGTACAAGAAATATATTAATAAATGTATATATAAAACACATTACATAAATATTTTCTATTTGCAGCAACAATGTCATAATCAAAAACATGTTTGGAGAAAACAAGTTTAACGTTTTTGAATTACCAAAACATTAAAGGGAATATTTTGTAAAAATTACTTCTCGGGAGAAATATTTCCAAAATGTTTATTTTAGTTTTTACAACAAATGAGCCGTTTCTAAGTAAGTATGTATGTATGTCTATTGTTATACGATCAATTTTTTTTAGTGTATAAAATTACTATACAATGTTTTTTGTTATGTTTTAATACCATTTAATATTATAATAAATAGAAAAAACGTAAAAACTGCATAACGTGGTGTACTTATTTTTTTAAAATCCCCTTTTTGGTGCCACTTTTTTTGTAGATATCCCCTTTTTTTTGGTACTTTTTTAAAATATCCGTATTTAAGTTATCTTAACAGCAAAATATTTTTCATTGTTTATTTTTAAATTCGTAGTTATTAAAAAAAAAAACAAACAAACAAAAATTTTGGCAAATAAATGGCAGATTAACATTTTTAAAATTCACGTTATTTACATACATTAAAACATTTGTTTTTTGGGAATTTACAAAAAAGCATTAAAAGAATTACATTTAAGATGCAGCTTATGGAAATCACTAATAGGGTTTTCTTTTCTACACAAAAAATAAGTGTTAGACTTTCCAATAATGCCGCTGTTAGCTAATTTTTGCACATTTCCACAAATTAAGCTATTTTTACCGAATTTTTGCCATTCCTTATAGTTTAAGTGACTTCAAATCAATATTATGGTTTGTTCGAAATATTAAACAATTTCGCGAATTTTCGCTATTTTTGCAAAAAAAATTATATATATTCCGACAATTTGTTTTTTAAGCGATTTGGCGATTTCAAATAAATTTTACGATTTTTTCCAAGTTTGTAATTTTTCGCGAATTTTAGCCATGTTCGCGATATAAGCGATATTTTCCTGTGGTTCCTTAGAGCTTTAACGATTTTTAATAAATAGCCGCTGCTTGCAAATTTTTGCAAATTTCCGCTAATTTAAAAATTTTTACCGAATTTTTGCAATTCCTTATAGTTTTAGCGACTTTTAATCAATTTTATGGCTTGTTTGAAAAGTTAAAAATTTTCGTTTTTTTTTTGCAAATTTTCCGATTTTTTGCAATTTTCGCTAGACTATCAAATCCTAAATGGGGTTTTGTTAGTTTCGAAAGTACTCCAAGTAGTTCCACACGAGAAGTAGTTTGCTCTCGATGACAGTGTTCGTTTAATATACTAATTAATTAACAAAGATGCCACTTGATTGAAATTTTTAGCTATGTTGTTAAAATTGAGTTACTGAATTGCTGTATTGTAACCGTAAGCAATAAACTGTGCCGGTAAAATGAACGTTAACGTTAGTTGTTAAAAGTTAGAGAATTCCACTACTGACTCAATAAAAATAACCCGACTAAGGCTGGAACATACAAAACTCACACATGGCTGCCTTTTACAAATACCAGTAACATACCCATGTGACTGCAATATCATTTATCCAACAAATCCATCACACATGCACATGCGACCCATCTGAAGAAAATATATCAACAATCAATAATAACTTAAAATCCACAAATTTATACAATTTAATCGAAATACACTTAATAATATTTCAATATGTTTACAATAAATTTCAAAATTAAAAGCATTATATTTTACACATTGAGCTGAAGGCCTAAGCTGCTATTGCTCCTTTTGTAAATTAGCTTATAATTTTATATTTAAGTTAATTCTTTAATAAATAAATAAATAAATATTTATTTAATGTAACATATGAAATTACAAATTTAATTCTAACTAAATTTATTGAGCATTAGTAAAATAGCAATTTATCCCGTTGCACAGTGGGATGGCGTCATAAGTGTTTTTGTATTCTGTATAGCTCTTCTGTTTTTAATTGCCTCTTGTCACATATTTCGTTATTCTTAGTATTTAAATGTTTTTCAGAAATACTATAGCTTGTACAAACATGTCATGCTCCTTTAAACATGCTCTTCTTAAAAAGCCCTAATCTTATTGTAAAATTTTAAATATATAAATAGCCACAGCGTAAAATTTTTTATGGTTTTAGGCAACTAATCCATGATGGTGGTAAGAACAAAGATTCAGTTATCATATGATTGCAGTATTAATAAGAAAAAAAAAAGCGAATACATTACTTTTCGCTCATAGTCACATCCTTTAGTTGCAGAATAATCGTGGACTATATCGCTAATGTTACTTTAAGCCTAATTCTTATATTTGCCACTATGAGGGTTATAACTGAATATCATGAATTTATGTGAATATAGAAAATAAAAAATTCATATTTGTTACACCGACAGCAGGTTTTGGACCAGCGATCACAGATCACACGAATAAAATGCAATCTATATATATAAAATTGTAACGTTACTGACTGACTCACTGACTCACTGACTCACTGACTCACTGACTGACTGACTGATTCATCATCGCACAGCCTAAACGCCTGAAGCTAGACACTTGAAATTCGGACCAGAGATTGGTCACTCCCCAAATCGATCCACTAAGACGGGATTTTTGGAAATTCGAATGTTTAGGGGGTAAAAAAGGGTAAAAACGGGAAAATTCGGTAACCTTATATCTCCAAAACTAAAAGAGATATAAAAAAAATTTAATACCTATCGTAGTTCTTTAGAAAAATAAGCGGACAGGTGTCTGGTACTTTTTTGAAATTCGGCCCTATTTGGGAGTAAACGTGTAAAATCTGAATTTTAGTACTTTTTTGACACCCCATCTATCTTTTGAACCAATAAACATAGAAACAAAGTTAATACCGCATTCGAAACTTATCAAAAAAATACGAATATAAATTTGGTACTTTTTCGAAATTCGAACATTTAAGGGGTAAAAATCGTAATTATTTTTGGTACTTTTTTTAAAAAACATTTTTCTCCATTCATTGAAATATTCGTACTAAATTATGGGCTGCCACTATAATACTGAAATTGTTTATACTTTAATGGGGTGAAAAATAGTACCAAAAAGGGGGAATACAGGAAATTTGATATTTCACTTAACCTTTTTGATATTTTTTAAATTATCGTTATGTTGGACCTAAAAACATAAGATTCAACATGCAATGTCGTGAGTGGATAAGAATCTATGACGGAACTTTTTGGTACTTTTTTGTTCTTTAACTGGTACTTTTTGAATTTTCTTTAGTTTTGGACCTAGAAACATAAAATTCAATATGCAATGTCCTGGATGGATGAGAATCTATAAGAATGAACTTTTTGGTACTTTTTAATTCTTTGATTGGTACTTTTTGAATTTCAGTTGGTATTGGACCTAGAAAGATAAAATTAAAAATGCAAGGTCCTGAGTGGATAAGAATTCATAAGAGGGAAGTTGTTGGTACTTTTTTATTCATTTACTGGTACTTTTTGAATTTCCGTCAGTATTGGACCTAGAAACATAAAATTAAACATGCACGATCCTGTGTTAATGAGAATCTTTTAGTGGGATCTTATTGGTACTTTTTTACTCGTTAGCTGGTACTTTTTGAATTTCCGTTAGTATTGGGCCTAGAAACATAAAATTAAACATGGAACCTCTTGAGTGAATGACAATCTGTAAGAGAGATGTTTTTGGTACTTTTTCGTTTTTTAAATGGTACTTTTTTTAAATTTTCGCTAATGTTGGTCTAATGAACATAAAATTAAACTTGCATGATCCTGAGTGAATGAGAATCTCTAAAATCGCTTATTGGTACTTCTTAGTTAATAAACTGGTACTTTTTGAATATCCGTTATTATTGGACTGAGAAACATAAAATTGAATATACAATGCCCTAAGTGGATAAGATTCTATAAGAGGGTAGTTTTTGGTACTTCTTTGTTCTTTAACTGGTACTTTTTGAATTTCCGTTAGTATTGGACCTAGAAACATAAAATTAAACGTGCAAGGTCCTGATTGAATGAGAATCTGTAAGAGGGCTTTTTGGTACTTTTTTGTTCTTTAATTGGTACTTTTTGAATTTCCGTTAATATTGAACCTAGAATAATAAAATTCAACATGCAATTTCCTGAGTGGATAAGAATCTATAAGAGGGAATATTATGGTATTTTTTTATTCATTAACAAGTACTTTTTGATTTTCCATTTTTAATGGGCCCAGAAAGATAAAATTAAACATGCAAGGTCCTGAGTGAATTAGAATCTTTAAGAGGGGTTTTGGTACTATTTTGTTCTTTAACTGGTATTTATTTATAAACTGGTACTTTTTTTAATTTAATACTTATTTTTGTGTAATAAATAAAAAAAAGTAAGTAATTGTCTGGTACTTTTACGAAATTCGGCCGTTTTAATAAAATTTAAATAAAAATTATACAACTTGGCCTGATTACAAAGTAGCGGGTTAGATGCTATAAATTAAAATAATTTAAACCTAGAAAAATAAGCTTTGGCATACAAATATGTTCACGAAGGAAAAGGAGACGCTAACGAAGTAGCGGGTTAAATGCTAGTTTTATTATAAAAAATCAATTTTCTGAGTAAAATTTGGAATTAGTAGTGATCACAGAATTCGGTGATTTAAACAAAATATATACCATTTGAAAGATATTTACTTACAGAAATGCACAGTACATATATATTTTATTAAAATCTGTTCAATATTTTCGGAGTAATAAGCCCCACAATTAGCTAGTAACCCATATGCAGAGCACATACTATAAATACAAAATTTGTTTTTTTTCAATTATCAAATAATAAAAAAAAATAGGTGCACGATTATTAGACATTTCCCAGAAACCAGTTTTCGAATATTTCGACTATATATGTAAATACGGGAAACTAGATTTCTTTCTTTTACTTTTCCGTGCTGCATGTGATAATTTTCAAACTTTCCATAATATTGAACTTAGAAACATAATATTATAGGTGCAGGGTACTGAGTAAATGAGAATCTTTAAGCTGAAAAATGTTCGTATTTTTTGTTTTTCGTCTGGTACTTTTTGAATTTTTGTTAATATTCGAATAAGAAAATATATAGGGAGCATTTTGGTTCTTTTCCGTTCAACATCTGGTACTTTGATTAATTTGCGTTATTATTAGACATGGAAAAATAAAATTAAACAATGTGTGTGAAGTTAAATTTTAAAATTTATAACCCTAGACACATTCTGTTATGTTAACAGAACAATGTTAACTACTTAACATACCTAATGTTAAGGCTGTAATCATGGATAAGTCCAGATTTCTGGAAAAGGAGTCAACGTGGGCGAAAAAAAATGATTAGGATTTGAGGACAATACTATTCTCCATCGTTCTCCATCCCCAGAATTTTTAACAGAGCGAGTTGGACCAACTTATGGCCAATTTACTCTTTTGAATTCTCTAGGGGATGAACCCAGATTTCTGGAAAAGTAGTCAACGTGGGCGAAAAAAAATGATTAGGATTTGTGGACAATACTATTCTCCATCGTTCTCCATCCCCAGAATTTTTAACAGAGCGAGTTGGACCGACTTATGGCCAATTTACTCTTTTGAATTCTCTAGGGGATGAACCCAGATTTCTGGAAAAGGAGTCAACGTGGGCGAAAAAAAATGATTAGGACTATTCTCCATCGTTTTCCATCCCCAGAATTTTTAACAGAGCGAGTTGGACCGACTTATGGCCAATTTACTCTTTTGAATTCTCTAGGGGATGAACCCAGATTTCTGGAAAAGGAGTCAACGTGGGCGAAAAAAAATGATTAGGATTTGTGGACAATACTATTCTCCATCGTTTTCCATCCCCAGAATTTTTAACAGAGCGAGTTGGACCGACTTATGGCCAATTTACTCTTTTGAATTCTCTAGGGGATGAACCCAGATTTCTGGAAAAGGAGTCAACGTGGGCGAAAAAAAATTATTAGGATTTTTGGACAATACTATTCTCCATCGTTCTCCATCCCCAGAATTTTTAACAGAGCGAGTTGGACCGACTTATGGCCAATTTACTCTTTTGAATTCTCTAGGGGATGAACCCAGATTTCTGGAAAAGGAGTCAACGTGGGCGAAAAAAAATGATTAGGATTTGTGGACAATACTATTCTCCATCGTTCTCCATCCCCAGAATTTTTAACAGAGCGAGTTGGACCGACTTATGGCCAATTTACTCTTTTGAATTCTCTAGGGGATGAACCCAGATTTCTGGAAAAGGAATTAACGTGGGCGAAAAAAAATGATTAGGATTTGTGGACAATACTATTCTCCATCGTTTTCCATCCCATCAAAAGAGTAAATTGGCCATAAGTCGGTCCAACTCGCTCTGTTAAAAATTCTGGGGATGGAAAACGATGGAGAATAGTATTGTCCACAAATCCTAATCATTTTTTTTCGCCCACGTTGACTCCTTTTCCAGAAATCTGGGTTCATCCCCTAGAGAATTCAAAAGAGTAAATTGGCCATAAGTATGTCCAACTCGCTCTGTTAAAAATTCTGGGGATGGAGAACGATGGAGAATAGTATTGTCCACAAATCCTAATCATTTTTTTTCGCCCACGTTGACTCCTTTTCCAGAAATCTGGGTTCATCCCCTAGAGAATTCAAAAGAGTAAATTGGCCATAAGTCGGTCCAACTCGCTCTGTTAAAAATTCTGGGGATGGAAAACGATGGAGAATAGTATTGTCCACAAATCCTAATCATTTTTTTCGCCCACGTTGACTCCTTTTCCAGAAATCTGGACTTATCCATGATTACAGCCTTAACATTAGGTCTGTTAAGTAGTTAACATTGTTCTGTTAACATAACAGAATGTGTCTAGGGTTATAAATTTTAAAATTTAACTTCACACACATAATTAAACATGCAATGTCCCAAGTGGATGAGAATATTTAAAAGGATACTTTTTGATCCTTGTTTCGTTTCTCAATTAATATTTTCTGCTATTTTGTATATTGAACTTGCAAAATTGAGTTATATGAACTGGAGTCTGGTCCCTCGCCAAATCGATTCACTAAGACGGAAAAAATAAATGCCCGAAACACGTAAATTCATATAGGTATACATACTTAGATGTACTATGTTTTCTTCATATTTACATAAAAATTAATGATCGAATTTCAAACATTAGGCAAACACTAGTAGACATAATGATGTGTGATCCCTAAGGGAAATTTAACCTTCGCCTCACCATACCCACCTGGGTGGTAGGAAGGTTAACCAGCTATGGATCTAACATACCAAAATTCAAACATACAAAAATCTCAGATGAAACATTCGCTTGATACAAATATAAAGCGTTTAAAAAACCGCAGTCAAAGTAGAAAAACTGCAATTTCTTCCACGTCTTCATTTGTGATTGGCAAAAAAAAAAAACTATTGATTTTACTTCCGATTCATTAAATGTAAACAGTCGATGCCATTTCAACTCAAAGAGAAAAGTTGTACAAAAATTTTCGTTTTTTGTTCGACGGTTTTTGGTTTCGACTGCAGTTTTTAACCTTCATAAGGTCTTCAAATTTGCTGACGTTAAAGGTCTTCGGGTCAATTTTGACCCAAATAGAAAATTTTAAATTAAAACTCACTTTATTTTCAATTAAGTATGTTTTAAAAGATGATATTTTATTTCTAGATTTATTCAGTCCCATCATATACCCGCTAGTTCGTTAGCGTCTCCTTTTTCTTGGTGGAAGTATTTTTATGCCAAAATTTATTTTTCTAGGTTTAAACTTGTTTAAATTGTAGCATTTAACCAGCTACTTTAGTAGAACCAAAAAGCTAAAGAAAAATATTAAATTTCCCGTATTTCCTTTTTTGGGTACTATATTTTTCCCCGATTAAAGTATCAAAAATTTCAGTATTGTAGTGGCAGCCCATAATTTACGAATGCGAATATGTTAATGAATGGAGGAAAATGTTTTGCCAAAAATAGTTACGATTTTCACCCCTTAAATGATCGAATTTCGAAAAAGTACCAAATCCGTATACGTATTTTTTTGATAAGTTTCGAATGTGGTATTAACTGTGTTTCTATGTTTATTGGTTCCAAAGATAGATGGGGTGGAAAAAAGTACTAAAGTTCAGATTTTACCCGGTCACTCCCTAATAGGGCCGAATTTCAACAAAGTCCCTGACACCTGTCCGCTTATTTTTCTGAAGAACAACGATAACTATTACATTTATTTTGCATTTTTTTTAGTTTCTGAGATATATAACATTCAAATTTCGAAAAATCCCGTTTTAGTGGATTGATTTGGGGAGTGACCAAATGCTGGTCGATGATGAATGGGTCAGTCACTCACGCAACTCTTTTGTATATATATATATACAGATATTGAAGCTGTATTTATTGTTAACATTTATTGCGAATACAAAAGTACGATTAGCATAAAGTTGTTGTATCTGTTTTGTGACATAATAGGCAACGACTTATTTTTGACAGGTAATCATATTTTTTCCTAGGTTTTGGTTGAAGATGACGGGTGATGTTCCTGCTTAGCTACTACATGCACTTTTTTTTTATTTTTCGTGAAAATTAGTCTTTGGGTAATGTTTTTGGCTCTTTGATATAGGGCGCGGTAAGTTAAAAACCTAAATTTTCTAAAAAATGTCAACGTTTGGCAAAACAGTTCTTGTTCTAGCCATGTTAAGCTGATGATAATGGTAGCCTTTAGTTGCCAAAAGCTCTGGTGGCAATTCAATATTTCTTTTTACATATAGTTCCTACTAAAGTAGTTTGATTCTCTAGCAATTTTTTTCCCAATTAGTACGATGTAAAAAAATTGTCTGCAGTCATACTGTGACATTTCAAACCAACTGTCAAAGCAAGAACAACATGCATACATTTGTTTATTTCGGGCAAACCTCCTATTTATTTGCCTGTATACGGTTGTATATTTCAGACATAACTTATCAACCCATAGATATCATGGCTCACGTATCGGCGCAAACATCTCTAAAATTTGGCGTTCACTGCGAGTATCCTTGTTGTCAAATCTAAGTACTCTCGGAAGATTTTTTAATCTGTTCAACGGTATGATTGCCCTTAAAATAGGTTTTTCTTCTACAATCTACTGTCTGTACATTCATTATTTGATCTTTACAATTCAGCTAACTAGAGAACCAATAAATCCGAAAGTCCAATCAGTACCAAATTCACATTTACCTTCATTATTAGTAAACAACTGGAAATTTCTAACGAAAATTTTAGAATTTTGCTACAGGTCAAATATGACCCAAAGACCTTAAGTGCAAAAAATTTTATACATATTTTTTTCGATAATATTTTCTTCTGAAAACCTAACGTAGTTGTTGGCATTTAGAATTAAATAAAAGTCATAAAATGTAAGTCACTCACTCTTAGAAAAAATTTAATTTTTATTCCAAAATGGGTCAGATTTGACCCGAAGACCTTATGAAGGTTAAACACTGCAAATATATTATAACGGTACCACAAAATTTTGTTTAAAGGTTATTTGTGGCGAATGATTTTCGATAAATGGTCTTTGTTTAACTTACGATAATTACAAACTTTGCGTTTTTGGTTATTAAAGATGTTCGTACAAAAAACGTCGATGTCATGGGTAAAACGATATTTGTGGTGGTAAAAGTGATTTTCGGGAGTGATGTTTGTCTTTTTTACTAACACTTAGCAAATTTATAGTGCGATTATTTTAATTAATTCATAAACTAAAAACTTAAATACATTTTAATATTCCTTCTTCGTATTACGTTTATAATTAAAAAAAATGCTAGACTCTTAACCAAATTCCACGATTTCAGATGCTGCAATAATGTTAAATTCTTAAAATGTTGCCAACATTAACATAATTATGTTAACTTTAAAATATTTAATTCCTCTCTCAATTTCACATATATTTTTTTTTTTTTTGTATCAAATTTTTCTATCAACTTCTGCGCTTGTCTTCTTTTTCAAAATCTCTTCTACATTTCGCAAATTATTTTCTATCTACTCTTTAACTTTTTCCAGAAAAAAAAAACAAACGTTTCTGGCAGTAAATAGAAGTATCTACCAAAAGAAACATGAAGAACCAAAAGAAAAACACAAAAAAGCATTTGTGGGCATAAATAAAGTACTAAAAAAATCATTTAAATCAATTGTTGTTACAATTTGTACAGAGTCAAACACACAAAAATCTCAGACGAAACACGCGCTTGATACGAAGCAACAGCTGAAACTTACTTTATGGTCATTAACTGTGAAAATGGGGGGAACAGAGAAAGTGTGAGAGAGAGAAAGATACATTTCCTCTTGAAAACTTTTAGTCATCTAGGGAATTGGGTGGAATTTTAATGTGAAACTTATGGAGATTTTTTTTAAGGATACGTACGAGTAATTTATAGAAAATTTTTTAGAATTAAAGTTTTTTTAAATGTTTTCACAGCCACTTATAAATATACATATACATATACATACAAATGTTTAAAACTATTAAATAGATAGTTATTTTATAACCTGGCACATTCGGGTAACCGTTATATTGCAATGAGAGGAAAGGAAAATTAATGGATTGGTCCATAATTGTTTATAACTCTTATAAGGTCTACTTAGGAAAACACCTTTAGCCAGATTAAATCGAAACGTTGTATTGTTATCCATTTAAGAGTTAATAAAGAAAATATCCAATAAAAACTTTGATGAAAGTTTACAACATTTTTTTTTTTTTTTGTAAGACTTTACTTTTTGATTAAAAAGCAACTTTTTGTGTTAAAAGTGTAACTTTTTGTGTTAAAAGTGTGAGTTTTTGCGTAAAAAGTGTGAGTTTTTGAGTAAAAAGGGTGAGTTTTTGTGTAAAAAGTGTGAGTTTTTGAGTAAAAAGTGTGAGTTTTTGTGTAAAAAGTGTGAGTTTTGGGATATAAAAATTAGTATTTGCGTAAAAAGTTTGTCATTTTTAAAAAGTTTGATATTTTCAAGATTTGTCGTGCGTAATGCCTAATTTGTATTCAGGATAAAAACACTGAAATTTGTTGCTGAAGGAATAAGCTATTCCCATGCGCATTTCACTGGTTGCTAAGGGCAGATCGTCAGGACACTTCATCCAAAGTTTTTAGAAAAACTAAAGTTATTAAGCAAATAAAACTGTTGAGCGAATAAGAATTATAAGCAACAGTTTTACTTGTAACAATATTAGAGCTTAAACAAAAACAACAACAATAAACAGTGAGTTTATCTTTTCTTACATTCCCCACTTCAATTAGTTGGAAATCTTGCAACATTATTAGCAGTTGTGAGTGGGTTAAGAAAAAACAAAGTGAAAACAAAAACAACTTTCTTTATTGTTTACGCAAAAAATAAAGCATGCTGCCAGTTTAGTTTTTTAGCCGTGCACTTGAAAGTTTATTATCAAAGTAGTTTTTTTGGAAATACTAAATTTTTAATTTACAAGATTTTGTTTGTCGTACTTAATTCCCAATTTTTATTCTTGATGAAAAACATTGAAATTTATTGTTGAAGGGATAAGCTATTCATATGCTCATTTCACTGGTTGTGGAAAACACAAACGCTTATAGTGTTTGTGTAGTAAATCTTAAAAAAAAAATACGTTTCCCTGTTTGTCATCTTTCGAACACAAAATAATGACAAAATTTAATTCCGTTCGGATTTTTTTTTAAATCCACCAACTTCATTGTGTTCGCTTCGACTCATTCATGTTCGTCGCTTTTGGCTGGTAAAAAAAATCAAATCTTTTTAACAATAACAAAATACACATACGAAAAAAGAAACAAAAAGCCAGCAAAATATCTCATTTCTATATCAATATAAAAAAAAGGATCTTTATAGAACATTTAAATACAATTTTTGTTTATAGTATCCGTACAATCGTTCTGTTTTTTTTTTTATCGAAGAACAGAACACTATATATTGCTCGGCTCTTTCTTGAAAATAGTTACGAACGGTATTTAGGGTTGTATTCGTCTACACAAACACTAAAAAAAAAGATATCCTTCCTGGGTGTGTGAGCTGAACGCTAAATAACGTTTTGTTTAGTTTTGAAGACTGTTTGAAATTTTGTGACAATTGTGTTTTATATCGTTTTTTTTTTTTACTTTTTTAATGGCGTTTTTGTGAATAAGTGGGACTTCTTCGTGTAAAAACGTGTGACTTTTTTTGCCTAAGACAGTTTTTTTCTGTAAAATTTTTATCGTTTTTTGTAAAAAATACTGAAGTTTGAAATAAGAGGAATTCGGGTAGAGTTGCTTAAGAAATATTATGCTTTTTTTAGGTGATTTTTCGTTATTTTTGGGTAGTAATTCAATTTTATTATAGACTAGCTTAACCCGGTGCGCTTCGCTACACTGCTTTAACCACTTCATCAGTTGAGAGATATTTAATATATGCATCCTATGGGAGGTATTTTCCCTCTGCGCCTACCCGCTTTATTTTTATTTTCAAAAGTGTAGTATACTATAATAGTGACTTGTGCAAAGTTTGAACATTCTTACTATAACAGTTCTTAAGATATGCGTTATTTAACATTGGCGTCCTATGGGGGTAACATTTCCCCGCTGCTATTTTATTTAAATTTTTGGGCTTAGAAGATCCTACTACGAAAAGTTCAACAAAATGCGTGCAGCGGCTCTTATTAATATTTCTACCTATGAGGAATACTGCTCCTCCTCTGTCTACCCCGCCCATTTTTAATGGAAATTTAAAGTTTGCCATAATATTAGCTTTAACCAGTTATGAAGACTATCCCTTAAATAGTTCTTCAGTTGAGCAATATTTAATATATGCATCCTATGGGAGGTAGTTCCCCCCTGCGCCTACCAACTTTATTTTTTTTTCAATAGTGTAGTATACCATAAGAGTGACTTCTACAAAGATTGAACATTCTCATTATAACAGTTCTTAAGATATGCGATATTAAACATTGGCGTCCTATGGGGGGACCACTTCCTCCGCTGCTATTTTATTTCAAATTTGGGGATAAGAAGATCCTACTACCAAAAGTTCAACAAAATGCGTTCAGCGGCTCTTAAGATATGCGATATTTGATATTGGCATCCAATGGGGGTACCAATTCCCCTGCCCCTATCGAAAAATTTCAGGAAAATCGGTTCAGTAGTTTAGGAGTCTATAAGCCAACAAACAAACAAACAATATACTTAGATGAGAAACGTTTTTTTTTTTTTTTTTTTTTTTTTTTTTGATAAATTCTTCAACGAGATGGTAAAAATTTACATTGAAGGAGCTCATCACATCCAACGCCCATAATGCTGAACAGTTATATCAATTAAGATCTTTATATAAACTAGTAGGTTTGTTATTAAAATCTAGAATTTTCTATTCCCGAAATGTCAAAACCCAGAATTTTTTAAATCTTGCATTTTACAATTCTAAAAATTCTTTTTAAATCTTAAATTTAAAAATCCCAATATCAATTCCAGAATTTTTTTAAGTGTTGCCAAGTTTATTTTTGATTTGAAAATATCGTTCGATTAAAATTTTGTATTAAATTTATAAAACATTTGTATGTCAAATGATTTTATCTAATTAAAAAATTATTAATTTAAATTTAAATGTTAAAATAAAATATTTGAAAATAATTGGAGAATTATGCTTGATATCAAATGATAAAGTCATTTCATATCAAAGGTTTTACTTTGTGTTCATAGTAAATTTTACGCGAATTTCTCCTGCAAAATACAAGTATATAATTTTAAAAAGTTTTTCTATTTTAAGAATTTTTTTTTTGGATTTTTACGATTTATGTATGTTCTATGGATAAACGGACTTATTTATGAAAAATAAAACAGTACCCATGTTCTGAAACTTCAGTTAGAACATCTCGCATCGAAAAGATGCGAAACAAAATATTCCATCGTTTCTCGAAAAGTGAGAAAAAATTGTACTCATGTCGAAAATTATCAAAAAAAAAAAAAAAAAAAATAAGTCGTTACGCCTCGAAAAAATAAAATTCAGTTTTTATTATTAATTTTGTTTATTATTTTATTCGCTTTAATTTTCCAATTCAATTATTTTCTTAACCCGTTGTGGCACGTACACATCTACGCTGACAACCGCGTAAAGAGCACCAGCGATTGGAATTGCCGCCACAACCCATATGTGGCATTTGTATGCAGGTGCGTGTTGCCGGATTATAGTACCACATTGTACGTGGAGGAGCTGTAGCACACCTAGTGCCAACATTGCGTGGACCAACGCATGTAGGAGGACCTTTTAAATTTTAAAATTAATTAAAAATTTGTAGCTAAACAAAAAAGTTTTATTTGAATAACTTACGAGCTGCTTGAGGACATCTGCGACGTTGAGCTGTGGTGCTGGCCACCAACACGACAACCAGAATTGTTAATAAAAGTACAAATTTCATTTTTATTGAGAAATTTAGTTTTTTCTTGTATTGGAAGTTGAAATGTATTCTGTTTAAGTGATCGTTAATTCACAGGTATTTATACGAATTTAAGTTGAGGTTTCGACAGATGTTTGCACTGTTTAAAAGCTTTTCAAGAAAGATGTTCTTTTTATAAAAGTTTGTAAAAGTTTTTGAATATACCTTTTTAATTTCTTTATTTACCTTATAATGCTTAAAGCAACAATATTGTTAATTTTGTTTAATCATATTTGTTAAGCAGAAAGCCTTTGTTTTGAACAAACAATTAATTTTTGAAAACAATATTAAGCCGCGATTCGTTCTAAAATGGGCTAAATTTAACAATTTGAAGCAAAATTTTCATTTTTTTTATTATTGTCTTCAAAAGTATTATTAAAACAATGAAATAGCCTGAAATCTAAAGATAATTCAATTACAGTAAACCGAAGTAATAGAAAATAAATGCGAACATCTGGAGTCTTTAAATCAAAGAAATAAATTAATATTTAACTTCCTTTATTTATTTTTAACAAATTTTTATATTGCGAAATAAAACTAAAATAAAAACTAAATAATAAAATGTCGACGAAAGTGGACAAAAAACATAATAAGCAAATGTATTCAGGTTTTCAAGACAACGTCTTGACAGAAAGAATACGAAAAAACGGAAGATAAGGAGGCATCATGTAAATACAAATTAAATAATTATAATTACAGCAAGTTTCGAACCACCAGCACTACTGGTTAAAGATTGATGTTTGACTATTGGCTGGCAGGCACCGCAGTGGTGCAGAGGTTAGGACTCAAAGAATTCTGATGAAAGAATGTGGTGATTCTTCAAACATGTAAATTCAACCCGGGTTCGAGCCCCAGCCCAGCCAAGAAAATCATCAATAAATTTTAATAAAAAATTTCATGTTGTAAAAATTCATTGCTTCAGTAAAAATAATTTAATGAAAATATAATCAAAATTGTTATATAAAGGTTTTTAAATTAAAATAAAAAAAGATATAAAAATAAAATAAAATAATATAAAACAGTAATAATTTAAATAAAACCAACCAAATTGTTTAACATTAAACCGCTGTTTTTCACAAGTTGGCAGCTCGTTAACAAGAGTTTAGCAAGTCGTTAGCCATAGTTTGTTAAGTTTATTCATAATAAACTTTGTGCTAACTTCATGCCAAATTTTCATTATGAATACGGCTAATAGATGTTTATCAACAAAAAGATAAAAATGATAAAGTCATTTCATATCAAAGGTTTGGCTTCCTGTTTATTGGGTACACTATTTGTGTTTGTGTGGCTGTATCCCTGCAAACAAATGGAAGATATCCCTTAAGGCAATAGTTTAGCAATATCTCCAAATTGTCATCTAAAAGAAAATAATCAAAGTAATATTTTATTTTCTTCCTTTTATAATTTTTTAGAAAATTACGCAACATAGACAGAAGGCATTTTTTTAAATTTAATACATACGTCATAAATAAAAAATAAAAATTAATCCAATTATTAAAACTTAAAAATTATTTCCCAAAATATTCTGCAAAAGGTTAATATTTAAATTAAACAAATCGGTTAAATATTGATATGTTTCCTTTTAAATTAAGTCAAGAATTTCTCAACCCTGGATGCAATTTAAAAGAAGTGGTAGGTTTTTTTCAAGAATTTGGTGAAAACTAAATATTTATGTATATTTTTTACTTTATTTTAATTATAAATTATATTATGTTAAGTAAAATTTATACGTATACAATTACCTATTTAATTTTAAATAAGAAGCTGTGCTTCTTTGTACACAAATGACAATTTTTTAAATGCAAAATCTTCTTTTTATCATCCCAATGATATTTTGGTGATATCTTCCTATTTTCTTAAAAGTGGTTATCTGGCGGTATTGCTAGTTAATCATCTAGAAGTATCGCTTTCGTATTGCTTAGAAGTATTGCCATCGAGACACGTTTCTTCCCGAAGGAAGTATCTTCCGCAATACGAAATCGATTATTGCCGCAATAACATTTTTCATCCAGGCAATACGTTTTGGCAATACATAAGGTGTATTTCTGTGTTTGCAGCGATGTTTTCTTTTATAATTGTGTATGTGGTGAAAAACGTCAGCAGCAAAAATGTTATTTTTGTCGATTCTTGAATTCTGTCAAAGAACGGAAATATAAATTTCAACAATAGACCTAAATATTTAACCACACAACTACACCAAAAACAATAAAAATCAACTGATTGGCATGATAACGGACACGTTCCTATTTCTTTTATTTTCTCTTGTATAAAATGGGGATGTATGTGTTTTTGTGGGCGGTGGGGTAAGATGTCGGTTAGTTTTACTTGGCAGGATAATTGAGTTTTGTTTGTCTTGTTGTAAGACCGGCTGTGGTAGTGTTGGTGCTAAATTCTATATAAATAGACATCATGACAATTATTCTTTTATTCGCTTTTGAATTGTTTTCTCGTATGTGAAATAGCAAAAAAAAATTTAGGAAAATTAATTAAAGAAAATACGGAATTAGTTCATTATGAATTAAAAACCAATTTTGAAAATTGTGCAAGTCCTTAAAAATATAAATTAACCCCCAAAACATAAACGAACTTATGCCGCCTAAATGGAAACTTATTTCACATTGATGCAATTCCCCATTTTAAAAATTGAAACAAGACCTCAAGCTTAAGAACAATTATAAACAATTTACAATTTTAAATCTAAGCGAAGTCTGTATTTGTATACGGGATTGTGGAATACAGGATTTTGTAATCTTTTTGTGTATATACAGACCTGCCTGTTCACATGTGCCTTTTAAATTCACACGTGTGGTATTGTGGTGTTCCGTTTTTGGTGTTTCGGTGTAATTTTCAATTGCCAAAAGCACACCGAGAAACACAAAAACTGCATGACTTTTAGAACATCACAAAACCACACGTGTGATTTTAAAAGCATGTGATTTTGGGAAATTTGTTAATTTTTGCTTTCGGGTCTTAGTTAAGCGAATACTTAGTAGCGCCAGATTTTTAGTCTCGCAAAACTAAATTTAACCAAATTTCAAAGCAAAATAAGTATTTGTCCCAGTCTAAGACGAATAAAAGTGATTGAGGGTGATATCAAGTCTTATGAAAGTATGACTGGCCAAATGTTACTCAGCATTATTTTAAGCTTGTTTGTTTGCACTTGTAATTGTTTTCCGAGAGTGGACTTGATTATGGACCGATCTTGGCAAAATTAAGTAGTTTAATTTCTCGTCATATAAAAGAAATTTCTGCGAAATTTATTTAGAAATCTATAATGTCCTTGTACGGTATTTGCCGCGCCCACTTCTCCAAGCGTGCCCTTGATTTTGTATTAATAACCAAATTTGGAAAAATATTCTCTTATCGATCTTTAGATAAAATAAACTATTTTGTGCCACGCCCACTCTTCCAATCATGCCCACATTTTGATGTCGTTCGAATGATAAAAAACTTAAATTTGGGACTTTATAGGGTATTAGCCAAACATATTAGCAAACTTTTAAAGTTGTTTATCTGCCCTGTATAATTTGCTGGAAGCTAGTTAGCAGGTTTACACTCAAAGGTGACGCTTTACCATTTTACCTTCGTTGAAGGGTATACAGAGAATTATTTTTATTTATAATTTAACAAGAGTGTGTCCCGGAAGGCTAATTGCTAGTAAGCTGGTATATTAATTTAAGAGTTGCTGGTTCGATGTCAGCCAAAAACTCTGGTCTGTTTCACTTCAACGAGCTGAAGGTATGATTTACTATTACTCTGTTAAACAAGTTAGAAAATAAATTGTTATTGTATTTTAATAATTAAAACGGGTTAATCAGATGTTATTTAAAAACTATTTATTAGATCGATACCGCTGATTTTAAGTACCAAAATGTATAGGCTAACTGGAAATAACATTTTATTAAAATAAATTGTTTCCTCTTTGTTTTCCAGATTTGAAAGAAGTTTTCACAAAAAGATGGATTAATTGACAGCTTAGCACTTTTAATGCTACAAAAGGACTCTCATTATCTATATATATAAAATAGGATGTGTGTTTGTATGTATGTAACGTATGGACTCCAAAACGGCTTGGCTGATTTTGATGAAATTTTAGGGGAATCTTCAGAATATTCAGGCGGGTGACACTGTGAAGTCTGATTTTTTATTTTCGGTCTGCGGGAAGAGGGGCGTGGCAAAATCCAATTTTCATATTGCACCACCAATGACAACTATATAATTTGGACGATCTTTTCTTTAAAATGATCGCCATCGTCCAACTTAGATTTACGAATTACCTAAAATCAGAAAACGGCTTCATCGATTTGACAAATTTTTCTTTCAAATGTTCGTATTAATCCATTTTAAGTTGTCATCAAAAGAAAAATTTACCATGCCTATTTTTACGCCCACTTTTTTATTAAACGCATAACTTGAGAACGGCTTGACCGATTTGGACGATTTTTTCTTTAAAATCCGCCCACTTTTTTCGATTTACCTAAAATCAGAAAACGGCTCCATGGATTTGACTAATTTTTCTTTCAAATGTTCGTAGCTTTTTAACGGATTTTAAAAATCAAACGCACATATTTTTCCTAATTTGGACAGTACAACGTCTGTCTGGTCAGCTACATAGTTTGTTTATAAAAATAAAATATTAGACAAAGTATTGGGTACAAGTACTAAAATTCTGACTTTAATAAAATTACTAGCAACACAAAGTCACTTAATAACTAAAAGCTTCTGCAGTAGTTACACTCAGAATCTTCCCACTTTCCATCATCTCATTTACAATTTTTACATTTTATTACAAACATCATGGCGTTTATAATTAACACTATTTAAATTCACAATGAACACTCAAAAAAAAAGAAGTACAGAAGATAAACCCAAAACCACTACATGAAAAACAACATTCCCATTCATTTTCATGCACATGACTCTGGCACAAGTTGTAGTCGTCGTAGAATTGTAAAACATTTGTAATAAAAATTTCTCATAAACTTGGTCAAACAAAAACAATTAAGTCTAACCAAAACTATCAGAGTGGTCCATTTATGCATTTATAATTATGGTTGAATGGAAACAATGTCGAAATGTGTCTGAGCGAATGTTTTTTAGTAATTTTGTTACGAATATTTACACAAGTGTAAGTTTGGTAAAAATCGGAATGTTAAAATAACAGGTTGCTTTAGAAAATTAATGAAATTAAATTTTATATAAGAAAGGTGGAGAAAGAAAAATTATTTTAACTGAATAACTATAAAAATTATAAGCAAAAAATTTAAAAGAACGACAGGATTTGTGCAATAAATCTATTTTTATGAATTTTCCGGAAAAAGGTGAATTTATTTGCAAAAGGTTGCTTTTTGTGTTAAAGCTTTTTGTAAAAAGTCACTGTTTGTGTAAAATGTGACTTTTTGTGTTAAATGTGACTTTTTGTGTAAAAAGTGACTTTGCGTAAAAAGTGACTTTTTGTGTAAAAAGTGACTTTTTGTGTAAAAAGTGACTTTTTGTGAAAAAAGCCACTGTTTGTGTAAAAAGTCACTGTTTGTGTAAAAAGTGACTTTTTGTGTTAAATGTGACTTTTTGTGTAAAAAGTGACTTTGCGTAAAAAGTGACTTTTTGTGTAAAAAGTGACTTTTTGTGTAAAAAGTGACTTTTTGTGTAAAAGTGACTTTTTGTGTTAAAAGTCGCTGTTTGTGTTAAAAATGACTTTTTGTGTAAAAAGTCGCTGTTTGTGCAAAAAGTCACTGTTTGCGTAAAGAGTGACTTTTTGTGTGAAAAGTGACGTTTTGTGTAAAAAGTGACTTTTTGTAAAAAAAAAGTGACCACAACATTGGTGTTAGTAAGACCCTATGAAGTCTTTATATTCTGGGTCCCTAAGAGTAACGAAGTTTATTTTAATGTTGTCCGTGTATCCGTCTGACCTTCTGTCTGTTGAAATGGGATTTCCGAAGACCCCAGCTATAATGGGGACCAGGTTGTTATATATTTATGTCGCATATAGTCAGGAATTGTTTGCTATTGAAATTCAGCCCGCTCGGTCCGCAAATGATTGAGATATGAAGGTTGTACCTTCTTGACTACTTTAACCATAATATGGTAAACGCTGACAATTTTATGGTAGAACTAACCAAAATATGTTTAAACGTTTAACTTAAAAATATTAAGAACTAACCAAAATATGTTTAAACGTTTTCCTTAAAAATATTGAAAACAGTTTTTTTCTTTGTGTGTAAAGTTGACTTAAAAAAAGTACAGATATTAAGTGCCATTTTGTGCAACTTATAAATTTTCTATGGCTTTTAAGTAAAAAAAGATTTTTGTCTTAAAAATATCACTTATTCTGTAAACAATGACAGATTTAGCAAACAAAGGTAATTTTTATTAAAAAGTTTATTACAATTTTATTAAGCACTTTTATTTCCGACATACATATTTATCAAAATATTCCAAAAATTTGTTTAGCCGGTTCTACGAGCACATGTACGCTGACAAGCAGCCAGGGTACACCAACGATTGGAGTTGCCGCCACAACCCAAATGTGTCATTTCGATGCATCTGCGTGCCGCCGCATTGTAGTACCACATTCTACGTGGAGCAATTCTTGGACATCTCGTACCTACATTGCGAGGACCAGCACAACTTGGGGGGCCTGTGGATTGAAAATTGAAATTAAATTATGAATTTTAAATCTGAACTTAATACTTACGAGCTTGTTGAGGACACCTGACTCGTTGAGCTTTGGTAGCGGCCACAAAAACTACCACAAGAATTGCAAGTAAAGTTAAGAATTTCATTTCGATATTTTATTTCTTTTTTAAGGCAGCTGCTATGCTTTGCTTTGTGTTAGGCTGTTGCAGTATATTTTGGAATAATTTGGATTTTTCAGCGGTATTTATATGAATTTAAAAGGGAATTTGTTAAATAGAACGATTTTCAAACATCTGGTTTATGTTTGAACATGTTGTTTCTTTATATTCTTATAAGGCAAAATTTGTTAATTTTTTAAATCTTTTGTAAGTAAAGTTTTGAATAGACAATTTGATAAAAGATTTTTTGTCACACGGAATTTCCAAGTAAATAAATACTACGTAAATATTAAAGAAATGTAGTTACAATAAAAATATTTTTAAGAATATAAAGAAAAAACATGTTCAAATATAAACCAGCTGTTGTAAATCCTTTCTGTTATACAAGATCTTTTTAAAATTCATCACATATATAAAGCTGAAAAATTGCTCCAAAATATTCTTCAACAGTTAAACGCAAAGTAAATCGCCACTGACTTAAAAAGAAAATTCTGAATGAAATTCGAAAGTTTACTAGCAATTTTTGTGGTAGTTTTTGTGGCCGGAATCGCAGCTCAACGCCTCGATTGTCCTCAACAAGTTGGTAGGTTTAATAACCAGCTTTAAAATTAAAAATTTAATTAACGAAAAATTATCAATCCGCAGATATTCCAAGCTGTCTTGGTCCTCGCAATGTAGGTTCGAGATGTAACGGAACCGCTCCACGTAGAATGTGGTACTATGATCCGACGACTCGCAAATGCGCCCAAATGGAACATTTGGGTTGTGGCGGCAACTCCAATCGTTGGTGTACCCCGGCTGCTTGTGAGCGTAGATGTGGTCATGCAAAAATCATGTTTTTTTACTCAAATTTCTACCTTTAAGTCAAAAGTCATATAAAAATCACTAACTTGCATAAAAATGGCAACTTTACACTTATTTTTTTTTTAAAGTTACCTCAACATGGACTTGCTATACAACAAATCAAATCACTTTTGACACAAAAATTCCACTTATTATATATATATATATATATATATATATATATATATATATATATATATATATATTATGGTTCCTTAAAAAATTCTAAGTTGATTTAAACATGTCCCTCTGTCTGTCCGTCTGTCCGTCTGTTAAAATCATGCTCACTTTCGAACGACTCAAAAGAAAAGACTTGTATTGCCAATTTAGCCATTGAGTGGCTAGATTTAGCCATTTTTCATCCTGTTTAGCCATTAAAAAATGAGTTTAGCCATTAGCCATTTTTCAACTTGTTTAGCTATAAATTTTTTTGCCGTTTTTCTTTTTAAAGAATAATTTTTATTTTATTCTAAAAATTTATAAAAGTAAAATAAACATTTTTAACAATTAAAACGCCTTTAACTCAAATCCCAATTTTTACAAATGTTCAAATCGCTATAAACGATGATGAAGAAACATCTTTCAAAATAAAGGAACAGTATTCCAATATTAAATTTATAAAATGTATCAACACAAACACCAGTGTTTCTTTCTGGTTGCAAATATTTCAATAAAGAGATGCAGGCGGCAACAAAATTTTTTTTTTTAAATTTCAGAATTGACTATAAAGTTGCTCTCACTTCCATGGTGTAATGCTGAAGTAGAGAGGGGGTTTAGCCAAGTAAACATCGTTAAAAGTAATTTGAGAAATAGGTTACATTAACCCATTTACGCTTGCTATGCCATAACTCAAAAAAATCCATTTCGAGATAAGCGCAGTTAAAGTATTTGATTTGCTCTAACTCCTTAGAAAAAAAGAAGACTCATTCTCTTCAAACTGGGAAAGTATAAAAGATATAAAGATGAATTTAATACACAATATAAAGAAACACAAAGCGAACAATTCTGCATCTCTAAGTCCAAAATTTAATTTTTTGAGTTATGCCGGTCTTGCAGCAAATGAGCGATATGTACTTTTTCACATAATTTTTATTATAGATAAATAAATGTTGTTTGTTTTTTCTATTCAAGCTAAGCGAAGAATTTTTTTACGCTCTTAATAGCTCTCGAAATTTAATGTTTGATAATGTGATGTACATTTTGGCATAATTGGACCATTTGTGGAACTTTTTTCGACTTCATTTTGGCCCTTTGATCTCAAAATTAAACTAATGGCGATTTCTTTTCTGAGAAAAATGTTGCATTAATGTTACATGTTCTACATTTTTGTGTTCGTTTGTACAAAAAATACAACTGTGGGAAAAATTTTCCCGTTCTTTTGTGAATATGTTGATGAAAAACATGCAATACACGTTGCATATTTAACCCTTGCTTTAACTAAAGTTGTTCATACTGCCCTGTTCTACAACTTTGGTACTTACTACTTTGTTTGTACAACAAATGTTTTATTTTGTTTGTCATAATTCATACCGCTCATAATTTTGTAAAAAATTTGTTTTAAAACAGAAAGTGTATATGTTGTAAATAAAAGCACTAATTGTGTTCTATTGAAATTGCACAACATGTAACACTTCGAGTGATTAGAGGTAACATTAGAAAATGTTACATGTGAATACATTAACATATTTTTCTCAGAAAAAAAATCGCCATAAGTCAGGTTTCACACGTTTCCACTTTTGATGTACTCGTCCGTACGCTTTGTACTTTTATTCATAGTTATATGAACAAAGATGACTTTTACATTTTTACTGAGTGAACTTTGGAAAACTACTTTAAACCATTCAGACCTTTTTTTAATGCAATTTTCCCACTGTTTCGAACACTACCCTGCGGGAAATTTGTGGCAATTGGTCAAACAGACTGGTCCTGGGAGTTGTGAAAATAGAAATGGTACAAAAAGAAAGAACTCATGACCAGTGAAAGGAGAACCAATCATGTAACTGGTTTATGCAGAACAAAAAGGTAGAAAAAGTAATGAATTTCGAAAAGTCTTCACCGGTGGTGTGCCAAATTTTTTTGGTCATTCTAAAATTTGTTTCTTGAATTCATCTCTACGTCTTGTTTTATTGAAATTCAACTACATTGTGGTGAAATAATACTACATTGTAGTTACTGTCACTAAACACGTCCATTACGAATAGATGTGTGAATTGACACTATTTGGTCAATTGACCCCCTCCAATGACAACCCCATGTAAAAGTGGTCTTTTTCATAGAAAGTTTTCAAACTAGGTCCGGGGTCTACCACCAAAGACCTAGCACGGGACTAATTTGGTGTCAGTTCGCTTCACTCTAGGGTACCTTTATTTAAAACATGTGTCTTGTGTTTTAAGGGCCAGATAAACCTTTACTTTGGGCACAAGCCTTAGGCCGAGGCCACGCAATGAGCGGCTAAGCGTCAAGCGGCTGAGCGATGAGCGTCAAAGCGTCAAGTTTGAGCGGCAAGTGGCTTATTACTGAGCGTCACTTCTGAGCGGTTAGTTGTTAAAATGCCATTGTAAAGAGTGGCTTGTTCAATGTTATTACGCGAAAATCGTATTTATAAAAATGTAATGCGTTTAAAAAAAAAAAAAAATTGCAGCCTGTTCGTCGATTTCGATCGAAGACTTCGTTCGCTTAACTTACATTTAAAACAAAAACAAATTATGAACAAGTAAGAAAGTATAGTCGGTCAAGCCCGACCATATGGCACCCTACAACACAGTATTAATAAACACATCATGCTAATGTGCAGCTATGGGCAAATGCAAAATGAAAATGCAAAAAGAGCGAACGATGTGTATACATACACAAAAAACAAAGAGCAAAAGGGCATAAAACCAACAAATGCAAACGTAAACAAACCAATACAATGCCACACATGCAAAGCTTTCAATGAAGTGGTGCCCATACTTGCTAATGTGTTCATATTTATCAAGCAAGGGGAATTAAGCCATTTATATATAAATCTACCCAATACAATACTGCCGTATGTCTGTGAAATGCTTTGATTTGCTGTTGCTTAAAGTTAACACCAAATTGACAAAACAAAATAATAATTTCTCGGTTATATTTTTATTTTTAAAATTTGATAATCTGTCTTGCCATAATTCGGTCGGCTTTGTACTGATGAAATCATAAGCTCCATATTTACTTTTGCCATGTTTATTTTTTGACGCTCAGAAAACAACTAAAAATTAGAACAAGTTTTATTCCTGAGCGACGCCGCTTAGCCGCTCAAAAATTTCGCTCGCATGCCGCTCATTTCGTGGCCACTTCAATAGACTTTCATATGTTTTAATTTTTTGACGCTCATCGCTCAGCCGCTTGACGCTTAGCCGCTCATTGCGTGGCCTCGGCCTTACATGGACAGATAATCATCCGGACCGATGGACGGACATCTTAAGATCCATAAAGCAAGTGATTTTATTTACAACATTGCCTTGTGTTTTAAGGGCCACATAAACCTGTACTTTGGGCATAAGACTTACATGGACAGATTATCAGCCGGACGGATGAACGGACATCTTAAGATCCATTAAGCAAGTGATTTTGACAGATCGACTTAAATTTTTTTTTTTTTTTTTTTATAATCAAAATCGCATAATAACCTCCTCATATTGGATGAATTAGGGCATAAATAGTATTTATACTGTTTTCATCAGTTATTTTCATAGTCTCATTTGACTTATACATTTTTAAAACAAAAATTTTGACTTAATTTAACTCGGCGTATATTTAAATCGGTATAATAAAAGAAGTTAATTGATACAAAAATCTTACTTAAAAAATTTGTTTGTAAATATTTCATATAAACAACACTTGTCATCAGCCAAATTATAATATATATCGTCACCTTAAATACAAACGGACGTAACTACACAAAAATTCGAAATTGGGTTTCTGATTGATTACACTATACAACAAGAAAAATTAAAAGGAATTAAACTAGATTTTTTTGTTGATGTGTTATGGTCCCCTTACTAAAATTGAATAACCCATTTCTAAGTTTTGATAAAACCGGAGGAACAGCTCTCTTCCAAAAAAAAAATTAAAAAAGTATCCATAGAATTTTAAATTTCGACTGTTTTTTAGTTAGGTGGTCATAACTCAACAAAAAAATATAGTAGTCATGGCAAAAGTTCAAATTTGTTTCAAAGTGTTGTGGTTTGTTCTATCCCGCTACATGTTTAAGCAAATTTTAAGATCCCTGCGATAAAAATCGTCGAATTTATATGAGAAATTAAGGCGCCAAGAATAACTTTTTTTCTTTTAATTGATGTTAAAACGCTTGTTTAAAAATAATAAAAATAATTAGTATTGTGGTTATTTTGTTGAACTATTTATTGTTTTTAATCCAAATTTTTTTTAATATTTTTAATTAGGCTTAAGTTCATGAAATTTAATTTTCATTAAATTATTCTTATGAAGAAAGGAATTTTACAACATGAAAATTAATTAAATTTGTTATTGATAATCTTTCATTCTTGACGTGGCTCGGGCTCGAACCCCGGCCGGCAGGTTACCATGACATGTCTCGATCGCAACCACTCGATCTCCTCAGATGGATTTGCCGTCTTACACTCGCAGCCATCGACGACTGCTGACGTCAATAGTCAAACATCATCATCCATCTGAGGAGATCGAGTGGTTGCGATCGAGACATGTCATGGTAACCTGCCGGCCGGGGTTCGAGCCCGAGCCACGTCAAGAATGAAAGATTATCAATAACAAATTTAATTAATTTTCATGTTGTAAAATTCCTTTCTTCATAAGAATAATTTAATGAAAATTAAATTTCATGAACTTAAGCCTAATTAAAAATATTAAAAAAAATCATAATAAAAATAATAAAATAAATGTAGCCCGTTTGCATTTTTGGTGACGCTCTCATATTCCCTAATACATTAAACTTTTTTTTCTGTGAAATATATTAGTGAGTTTTACTTCTGATCCCATTACCAACTCTATGAGTTTCACATTTGATAGAGCGAATAAAATAAACGAGACGAAAATATATAAATAATTTCAGTTTTTTTACTCGCGGGTAAATAGAAAAAAATCAACAATTGTGAAGAAATATTTGCATAAACGAATAAAGAACGGAATTCAACAATAGCAAACAATATCTAGAATCAAGACAAGACATGAAAAATGAGTGACATTTGTTTTGGTTGTCATAACCTTTTGTGGATTTTTCTGTATTTGCCCTGTAAATAAAGTCTGTGTGGGGAATTATGTTCGAAAGATGGAAGTAGAATTTAAATGAAATTTATACAACTGTGGAAAAAAGTTATAAAAATGATAATTAACTTAAGAGAGTAATTTAAATGATAGGATAATTAAGTACTTAAATATAAATGGAACTACATACTAGCTTAAATAAAGTACCTAAATGCTGACAAAAAAATATTAAACACTGAACTAAAAACCTACTAAGACACTAGGCTACAACACTGCTGTACTAGTAAACAACTTTACGAGTTTACTTTTAAAGCAACCAGCTACCCAACTACTAAAATACTGAATTTAACTTCTAAATGACTAGACTAGTTTAATACTGAACCAGCAAACTTCTTTTTTAAGAAACAACTGAATTTTAAAACTACTAACATTTGATTTACTAAACACCTGTTGTCTTATGCAAAAAAAAACAGTTAACGTTCATGTTAGTTAACCGATACACTGCAGCCAAGAGTACACGTAACGTGAAAAGACACATTCGCATGTGGTTCTGAGGTAATTCTGACGTCATTACAGAGCCACAATGGCAATTGTGTGTTGTATGATGACATTTAAATTACGTCAGAACCACATGCGCATGTAGATTTTCACATTTCGTGCATTCAAGGCTTAAGTCTTTACACGTTTGATAGGCTAAGGCCTGTTTTCAAAACTTATCGATAGATAAAAACAGAATTATATCGGTTGTAAAAAGAGCGTTCCAGTATTACAATTTTACTTTAATTTAAAACAAGCGTTTAGTTTAAGAAAGGTACGGCCTACCTCATAGGACCACTTTTTATACGGTCCTTCCTCCTTTATCTGTTGCTATCGATAAGTTGTGAAAAGGGGGCTAAGCCTTTTAAAAGTGTGAAGACTCGGTTAACTAACGTGAACTTTAGTTTTTTTCTATAAAACAGCTTAACTTTTAAAACGTCATAACCGCAAAACTTCTTAACTACAAAGCCACAAAATTATTAATAGAGGTTTTAGACGACATGTATTTAGCACTATGCTCGTCAAATTTCCCACTGAAAAATGCATATGTACATGTCGTGTACAAGCAAAACAAAACGTCTTGCTTCTGTAACAACAGCTCGAATTTGAGGTGAAAACTTTTTTTCTAATTGGAGCGTGTTCTATTTTGAACTGACAAACCAACTGACATCAGCTGATTTGCAAGTCATTTGATTGTGGCGAAATTGTACATTTTAATCTACTTATTTACACATGTTCCATACAAAAAACTAAATTTTTAATTAATTGAATTTTAATTGCCCAGTGTGAATAGAAATATAAACTAAGCCTAAGCTAGCAGACGGGTTGGCGAAGACTGGAGCCTCTTTGGATATCTAAAAAGATATGCCAATCGCAGTACCTCTGGGAACTATCAGAAGCAAAATCTTCTTACACTATGTCGAAAAAGGCTAATGATAGATGAAGAAAACTGGACAGCTGCAGGGCTACCAGAGTAAGGTGGATCATATACAATAGGTCGCCCATGTTAAGGCAGTTATCCAAAAAAATTTTTATTTTATATTTTAACATGAGCGGCGTTGCCTGATTTCGCTACTGGCAACTCAACTTCAGTTCAGTCATCATCCGTAATCGACCCATAATTATAAATTGTACGTTTGTAAGTAAGACTAACTTTGATGACACTAAAATGTATGTCAAAATTTAAAACAAAATTGGTAAGCTTTCCTTTAAATAATAAATGTATATATTTTATTTAATTTTAAAGCATATTTTGAATTTTTGAAAAAAAAAATTTTTTGCGTATATTTTCCGATAATAAATGCATAAAATTCCACGCCCTATGTAGTACTATTTAAATTATTTTGTTTAGCATTTTGTAAAGAAAACTTGGGGAATTAATTATGATTTTTTTTTTTTTGATTTACTATACAATCGAAACTCGATTAATATTATTAATATGACTTGTCTTGGGCGTGTGAAATACAGGGTGGTGTAGTTTGAGTTATATGGTTTGAATTCTTTATAACTTTTTTAATTATTATTTTTCTTTCTTTTTTTCAGCATTTTGTAAGGAATCAAATCGAAAAAGAATAATAGCAACCGAAATTAAGCGAAAAGTTATGGAAAATATGTTTAAGGAAGAACGTATGTGCGAAGCAGAAAATTGAAATTGCTTACAGGATATAATTTTTTAAAGCTTATTAAAAAAAATCCCCAATAATATCTTTCTTATATATCTATAAAAGAAGTGTATATAGTCCTATATATTCCCATACAAATATCAACAAAATGCTCTCCATGCTTGACCGATTTTTATGAATTTTTGTATGTGTTTTTGTTAGGTATAAGAATAGGTCGTAGAGTATATTTAATATCGCTAGAGGGCGCAAAGTAGGGCATAAGCTCCTCCTCCCTATATCTTCTTAGCTAATCAAACTTTTTTCTTAAAATTTGGCATGCAAGCACTGTAACATCTGAAAGAAAATAGGGAATAGGGCGTGAAATAGGGCCAGAGGAGTAAAAGCTCCCTCTCCCTATATCTGCTTAACAAATCGACAGATTTTCTTGAAAATAGTGTAACATCTGGAAAGAACTATAGCCTCAAATGTTTACTATTTAGGGCGTGAAATAGGGCAATAGAGGTAAAAGCTCCCACTCCCCAATCTTTTAATAGCAATAGCGATAAAAGCTCCCCCTCCCAATATCTTCTTGAAATTTCGCAGCCAAATAGTGTTACAGCTGAAAAGTACTAAAGCCTATAGTTTTTATTATTTAGGGCGTGAAGCAGGAGGGGTACAAGCTCCCTTCCCTATATCTTCTTTACTAATCAACCGGTTTTCTTAAAATTTGGCATGCAAACACTGTAACATCTGAAAGAGAAAGGGCATGAAATATGGCAAGAGGAGTAAAAGCTCCCCCTCCCTATATCTTCTTAAATAATCAACTGATTTTCTTGAAATTTGGCGGGCAAATAGTGTAACATCTGGAAAGAACTAGGGCCTATAATTTTTATTATCTTCTTAACTAATCAACCGGTTTTCTTAAAATTTGGCATGCAGACACTGTAACATCTGAAAGAAATAAGTAATAAGGCAAAACAACGTTTGCCGGGCCAGCTAGTATATATATATAAAAGAAGTGTACACTTTGATATCACCACTAACTGCATAAACGGGTCGACCGATTTAAACCACAATATAAGTGTAGTTTGGGGAATGTCTGTTAATGGTTTATGTGAAGTTTGCATGAAATCGGCCTAGTGGTTCCGGAAATATGGCATTTAGATTTTCCTATATATTCCCATACAAATATCAACAAAATGCCCTCTACTTTCAAAATTATGATTTTTTATTGTCTCTTGAAAAGTTACCAACCAAGTATCGTAATGCCTTATGTGTGCAATGACATTCGCAATAGATCTTAATGTATATTTCATATCGCTAAAGGGCTAAAAATAGGGCAAAACTGCCCCTTCAAATATCTTCTTAACTTATCAACCGATTTTCTTAAAACTTTGCAGGCAAATAGTGTAAAATATGGAATTAGAACCTATAATTTTTATTATTAAGGGCATGAAATAAGGCAAGAGGGGTAAACGCTCCCCCTCCCTTTATCTTCTTAACTAGTCAACCGGCTTTCTTAAAATTTGGCATGCATACACTGTTCCATCTAAAGGAACTTTATGATATACATTTTTTGTAAATTCCAACATTTAGGGCATAAAATAGGGCAAAAGTAGTTAAAGGTCCCTCTACCCATGTCTTCTTAATTAATTATCCGATGATAGGTTCAAGTCTTGAAGGAACTAAAGGCTATAAGATTTAACACTTACGGCGTAAAATTAAGCAAAAAGGGTAAAAGCATACCCCTCCTATGGCTTTTAAATTAATCAACCAATTCTTTTGAAAAGTTTATGTATTTTTTCTTAATTTTTGTACGGTTATTCTACTTCGGCTTTGCAATGGTACACTATTGGTCATTAAACAATGTCTGTTTACGGCCTAGATTTGGTCAAGCCATCGAGCTTATTTGTGTTGGCTAAAGACGGACTGACAAAAAATATCGTACACGCAACTGCTCTTCGTATTAAAAATTGATTATCTCTGTTTAATTTATACCAGGGACCCGAAATAACTGTTATTATTTTTTAAATAGCCAATAGGTTATGGAAAAAATAACTGAAAAAAATTGGTCCTGTAATAATAATTATAAAATACCCAGAAAATTATAGTTCTGCCATAAACATTATGAAAGATTATTATTTTTTTGGTCTTTGGTAACCGTTATGAAATATTATTAATTTTTTTGGTCTTTGGTAACCATTATGAAAGATTTTTATTCTTATTGGTCTTCTATAACCATTATAAAAGATTTTTATTTTTTCTGTCTTCTATAACCACGCTACAGTTCACAAATCTTAAGATATTTTTATAAAATTTCGCACACTGACTTATATTTGCACAAGGACGAACTTTTTTTTAATGATTTTGGTAAGGATCCGCAAATTTTTTGATATCTTTCTCATATTTGGTAAATAGAAAGCAATTATGCCACACAATCATGGTGCTGAGTTTAAATAAAATCGCTCCAGTTTTACAAGAAATTTCGCACTAAAATTGTATTTATATACCATTGAGTAGTCAGAAGTGCTGGTATACTATCGAATTTTCTACTATCAATATTTATCGATAGTTCAGATTTCACTATCGATATATCGATATTACTATCGACTGAAAGTTTGAACTTGTGCAGGAAAACGTTAATTTTTTTTATAAGGCTACAGTCCGTTGTTTTCATCACTTTATTGAATGTATGAGACGTATGTTTTTACGCACGTTATTTTAGATGGCAGTTATTTAAAAATTGATAAGGACCTTTCTGAAGGAACCGAAGTAACAGAGACTATTAGATATTCCATTGCAAATTTTAAAATTCTAAATTCTTAACCCAAAAAGGTAATCAATCTAGCGGACTTATCCTCTAATGGTCATTCATTGATTTATCCTATGCTCGAAGTTGCAATTGCATTTGGATTTGCATTTTTTTTACAACATTACAAAAATATTTGACATTTCACTCCCTATATAAACATGTACAAATTTCGACTTAAAGGCCTTTAATTAGCAGTAAACAGGACTGCTAAGCAATCCATACCACTTGCCATTCTTGTTGTTTGTAGTCATTGCTGTAATTCAGCGCGAATTAATAATAGCAAGTAAAAATTTGCGGCAAAATACCGTGTGTGTATAGCTGCTGTTAGATGTCTTCATATCTGTATTTTAAATAATAAAAAAATCGATATTTATATATTTCCTATCGATATTTTCGATATTTTAAGACAATCGATAATATCGATAGTTTCCCATCAGTGCTGTTGGTGTAGTAGCTAAGATGTGGACTCTGAAACCGATAGGACCCGGATTCGATTACTGGCTCGAGCGACCAAAAGAAACCTTTTTCAAAAAGAAATAATTATTTCTTAACATCCTCAACTATCGGTTGGCTTGAGCGAACAAATGAAAGTAATTTCTGTTCTAAAGCACTTCAAATCTTGCCGTAAAAGCAAAACATAAGAATATACCGTTTATAAATACTTGAAAAAAAAGATAGTATAAAAGTCTGTAAAACGTGTTCTTATTCAATTGGACTAATTAAACTAACTATATTTCCAAAAATAAATTCGGGCCTGATTTGGAGGGTTCAAAAACCCAGAGTTTTTTTCGAAATTTTAGCAGAAAATATTCCTAATATTATTAAACATTGTTTGTAAATTTTGCTACCAATTAAGCTAATTCAATTGAAATTTCAGCTAATTAATTTTAAATATTAACTAATTTTTTCTAAAATTTAGCTCATCTAAGTATAGCAGACAATGATTCTTACCTTCATTGATTTTTCTACAGCCAAAAATACTGGTACTGTTATCAGTTATTTCTGCAAAGGTTTTCACTATTTCTACTGAAATTTTTTATGAGTGTAAAAAGCGCTTAAAATTTACGAAAATCTCATCGATTCTAAAGTGACGGTGAAGAAATCTTAAACAAAAACCGCAACAAATGCAAATATTGCTAGTAATTCAAATGTTAATAAAAATGATAATTTAATGAAGCTCTTTTTAGGAATGAGTTTTATGAAACTGTTTCATAGATTCTATAAAATGCTTCATTACTTGCCGATTTATTGTTTCTGTAAAGAGTTTCATTAATTATATGAAGCTTTTGATAAACATTAACTGTAACGAAACCTGTTTCATAGATTTTATTAGGAGTGTCATTGGCTGAACTCCAACGAATATTTTTATAAAATTTGTGAAGAAATTCAGTAATGAAATGAAGATAATTCCTTAATAACAGAAAATTTTTTTGAATACAGGAAGACCGAAAATCTTTCATAATGGATATGGAAGACCGAAAAAAATAAAAATATTTTGTAATGGTTATGGAAGCCCAAAAAAAAACAAACTTTAAAAATTCGTGATAAATTATTATTTCAGGATTTTTTCAAATATTGGTTATAACTGTTATGTTGTTTTTTTCATCGCCGATCACGGTATAATGCGCTTTATTCCTCTTTCTTTCACTGGAAATAAGTTATATTGCAAAACAACGTTTGCCGGGACAGCTAGTACTTTATATAAAAAGAAAAAAAGGTAATAATAATCGCATTAATAAAAAAGTCATAAGCCATTCAAACCATCTCGATAATTCTGGGCCGTCCTGTAAATATATATAAATTGCTTTAATACAAAACTACTTAATTAAGAAACTCATGTAAGACAAAAATTATGAATAACTTAATTAATAAGCGATTTAGATTCTTAATTCAATAGATACCAACACACCACAGTACCAATAAACTAAATAACCAAAGTACTTATCCAATTTCTACAGAACTAAAGAACTAAAATGACAATGTTTTACAGTTTTCAAAGTTTACAACTACATAAGGTTTAAAAATACTACATTTTTAAAGTACCAAAGTATTAAATTACTGAAAAAGCAAAATAGCAAAAAAAATTATTAAAATATTTAAGTTTGGTTATACCAAGGAGTCCCACTTAACAAAAGTCCTACCGTAGAACCAACCTAAACTTCATACGAAGTTCTTAAAGCACTCCAGTTAAACCCCGGTGGTATCATACAATTCAAATGTGGAGAATTCCATATCGGCCATATTCCGTGATAACACAGACTCCTTAACTACCGAAACGATTTTGAAATTTTTACAGTAACGTAAGTTTTAAGACACGTGAGGCCCGAAAGTAAAATAGCCTCTTATTTTTTCGATAGGGGCAGGGGAAGCGGTACCCATCATAGGATGCCAATGTTAAGTATCGCATATCTTAACAGTTGTTGCACCCAATTTCTTGAACTTAGGAACTTCTTAGCCCCGAAATTGAAATAAGATAGTAGCAGGGGAAGTGGCACCCCCCATAGGACGCCAATGTTAAATATCGCATATCTTAAGTAATATTATAGTGAGAATGTTCAAACTTGGTAGGAGTATGGTAAAAAACACCTTCAAACATAAATGAAGAGCGTAGGCGCAGAGGGTGCAATACCCCCAATAGGAAGCATATATTAAATATCGCGGATAAAAATAATATAGCGAGAGTCTTCAAACGAGGTTAAATCCAGTAATTAAGTAAACTTTAAATTTCAAAATAAAATTGAGCGGGATAGACTTGGGAGGAATAGTATCCCCTATGAAACAAAAATATTAAATACCGAATATCTGAAGACAAACCTTCAAGTTTTGTAGGTCCAACTCATATGGTGAATTACACCCTTCAAAACAAAAATTAAGGGGGTAGGTGCAGGGGGGACAATAAATAATATATAAATGAAAAAGTGATTTGTTGTTCTATGTAGACTCCTAAACTACTGAACCGGTTTTCCTGAAACGTTCACAGTAATGTTCTGATTACCCGGCGCTAAGCATATGCAATTAATATTTTTAAAATTTTAAGTGGGCGTGGCACCTCCCATACCATGACAATAAAGATATCTCCATATTTGAAGTACTGTAACAGTGACAGTATTCCTATTTTATACGAATAGCTAAGATAGTAATACACAACATCTTTCAAAAAGAAGGTTTAAAAGGAAAAGTAGGAATGGCATCTCCCATACGATTGCAATTTCTGTGTATTTCTGTATATCTGTAGAACGGTTACTATACAACCATTAAAATTCAGTACAAGATGTTTTGTTAAATATAGATCTCTGTTGAAAAAAATTTACTAATTTTATTTCGATGGGGGTATCAAAGCGCACCGGGTGAAGCAAGTATGTATATAAAATACAAAAAAATTTCCTTTCTTTGACCATTAAAGACTCTGAAACCATACAACCGATGTAGTCCAGATGGAATTCATTAAAAAGACAATTTTGTGAACAGGGTTTTAGCATATATATTTTTTTTCAGCACAAGGGTCACGAGGGGATGCAGGGGGCAATTTCCACCTCTCCGAATCTATCTAGCAGATTTTAATGAAATTTAAAACATAGATAGATTCCTATCTACATATATGGACACATTAGCTATGCCTTTTTAAAAAAATAGGAACACGAGGGGATGTAGGGGGCAACTACGGCATTTTCGAAACAGATTCTTATGAAATTTACAACTTAGATAGATCCCCATTTAGACAGACAAATAAGCTATGGACTTAAAAAAAACGGACTACGAGGGGAGAGTAGCGTAGTAGTACACGCGGGCATTCGCTAGTGTCAAATAAAATTATGTTAAAAACTATATGAATTGATATTTAAATAGAGTTGGTGAAATAGACCCTTAGATAAAAATAGTCCTTCTCTATTGCAATCGAAGAATATAAAATTTTTTAATAGTTTATTTTTTTTTAATTTTTCCCACTGTACATTGCAGTTATTTATGTAATTACAAGCCTACGGCGCTATGCATGTATTAGTAAGTAGTTGCATTTCCGTTTTCTATAATAATCGCTGTGTCTATTTCAAAACTACACCATTTACAAACTCACACATGCTGAAAATTTGTTAAGAACTACAAACACACAGACACGCTTCAAAGCAAACACATTTGTACACACACTCACATTTTATCATGCCATTTAGTGTGCCACTTATGCGGGCATCTCTAATTTGTTAATTCAAATTGCATTATAATGCGACACAGAGAAAATTACGTGTGCGTGTATTTGTTTGTTTGCTTGTGTATATTTGTGCAGCCATGTGTACATTTTTGTCGCATTGTTGTATTTAATTTTTTTATTTTTTTTATTTTCCGTTATTTTGCCATTTTACATTAAACTGCACACACATTTGCATAAATTATTAAGTTCAGCCAAGGGCGGGAGAAGAGCAAGAGATTTAAAGAGAGAAACTAAAGATAAATAGACTTTTATACTCGTACATAAACGTTTGAAATTGTTTGCTGATGTGCAAACAAAACAATTTAGAGAAAATGACACTCCCTGTTTGGAAACATTTAAATTTTGAAAACGAAACAATTTTCCAAACCGACACATGTGTAAATGTAGATGCAGATACATTTCAAACACAACCACAGATACATTTGTATATCCCGCATACAATAAAAAATTACAAGGATGTTTTAGTTACATTTTCGTGTCTTTAATATTTCCTTTCCAGTAGACATTTACAGTTTAGAAGCACATTGTTTTAGAAAAAGCAGAGAAGAATCTTTAAAATTTTCTTAAGGAAAAAACGAAAGTTTATTGCTTAAATATGTTAAAAATCTTAGTGCCTAAAGTAATTCAGTACTTTGATACACGTAGGTACGTAAGTATTGTAATATTTTAATTCTTTGGCACTTTAGTTACAATTTATCTAAAGAATATTAGAAGTTTGGAACTCAATATTTAGGCATTCAGTAGTTAAATCTTTCAGTGGCTTAGTTATTTAGTATCTTGTTAATTTAACTGATTTTCAGATAAAAAGCATATTACAAACGTACATTAGAAAAGATGTTCAAAAATCATATAGCGTTACAGCTCGAGGTGAGCTTTAGCTTGATCCAATATTTTCATTCTGGTTAACCTTCGGCTATCTGTTGCTAGTTACTTCTCAAGATATTCTTAAATCTGCTTCCACGCCGTCTTTCCAACTTGCTTTTTACAGTCTGCTATCCTGAATGTTCTGCCCTGCTAAACCGTCGTCTCCTTTCCAAAGTCCAAGACGATGACCAGGCTACACAGCCAAATGTGGCAGTGGGTTATAGTTTTATGTGGATTATAGTTTTATGTGTACTAGTATTTGGCCAGTAGCCTAAATTCGGCCATAATTCTTTATGCAAACATGTTCCGAGCATTTGTTTTTTTTTCGTCTTAGTAGATCGATTTGGCGAGGGACTAACCTGCATTCCATATTTGTTCTTCCACTTAAGTCCGTGAATGTTAAATTTAATTTTGTAAGTTCAGCAATATAAAAAGAATCAAAAATAAAAAAGTTCCAAAAAGTCTGCTCCTATAATTTCCCAGTAGTATACAAATTCAAAAAGTACCAATTAAAAAACGGAAAGTACCAGAAAGGTCGCTGTTACAGATTCTCATTCACTCCGGAACATGCATGTTCGATATTATGTTGTATGGTTAAATACTAACGGAAATTCAAAAAGTACCAGTTGAAGTACAAAAAAGTACCATATAGTTCACTCTTATAGATTCTTGTCAGGTTGCAGTTTCTAGTTTCTATTAGACATGCTACCGAAAATCATACAAGTACCAGTTGAAGAACAAAAAAAGTACCAAAATTGTTCATCTTAAAGGTTCTTATTTACTTAGGAACCTGCACCTATAATTGAATGCTTCTAAGTTCAATATCAAAGTACATGAAAGAAATTAATTTTTCCGTGTTTCGCCTTTTTGATATTTTTTTCCTTATCGAAGTATTAAAAATTTCAATATAGTGAGAGCCCATAATTTAATATGTATATGTCCATGAATGGAGAAAAGGTTTTGGAAAAAAGTACCAACAATAGGTAAGATTTTCAGCCTTAAAACGTTCGCAATTCGAAGAAGTACCATATTTTTATTTGTATTTTTTAGATAAGTAACGAATTGGGTACAAATAATCTTTATTTTTTTAAGTATTAAATTATTTTTGTATCCCTTTTACTTTAGGAGATATGATGTTACCGAATTTACCCGATTTTACCTCCCCAGATATTAATAATATATATATATTGTGCACTTATGGTGTATTGTTGTTAAAATCGTTGGACAAAAAGATGAGGAAAGTGTTCTAAACTGTTTTGCCTTTGCCAGTTTTTATTTTGCATCTTTTTGAGATAAGATTGGACGTAAAGATTTTCTTCTGAGCAAAGTATGTTTCATTTGCCTCAGCTGTTCGATAACTTAAGCCATCTTGCATAGTGTTGTTATGTTAAAGCAAGGCATTCAAATACAAGGAAAAAATGCTCCAAAATTGTTCACCATTAATCAAAAATAAAATCAGTTTTAATTAAAAATTTTATCAATTAAATGTTTAATCAAGTGAATTAAAAGTTAAATCAAGTGAATTAAACGTTTAATTGATACTATTAATTTGTTTACTGGTGCAAATTTGATTAATTTTTTAATTAATATCACAAATTTTTTAATTGAAATTGATTTTTATTTTCTTCTTTGTATGTAAAGTTATGTTAAAGGTAGATCCCTTAAAGGTTCAGTCTCCGATTTGAATGTTTTCAACACTTCGTCTATTTTCACTCGCTGACGTTTGTATATATTTTCGTCTTCATTCGTCATTTATAATGACGTCAACAGCCTTTGCTGGCATCTCTATATTTGTAATTATAAAGCTGCCTGTTCTTTAATGTTCGTTAAGTGTAAGGTGCAGCACTAGGTAGAAAACCACCGTTGAATGCGAGTCGCCTTGTTTTATTTCGACTTTTTATATAAAAGATGTCAGTTTCGTTTTGTTGAATGACAACCTTGGCCGTAGTGTTTATTAACGTTGCACATGTAAGTCTCAGGAGTTTCAAATGAAAATGCTTGGGATATAATCCTTCCTATCAATACTATGAAACAGTGATCTCAGTTCTAGGGATATGTCCTCACAGAAAAAAAAATAAAAATAAATTCCAATTAAAAAATTTGTGATATTAATTAAAAAATTAATTAAATTTGCACCAATAAACAAATTAATAGTATCAATTAAGCGTTTAGTTTAATTGATTAAACGTTTTATTCACTTGATTAAAATCTTAATTCACTTAATTAAATTTTTAATTAAAACTGATTTTATTTTTGATTTATGCTTTAATTAGTGAAAAATGTCGGAGATTTTTGTCTGTGCTCAAATAGGAGTTTTCTTTGTAATTGGGGACAAAAACTTCTTCAAAAAAGATACGCGTGCCTTTTCCATACTGAATACAACCAAAATTCGCAACAGAATGAATGCAGTATATGTTATTAGAACATATTCTTAGAATAAATATATATATATACCTTGTAAATAGTTCAGTTTGCTCTGACAAATTTATTGCATCTTCTTAAATTTAACAGTTTTTATAATAAACAACATGTAAAACAAAATCGCATTTGCTAATAAACCAGAAGATGTTAATTCGGAAGATTTTAAAATGATAAACATTGATACACACTTATTTTTCTTGTGCAATTTTCACGTTACTCTTTTTATAAACATTTGCATGTAGATATGTTCGAAGAACTCTTTTGACATAGTTTAGGTTAACAAGGGTTAGGCGCCCAAGGGCACACCTCCACTCGGAGATCAATGCGGTCCATTGTGAATTCCTTCAATAAAGAGGAAGAAGAAAGAGAGAAACAAGAAGATAAGGAGTCGACAGGAAGAGTTAAGATTGATAGCAGACAGTAGATAGAACAATACTCTCCCTACAGTCCCCTAATAAGAAATAATCGGCCTATTTCCCTGAAAAACCCATGTAGATCGACTGAATTTTATCCAGCGATACTACCCACTTCTTCGTGAAAACTATCTCCTAGATATTTCTGCCTGTGAACCTGCATCTTAGAACAGTGGCTCAGTACATTCTCAATCGTCTGTAGCTCCACAAGCATCCTCGTACAGTATGCAGAAGTCCGGAATGGTATTGTCCAATTTTCTCGTAAAAGCTCTAACAGAACAATTACCAGCCAAAAACCCAATAACACGCTTAAAATCACTTCTATCCAAGTCTAATAGAACCTTTAATGCCCTTGTATCCAATCCGAGCTATAATGCCCAATACACCCTGCAATCCATTCTATCCATTCAGAATCGGTTTATGGCATCACGGAATCTATCCCGGATCACCTCATAGTAGTGACATAAGGGTGTTTTACTTCCTGTCCCTTACCTATAAGTCCTGGTTTGAGCCCTGCCTCGCGAGTTCGTCCGCAACCTCATTACCATCCACCTTGCAGTGTCTGTGTACCCAACACAGGCTTACTTTGAATAGCCCCATGAGCTCCCTCAGAGCATTCCTTCATCGTGCGATCTGGCAAGATCTCACCGTATGACCTGTCAAAACTCTGACCGTACCCTTACTATCGGCCTGCTGATTTGTAAAACGAAATCACTTTTTATAGTGAAAAGATTATATTTTTATTAAAAAGTTTTTTTACAGTTTTGTTAAGCACTTTAATTCCCGTCACATTTAATTAAATATTCCAAAAATTTGTTTAGCCGGATCTACGAGCACATGTACGCTGACAAGCAGCCAGGGTACACCAACGATTGGAGTTGCCGCCACAACCCAAATGTGTCATTTCGATGCATCTGCGTGCCGCCGCATTGTAGTACCACATTCTACGTGGAGCAATTCTGGGACATCTCGTACCTACATTGCGAGGACCAGCACAACTTGGGGGGCCTGTGGATTGAAAATTCAATTTAAATAATGAATTTTAAAGCTGAACTTAATACTTACGAGCTTGTTGAGGACACCTGACTCGTTGAGCTTTGGTAGCGGCCACAAAAACTACCACAAGAATTGCGAGTAAAGTTAAGAATTTCATTACGATTTTTTATTTCTTTTTTAAGGCAGCTGCTATGCTTTGCTTTGTGCTAGGCTGTTGCAGTTTGTTTGGAATAGTTTTGATTTTTCAGCGGTATTTATATGAATTTAAAAGAGAATTTGTTAAACAGAACGATTTTTAAACAGCTGGTTTTTGTTGAAACATGTTTTTTTTTTTAATTCTTATGAGGCTTAATTATTTTCCTCTTTATTTGTTTTAAATCTTTTCAAACTTTTGAATAGAAATTTTCATAAAAGATTTATAACAATACCAAAATTTGGCAGTTGATTGTTCTTTTTAGCTCACAATTTAAAACAATTACAATTACAATTGAATAAATATTACGGTAATGTTTAAGAAATTTAATTAGGTTATTTTTAAGAATATAAAGAAAAAGCATGTTCAAATATAAGCCAGCTGTTGTTAATATTTTCTGTTAAAAAAGATCTTTTTTAAATACACATGTATAAAGCTGAACACTTGCTATAAAAAATACTGCAACAGATAAGCGCAAAGTAGATCACAACTGCTTTGAAAAGAAGATTTTTAATGAAATTCGTAAGTTTACTAGCAAAGACAAAATTGAAGCCACTATCAAGCCATGAACAACGATATGCGATATGATGAGATCGGACTTTAAATGGCAGCGCTTCATATAAAAAACCAAAAGTGCTGTATTTTGGGGCGTGGCAAAAAAAAAAAATGTTCCTGTTTTAGAAACTTTATTGACATATCTTTCATTCTAGGGGGTGACTGGCACAACTTTTTTTTTTTGTACGGAGGTCGACCCGGTCGAATGTATAAGCAAAAAATTAAGCAATAAAAAAAGTGCCAAGAACAAAATGTTTTTGTTATTATTCTTTGCATATTGCATTTGTAATTGATTTTTAGTGTTAAAATTTTTTCTCGCCCCATTTTTATTCGTGAGTTTTTTTGACAGTTCAAAGCGGGAACTTTTCTCACAAAAATGTTACAGACACACTTATTCCGTAAATTGGCAAGTAATTTCCTTACGTAGCAGCTAGTACTCACAAAAAAAGTTACAGCCACAGTTTAGTGAGAAAAACAGCTCGTTGTTTCAATATATGGCATTTTTGTTTTATTTCACACATTTCACGCGACAATTTTCTCCATGCGAGAGTTACAGAACATTGGCACAGGTTTTCGAGATATCATTGCTTAAAGTTTTAAAATACCCTCTTTTTCGCCATATTGGAGACGTTTTAGCTGCGCGAATTACTCTTTTTTATAAGACCTATCCTGCGCCTTCTTTGAGTTATATTAAGCTTAAGTTTTTAAAACCCGGGTTTTCGCTATATTCATGGTATTTTCGCAATGTGTTTTTGTTTATAATTTTAACTTGTTTTTGGTATTTTTTTTATTTTTTTATTTTATTTAATTTTTTTTTTGTGGAGAGTTTCTGAGCACAGAATCGGATTCAGAGCTACTTAAACCCTTAGAAAATTATACTCTACTCCTAGTGTTTCAACTTTTTCCAAATTTGTAGGCCTTTACTTTTTACATTTTAAGTTTAGTTCTATAGTAAATAGGAACTAAACAATTTACCGCTTCAGTCACTCAGACGCTTGAGTGTATCTTGGAGGGATTTTTTAAATTGCGACCGAACCAAAAAAGGATTGCGGAAAGGGAGTATAGTTAATTACCTCTAATTTGAATACCCTCCCGTTCCGTAATCTTCTTTGGTTCGGTCCCAATTTAAAAACATATCTCCCAGATACACCGGTCAAAATTAAAAAAAAAAAAATAAATAAAAACGTTGCTGGGCTACGCTTAGCTCAAAATACGCGTAGCTGAGCTACGTTTATAATAACGTAACGTTTTACATTATAAAACATATTTAACTCGGCGTATTTATGTTCACCCACTTTTTGTATTTTAAGGAAAATTTATACAAAAAGTTTGAAAAACACACATTTCAAACATTTGGTATATGTTTTTTTTTTAATTTTGCATCCACTTTAAAAATAAATCACGTAGGGTATTGGTATAATTCTGTCAATGATTATCCTTATGTTATTGTCTTTTTCTGCCTTTAATCTTTATTAAGCGGCAGTATCAGAAATTCGTTACAAACTGGATTATGTCGCGACATTTTATAACCAACTACAAAAGATATGAACAAACATGACAGCTCTAGCATCCAAATAACAATTATCCTTTATTGTCACTATCTTCAGCTAAGCACTTTGCATGTAAATGCTATTAATACGAATAACAAACGAAAAGTACTCTTCATGCAACTACATGTTCAATGTCACACATACTTACATAAACTACTGAAAACACCAACATACCATGGAAATTGTATAGCATTTCCTGTCATATTGGAAATTGTCGTAGCATGACAAAATAGAAATGTAGTACACTTAGGAGTTTGAATGGGATCAAACTATAGCCAAATAGCTAATGCCTTAAAAGAATTCAATTATATTTGATTATTAAGGACCGCCTTCTAATAAATTTTTCTTATTTTTATACATTTATAAATCTCAGTGCCAATATAAAACTAAGTAAGAGCAACTTTAATGAAATGCTCAGTTTCAGCAAAAATTGGTTTACGGGATGAGTTAAAAACTATCTGCCCTAAATCCTTTTGTTAATTTAGTTACCGATCTGTAGATAGCAACAATTATTGCAAGAAAAAGTTACTTTTAATACTGTCCAAAGCTCTTATCCTGTTACTGGTATTTAGCTAGAACTATACTGGTTAGTTTTGACTCTAGACTAGTTGTACTTTTGATTTTTTCGTATATTAAAATATCGTATTTAATGTTGGGTTGTCCGCCTAGTTGATTTTAATGCATTTTTAAAATAGTTTAAAACTAGTTGCTTTATTTTCAGTAAAAGAACTAATAAAAGCACAACTACTAATTTTGACAATTCCCATCAAATATTTTTTTTATACTTAAGGTTTTCGTCATCATTCTACATCTGCGATCGGCAAAATCAGCGCGCCGCGTTTTCTCTTATCTCTTTTACAATGTTCGTGTGGACACACATTAAAGAGAATTTAACCCCTGACAATAACATCGGACTACTTGATCCATTTTGGACTCCTTACAATATGGTCCGATGTAATGCAATCAAGGCCCATGCCATTGCTAAAAAAGAGTTTGTAGTGAAACGACAAAATATGTTTTTGAACGCTATGTTTTGGTTTTTAAACGATTTCAAAGTTAATCCTCTGGAGTAAACCATGGAGAAGTTTTAAGACTACTCCTTTGTAATGCAAAGCTGGGTTATGTGGTCCAGCCCTAAGACATCGTAATGTTAAAAGACCATGTTTTTCCCATACATTGGGGTTACCTTTGGACTAGTCCTAGTCCCTTAAAATGCGTGTTTGGACTAGTCGCATTATAATAATTTTAACAAAAAAATATATGGGAATTGTTAGCAAGTGTGACACCGACTATGCTTACTATGCTTATTACGTACACAAGTTTGACATTAAGCATTTTGATTATGTGCCAACTCCCGAAAATCGAACTTTCTTAAACATATTTTTGCTAAGCGTCGGTATTTGTTTCAAATCAAAATCACTCTTTCTATCCTGAACTTCTTGTGCCCATGTTCTGTAACTCCCGCGTCAAGAAACTATTCGATTGAAATGTGAGAAATGGACAAAAATGCCATATATTGAAACAAGCAACTGTTTTTCTCACTTAACTGCGTCTGTAAAATTTTTAGCAAGTAATAACTATCACGTAAGGAAATTAATTGCCAATTTACAGAAAAAGTGTTTCTGTAAAATTTTTGTCAAAAAGTTTCCGGTTTGAACTGTCAAATACACTCACGAGTAAAAATGGCGTGAAAACTGCTTTACAAATTTTTAATTTGGAAAAATACCAAAAACGCCACATGCCTAGATAAGTTAATTGGGACCTCCTGAACACGAAAAACGCTGTAATTCTTTTTTTCTCTAAGTACCGTGTTTTAGATAACGGTACTTTTGTGTTATTCGGTGTATGGTCCCACTCAAACCCTTGTGGAGCCCTACCGAAAAATCCGATCGAGATAAATGGCATATCGTTGGAAAGGTATTTGAATGCCTTCTCCGTCGATATGCTGAAACGGTACTTAGAAAAAAAATTACAGCGTTTTTCGTGTTCAGGAGGTCCCCAATTAACTTATCTAGGCATGTGGCGTTCTTGGTATTTTTTGGCTGTAAGCCAGTGTTAATAAAACGGAAGATGTATGTATTTTGTTTTTGGCAGAGACGCTGTCAAATTATTTTGCTTTTAACATTTTCGAAGAATAAACGAATGTTTTCAAAACTCGTTTGCAAACAACAAACATTAAAGTCGCACTTTACATTATTTTTATAGCCAAAGGTTGTATTTTCGCCGCCGTTATGGAAAATTTTTTAATTTTATTAAATTTTGGTCGCCGAAAACGTTGTGTGTAACTGTCGTTCTCAACGTCTGCAATTTCACATCGGCTTCGACTGGAATATTATGATATTTATAATGTAACGACATTATCTCTTTTGAAAATTTTCTAGATATTTCGTTATAGTAACAGAAGATGGGTACTGGTCTTAAAAAAAATCCTGTAGGTTACTTAGTTCGATAAGTTTTGAATATTATTAAAATGTATTTTAGTCACTGCTCAGACTTTATTGCTATGTAATATATTTTTGGCCTTTGGGCTTTTTATTACAAAATGAACTCTTAAATAAATGAATAAATAAAAATAACGAAAAATTTTATTAAAAAGAGGTGGACTGATGACCTCAAAGGTATAAAACATATGGTTATATGGTACTTTAGTATTGAAGTTTTAAAACGCGGATGTCGCGAATACAAGCGCTTAATGACTAGTAGAATTTATTGCAGCGTACTCAAATTAGCTTCACCGGTAGGTTGCCTAGCCTGTTAAAAAGAAGTTCAAAATTCTTGCACACTGTTATTAATCCGAGAGTTTGGCCACAGCTCTAAATGTTTAGACTTGATAGGTTATTTAAAAGAGTGTATTATAAAAGTTTTCATAGTCAATCGTAGTTCAAGAGTTTTGGTTCGATTACCGCTAAGGTTAGAAGTTGCAATTAGCCGCCATTATAATTATAATTACAAATCCTATTATTTTCTTTCTTTAGACCAGAGATAACCAAGCCCCGAACTAACCAAGCCCCAAACGCACGCACACAAAGATATTATGTACTTGTGTGCGGTCGCAGATACTGATGATAGTTTGATGTTTTGAAACGAACAAAGTTGTTGTATACATGTAAATTGTCGACCGTGTCTGTGTGAAAAATACGATTATTGACTGACTCGCGAGCCTTTAAAGTGGCTATCACTGCTTTAGACAAAGTATTTTTATCGGCATTAAGATTGGCTAAAATAACTTTTATGAAATTCTTAACCTTTCTTGACAAATGTCAATCTGGTTTTCTAAGATGACCAACCCCCAAAGTTACTTTCTCTGTCATAGAAGTAAATCTCTTATTTATAGGTTAGGAGGACTGCTCATCTTGTTCTTTAAACCGGTCCCTTTGTGATACCCTGCGCCAGCTAACACTGAACAGAGCCAAGTCTAACAGAGCTAATTTATATTGTAATCTTAAAAAAACTTGGCAGAAAAAACTCCAAAGAAACCCTACCCGATACAGTTTAAAATATTTTTAAAATACCGTTTGGAAATGGTGTGATTTTCTAGCGCAAAAAAAGTAAAACATAATATTTAATGGACACATCTGCATAAAAGAAAACCACAAAAATAACTAAACTATCTAATAACAAGTCATGAATTTACAAACAAGAAGCCATATGTACATTAGGGTGGGACCAAAAAAATTGTTGACCCCCCCCCCCCCTTTTCTCTAAAATGACAGATAATTTACCTTTCTTCGTTATCGAGTTGAAAACCGGATTACATTTTTATTTTAGCCGGAGTCATCATTAACATATTTCTGCTCAACACAATTGGAATAACCCTAATATTAATACATACAATTTTTTTTATGGTATTTTCTAAGAGGAACTAAAGGGTCAGAGTGTGGTGACATAAAGAAAATTAATTGGATTGTTGATTTTTGATGGTATCTCTAATAAAATTATCCTTGACCAGAAATTTTCTGGTAGTTTTAAGCCGATTTGCATAAAACAAACTAAAGTTTTTAGCGAAGACGCTGACCCCTTTTTCGGCTTTAGGCAGCCAGTTCTTAAACCCTTCTGCACAGATTAAAAGCCAACAAATAATTATGTCATTCTGTTTGTAATTTCCGCAATATTGATCTATATTTTTTATGGTAATGACTAGGAAAATAGACTTAATCCGAGTGTTAGTTAAAATAGGTTTGCCAAAAACCGCAACTATGATGAGAATAGGCTGCAGAAATTTGTTATTTAAATTATGTCACATAGATTCCTAATTGGCTAAGATACATATAAGAAAAAGGCAAGGACTGCCTCTTATTGCCACTAAAGCCCCTTTCACAGTAATTTTTGGTCTGATTGATAACAAATAAAATTGAAAATTTTTCTCCTTGGATTTTGCGTCTACACTATCAGTCGCACCTCAAACAAAAATAAAAGTATATGTGTAAAAAAACAGCCGCTCAGCATAAAAAACATATTCAGGCCTGTCACACAAAACAACACCCGATCGAAAGTGATTTCGTTTTATGTGAAGCAAGATACAAAATCACTTCCCCGTTTGAATGGAATTGATTTTTGTGAAAGGTCTGTTTTATGTTGTTTTTAAGTGCGATTTAAATTTTGTCGTAATTTTTACAATTTTTAATAAATAAATAAAAGCGAGATTTTAAATATTTCTGAGTTTTGACATGTCTTAATTCTTAACAACAAGCATAATCTACACTATACACCATAATATATCTTTGAGAACACTGCAAAGAGCGACAGGATATAACAAAAGCACAAGCAAGAACGCGAGCTTGAGTTATATGTAAGCTTACGTATTGGAACAAGCTCTTGTGGGTATCATAAGGGCAATGCAACAGTCAGACTTTGCTGAAGACTTAAAACATTTGAAGAAACATAAGGAGGTGAACAAACGTAGCCCATAGACTCAATTTTTAGACACTTATGGCATTGTCGGAGTAGGAGACCGCTTAGAATCACCAACATTACCGTATGACGCAAAGCAACCAATATTAACATCTTATAATGATCCAATATCAAAATTACCTTTGCTACACCATCTGTGAATATTCGACAATGTGAACCTCAAGCACTTTTAGCTGATTGATGGCGAAGTCATAAATCTTCGGAAAAAACGCGAATAACCCCAGCTCGGCCATTCATCAAGTCTGGCGTTGATTTTTGTGGACATTTTGCTTTCATTATAAAATAAATCTGTCAGAAAAGTAAAATCAGTGTAATTGTATGTGACCATTTACACAGCAAAACGCATATAATACGTATACGTATTAAACGCATGAATAGTAGTAGAACGCATGAACGTATTGAAAAAAGGTCAGGGACCTGATTCTAGCAGTCGTGATCGACTTTCTCGATTCGAAAGCAATTTTATTTCTAATTTTTTCAGTTAATACCGAACGAATCGAAATTATTTTTTCAGTATTGTAAAACTCAAAATAATGGTTTACAACAATAAAAAAATAGGCCCCAGCTGTTTTTGATAGCCATGGATGGCAAATTAAATTTCATTTTCCACTTTATCAATAAATGTGTGAATTCCTTTTTTTTTTTTTATAAAAACATGAACAATACAACAGGCGCATACAACCAGGGTTACCGTTTCGAAAAGGGCCACAAAAAGGGGATTTTCCAGAAAAAGGGGTCAGAAAAGGGTATTTCAGTAAAAAAAGGGTCAAGTTAACAGTATTTCCCATTTAAATGAACATAATAAGACCAAGTTTTTATAAGCAAACAAAAAATAATATTTCAGGTAGAAAGAGCTTAAAAAACTTAATTTTTTTATGGAATGCTATGTCCTGTTTTTAACACCTGATAAAAAGTTTATTCTTTATCATTATAGCTAATTTCTTAATACCTTTTCTATAATTTTCAGATTTAGCGATGTCAAATAAATTTTAGTGTTTGTTTTAAAATTTGCAATCGAATTGTAACCGTATTCTCGATTAAAGCGATTTTTGCCTGTGTCAGATTTTTTAAAGCTTTTACGATTTTTAATTAATTTTAGACTTTGCTATCATACCGCTGTTACCAAATATTTGGGAATTTCCGCTTATTTAGCAATTTTTAACTCTTGTTTTCATTCCTGTTAGGGCACTCTCAACACTGTCCATTCAAAAGGGGGCGAAAAGTTCAATACCTTTTGCCATTATTAAGGGCGAATTTTTTTGAATAAAACATGCTACTCTTTAAGAGAGCAAAACACCAAATTGCATTTTTTTAATAAAATGTCAAATTTTTGTTTTGAAAAGAAACCATCGTAAAAAATAACAAATATGTATATGAGCTATGTTTGCTTTTAGGGAAATTGTACTTTCCTATCAAAAATCAAGGAGAAGAAAGCATGGAATTTTAAGTTTATACTTTGAGTCTGTTCCATATGGACATTTCCGTCAAAAGGTCCACCGTGACCGAAAATGTCAAAGTTATTAAAAGCTGATTATTTTACGATATTGTTATAGAGAAATATTTAGATTTTACTAGTTTTATAAATTTACTCATAAATTTGTTCACTTAGATGAACAATCAGACTGCAAAGTTGTGCAAACGTTATTTCTTATATGTGAAAATGTTTTATTATATGTTTTCTTTAATATTTATCTTTCTTAAAAGAGGTGATATTTGATTTGATAAAAACTATTCCAAAAAAATTTTCTTACATGGTCTGTAATCTAAGGAAGAGTTCAAAGAGAAATATGTTATTCATATAAATGGTAAATTTTTATTTTATTTTAATTATTATTCAGTTAAATTATTATGGAAAAAATTTCACGTTTGAAATGTCACGTATCGACCCACATTTTGGCTTAAAAAAAAGAAAATACAGAAGATTTTGGAATCAAACCAAGACATTTTAATGTTACATTGCTACGTAAAATTCTGAAAGTAGTTTGACTAAAAAATTGTGCCAGGTTTTGCTGAATTACGCCTTTTTATACATTTCCACAAAAACTACTTCTGTTTTTTTCGCGTTCGAACCGCTACTTCTTTTGCCATTACCTTTGACCTAGAATCGCGCCCTCCATAAACTTTAGCATAGATAACAGTGCTTTAATTTAAGAGTTAAGAAAACGTAAAAATATTTTTTGTTTAAAATGTTATTGCATTTTTGATGCATACGACTGTCACGTTCAACACTTTGGAATTACCCATATCAAGCAATGCTTGATATTCGTAAATTTCGAAAACATTTGTTTAGCACTTCTGTTCCGCAGTGTTGGCAAAAAACAAAATGTGAGAGCCATTTCCAAAAAAGGGTCCAAAAAGTGTCACAAAATAGGTGATAATGATACAAAAGTATAATTTAAAAAAAGGGTTATAAAAGGTATCAACACCGTCGAAAAAGGGTCAAATTGATACTTTAGTATCATAACGGTAACGCTGCATACAACGCGTTCCGCTTAACTTGAATTTAGAAACGTATAAAACTCGCAGAAAGTACAGAACGCATGGTGCCGACCTCCAGTTTTAGTATTATAGTGTAAAAAGGCCTTAACAAAACCACAATTTCCCATCATTATGTACCTATATAGACTTTTTTGCTACACTTTTGCATGAAATAGATTAAAGAGAACATTGCTAGGGAAAATTTTTAAGAAAGAGCAGAGTTGCCAATAAAAAAAATAAGATAGCTGTTGGAATAACGGCGGCTAAAATCCTTAAGCCAACATTACAAAACTTGGTTCAGATTTTATTTTATAAAGTTATTGACAAAAAAATAATTAAAATTTTTTTTAATAACGATCTCATGTTTTGATAACTTTTCCGCTCTCTAGAGATACGGAAAAAGTAACTGTCGTTATACAGAAAGTACCACGCCCTCTTATCCAATCTTGTCCACTTTTTTTTACAGATGTTGTATATTGATAACCAAACAACATTTTCCAATTTTTGAAACTTTTACTGTCACCTATTTAATGTCCTAATATGAGAGATGTCACGCCCACTTCTTCTACCCAGCCTAATTTTTTAATGATTTGTTTATTGATAACCAAACTATTTTTATCAAATTTGGAATCTTTAACTGTTATTGTTCTTTAGATATTCAGAAATCTATATTGGCATTACATGGAAGGTGCCACGCCCACTTGAAATTTGGCAGCGTCTAGTCAAGAAATTATGTGCAGATTTCTGTAGAAAACAAACATACAAACAAACCCCCAGTTCATATACGCGCTAAAATAACTTCTAAGACCAGTTTATCAAATTTCGGATACCCTCTCTAAAGTGAACCGTATACCAGTGATAGCGTTTTGCATTAACCGATACATAAAAATAAAATCCTATCCATTTTTTCTTAATAGTTTCTATTGAGGACGTTATTTGGACAATTTCGCCTCAAAATACTCAATTCTGTTTGGTTCGGGTCCCCTGTGAATGTCTGGCCCAATTTGAGCAGCCCGTAATTGATGAAACCATTGTGGTTCCACTTAATGCAAAGACGTATCGTGGTCGCAAAAGATCCATTTTTTATAACCACTAATAATTGATTGTAAAAATTGATTCTTTTAGTGGCGTTTAAACAGAATTTCAGACAAACAAAATCTTTTTTTAACGTATCTCTGCTTCAACTCGTGCGATATTTGCTTTTGGATGAGTTTAGCAGCTTGCAAACGATATTACTGTTCTAGTGGTTCCAATAACTCTGCAAGATCTTTTAATGTTTGACAATAATCACTGCAAATTCCCAGAAAATTCAATATCTTATCTTCGATCTCTTTCGGCTGACTTGTGGTATCTTTAACATCCATGTCGAAATCTCCTCGAAGCCGCACAAGCCTTCTCTTGATCGTTGAAAATGTAAAAAATACACTAAGGATAAGCCTATGCGAGCAATTTGTGTACTTTAGCTGTACACAAATACGAAATTATTGCAATAAAAAGGAAAATTGAAGGACAACTTCAGTCTAATTACGGTTGTTGTAAACGACTGTGTTGTTTTTTGTAATTAATTAAAATTACACACTAGCTGTGTTCTTTAATCTATTGCAAAAAACGACTTAGGCGTTAACGACAACTACAACCGTATTAAGGCTGACTATTTTTCTTCCATGACGAAGATCGATAGTTATCCTCCAAACTGCAATATAAGTTATTAAAGATACAAACCATGTGTAGAAGATACGGTACCTGCGGTTAAGCGAGCATTTTTAAGTTCTGCACCCAATAACATTAAACGTAATGCAGTAAAGAACTATTTTTCATTACAAGGTCATACAAAAATATCAATAAATTGTCATAAATTAAATGTCATAACATTTTTAATAGCAATAATTGTGACAAGTAATAAATAAATAAAACCGTTTTTTATATTAGAAAACTAGAAACGAATAATAAAATATTCCCGCTACATTCCCCCTGCTTAACAGTCAACGTATTTCATTTATTCTTGTTTTATTTTGAAGCACAATGTCACATTTTTTGTGACAACTAACAAGTGTTAACACTTATTCATACACATACAAGAGAACTTAAATGTCATGTTTGTGTTATTTTTTTTATTACTACTTTTTTTACATTTGTTCTTTTTTTACAATATTTACTTGACCTGACATGTGGACACCTTGTAGTTATTTTTCTGTGTTAATTTTTTTATGTGTGTTGTTACTTCGTTGACTTGCGATAAAACATGTTAGCGCAGGCACATTTGTATAGTAAAAAACTAGTAATTCAGATGAGTACGTACCTGCAAAGAGAATGAGAAAGAAGAACAATTTTTTATTAATACAAAATAAAGAATGAAACATGCAAATTAAAGGGCATAGAGAATGTGTAATTTAAGTAAAATTTCTGTTAAAGCAAAAAATTGTAATATATTCGGATGATAGTAATATTCTTATAAACTTTTTTAATGGGTGGCTTTTAAGACTGCTCATGTTTTGTGGATAAAAATGAAGCACAATTCTGATTGTTTGTTTATATCCTAACAATTTTGAACCGAAACCCTATTTTCGCCAACTTACGGACCGACAGAAATATTTTATAGTGATAAGAACTAAAAATGTTTCTCCTTTTTGGGGGCTTGGATAAATATTGAAAAATTTAAAAACCTAATTACCAAGGAAACCTGAAATATGTGTTAAAAAATGTTTTTGCGCATTAAATATGCAGTGAAACTGGAAAAGATGCTGTAAAAATGGTTAAAAAATTAAAAAATAATTAACAAGTATCAAAATATGCTTTAAAAAGTTGAAATATGCTCTATTGGCGTATACAAATGTTGCAAAAGTTATATATTGGCTGAAATATACTGCAAAGGGTAAAATATGCACGAATACTCTACAGATAATATTGGACTACGTGGTCCATTGTGGCTTAAATGGACTACTTGCAACATGGTCCAATGTACTGTAATATGGACCATTTTATAAGAAATTAACATGCAGTGCTGCCAACAACTGCATGATGTATACTTTTCTATAGTTTACAGTATTACACATTGATAGCCCTGATGGTGTCCATTACTAATTGTTTATTTAAAAGTGAAAATTTGTGGAAAAAAGGTAAAAAAATTAAAAATACCAAGTAAATACATACTTATATTTAATAATAGCAATAATAGACTACATACATACAGTACACACCATAAAAGGCGATTAGTAAAAAATTAAAAAGAAAAATGCTTAAACTAATCCTTAAGTGTTCTCCATACTGTTGTAACATGGAGTACTTTTAAAACTAACCCACTTTAGTACTCCATGGAGTAGTTTAGGGACTACTTCGGTGCGTAATATGGTCCCCTCCTAGGACATCGCAATGTTTAATGGACCACCTTTTACCCATATATTTGGAGTACTCCTACTCCTTTATGGACTACTCTTTACATGCATGTACCCTGCAAATAAAATTGGACCACCTGATCCATTTTGATAAAATAGACTACTCCATGGACTGGTCCGATGTAATACAAGCATGGACCATGTCATTGTTAAAAAGTGTTTGTAGTCAGACGACATGTCTTCGTTCTTAACGGCATGCTTTCGTTTTTAAACGACTTCAAAACAAATCCTCTTGAGTGTACCATGTTTTTTTAAAACTACTCCTAAGTGGTCCAAAGGTGGGTTATATGGTCCTCTCCTAGGACATCGTAATGTTAAATAGACCAGGGGTTTTCCATACGTTTGGGTTACTTTTGGACTAGTCCTGGTCCCTTGTGGACTACTCTTTACACGCGTGTTTTGACTGGTCCTATTATTTGCAGGGTATGGGCTAGTCTTGTTATCTGCAGGGTATGCACTAACAAATCGATGCCAAAATACACTATAAGCTTAAAAACAGATTAATATATTCAGCCTTTTATGAAAGTCGACGTAGAACAGTGTTGCCAGTGGATTTTTCGAAAAAATTCCTACCCGCCCGAATGGGTTGATTTGTTTGGGTAAAAAAAAAAATAAAAAATCGTATAGCAAAAACATAATCTACATACAATTCTTAGAAAATTCTCCGAAGAAACCATGGGTCTAAAATCAAACCCTAATCCGCGCCTCTCGACTTAAAAATTTTTTTTACTTGGGTGCATATTTTTTTTAATGTAAAAACTACTAATTTCTTACGATTTCTTTTTGGAAAAAGCCATTTTTAAGCATGTATTATTTTGGCAAAGGCGGGTATATACATTTTCAAGTCGAGAGGCGCGGATTAGGACTTTATTTTAGATACATGGTTTCTTAGGAGAATTTTATGTAGTTTACGTTTTTGCTATAAGATTAAAAACAAAAAATCGACCCGCCCTACAACACATGGTTAAAAAAAATCCTACAAACATATGTATTAGAGTTTTTCTTTTCCCGGGAAAGCGGGATTTATTTTTCAATTTCCCGGAATCCCGGGAATTCCCTCTCAATACAAATCCATGCAAAATATTAAGTAATTTAAATTATTTGAACAAATAACATTGCCTGAGATCAATTAAATAAGTTTATAAATGCATTCAACTTTTTTTTATTTCTGTGGCAAAAAGATTAAGATCTTTAAAGTACACATGGGCAAAATTTCAAATTTTATTTTGTAGGATTTTTGAGGAAGTTATGGCAAAATGACTTTTTGATTATCTTTTTTCAATGTGCAATAACATTTGGAATAATAAAAACTTCCGATCTGTGACATTAGGAGTGTTTAGGAATAAAAACTTAGAAAAACTATAACCGCAGAGAACTGATGATTATAAATTTACAAAAGCCACTTTTAAAGTTTTAAATTGTTCTCATATAAAACTAAACAAATAGACTTAGCACTTATAGCCACAGAATTAATTCAAAGCCAACAGCTTTTATATAAAACCAAAAAAGTAAAATTATTTAAACAAAGTATTTCAAAATATTTCTTTTAAAAAACGATTTTAGTTCAGAATAAGCATTTACAGAATCGTTTGAAAGCCCATTTCTAATTTTTATCAAGAAGATTTCAATCAGAAAATACGTTTCCTTTCTACGGATGTTTGCCTTTATAGTCAAATGAACAAAGGAACATTATATAATGTCTAGACATTTTCAGAGTTCTTAGCACTATATGAATTGACATCTCTTTGGCGTTTGGCAAAAATGTCTTAAGACAGAAATTTTTGATAAAAATAATTCCAAAAAAAAATTTCTTATTTGGTCTGTATCTTAATGAAGAGTTCAAAGACAAATATGTTATTCGGATTAACGGTAAATTTTTATTTTGTTTTAATTAACCATTATTCAGTAAAATTATTATGGAAACGTATCGACCCAGAATTTGGCTAAAAAAAATAAAATACAGAAGATTTTGGAATCAAACCAACGACATTTTAATGTTACATTGCCACGTAAAATTCTGAAAGTAGTTTGACTAAAAAATTGTGGCAGGTTTTGCTGAATTACGCCTTTTTATACATGGCCACAAAAACTACTTCTATTTCCTTCACGTTCATACCGCTACTTCTTTTGCCATTATCTTTGTCCTAGAATCGCGGCCTCCATAAGCTTTAGCATAGATAACAGTGCCTTCTTAGTGCTATAATTTAAGGGTTATTGCATTTTTGATGCGTACGTGTGTCACGTTCAACACTTTGGATTTACCCATATAGTAAATAGATAAAAATTTAAATTCTTATTTTATAAATCCTGGTCGAATACTTATTCATTTTGTCCTCTTCATTTTTTCATAGTAAATTAACTTAAATGCACGTTCTGCTATTTTATTCGATTTAATTTTTAAAATTTCACGCACACACAAATCAAAAAAAAAAAGGAATATATTTATTTTGTGGCTGAAACAAAAAAGAACATTGCGCAGATCTACTGTAAATGCAATATTTGTATGTAAAAAAGGGATAAAAAATTTTATATAATATTTATAAAGTGTCATGTAAAATTTCTCTACGGCAATTTATCAAACCATTCCGCATTCATATGCAAATAAAATGTGGTTTTTTATTTAGAGAGTATTGAAAGAAAAAGTAAAAATAAAATAATGTTTGTGAATAAAACTCATAGGAATAACATTAATAGTAGGGCGGTCCAAAAACGGATGTTTTTTTAAAAGGCATATTCATAATAAAATTATAAAAACAATAAAATTTATGTATATCCCAAGAAATTCCAAAAGTTTGCAAAGAAGACCGTGTGTTAAAAATAAAATTTCAATTCAACAAAATTTTCATTTGAAAACATTTATCAAAATTCCACTTTGCAAAATAGCACTCAATAAAACATTTTTAATAATCAAATATATAATTAATTTTATATATTCAATAAAAAAAAAAGTATTTGAATCAAAGTGAAGTCAGAATTGATACTACTTTTGTTCGTCTTTTAATATATTTTTCCATTAATTGAAAACTGTTGAGCAATCACTTTTTTTGGCTCAATAAACTTGTTTGTTGACTAAAAATCCACACTTTTTTTTATCAATAGCACAACAATCGTCATCGCAGAACATTTAAAATTTTTTTGATCAAATTTCGTATTCAAATATGAAAATTATTTTTTCTGTGTAATTATGTGTTTTAGCAAAAGCCCTTAAATCATTTGTAACAAAAATATATTGTATCATCTTCAGAGATCTTCGGAAAACCTATTTCAACGAAATTATTTTTATATTTTATTTATTACTAGCTGAACCGACATACGTTGTCCTGTCAAAATTAGGAAAAATGTGTGCGTTCGATTTTTAAAATCCGTTAAAAAGATACGAACATTTAAAAGAAAAATTAGTCAAATCGATGAAGCCGTTTTCTGATTTTAGGTAAATCGAAAAAAGTGGGCGTTAAAGTTGGACCATGGCAATCATTTTAAAGAAAAAATCGTCCAAATCGGTCAAGCCGTTCTCAAGTTATGCGCTTAAAAGAAAAAGTGGGCGTAAAAGTAGGCGTGGTATATTTTTCTTTCGATGAAAACGTAAAATGGATTAATACGAACATTGAAAAGAAAAATTAGTCAAATCGATGGAGCCGTTTTTTGATATTAGGTAAATCGAAAAAAGTGGGCTGGGCAAAATTTTATTTTCGTAAAAACCTAAGTTGGACCATGGCAATCATTTTAAAGAAAAAATCGTCCAAATCGGCTAAGCCGTTCTCAAGTTATGCGCTTAATAGAAAAAGTGGGCGTAAAAGTAGGCGTGGTAAATTTTTCTTTCGATGAAAACTTAAAATGGATTAATACGAACATTTGAAAGAAAAATTTGTCAAATCGATGGAGCTGTTTTCTGGTTTAGGTAATTCAAAAAAAGTTGGCGTAAAAGTGGGCGGGGCAAAATTTTCTTTTCGTATAAAGCTAAGTTGGAACATGGCGATCATTTTAAAGAAGAGATCGTCCAAATTATTTAGAAGTCATTGGTGGTGCAATATGAAAATTGGATTTTGCCACGCCCCTCCGCCCGCAGTCCGAAAATCAAAAATCAGACTTCACAGTGTCACCCGCCAGAATTTTCTGAAGATTCCCTGAAAATTTCATCAATATCGGCCCAGCCATTTTGGAGTCCATACGTTACATACATACACACATCCTATTTTATATATATACTTATATATAATATATATTTATATTTATTATTATATGTTTTATATTCCAACCTAATTAAGCGAGCAATAGTATATATAAATTGTCAGCCGGTTATAGTTTAACAGACCAGTGATAGACTAACTCACTACACACTAGACAACCGAGCACCCTTAACGAAACTGAAACAAGTAACAAACTATAATCATTCTAGCCCTACCATATGATTCGCCACACCACAGTAATTAACAATACATTTTCGAGAGTGTTACCTTTTTGGGACCCATGGGCAATCATGGACCCGTCAAAACAAAATTATGTCATAAGGTTAATATAGATGCAACCATTCTTTATACCGAATTTTATTTATGTCGGTGATACTATACAACTATACAAGTAAACTGTGCAATATTTTATTTTTAATTTACACTGGGTCTCCACGTAGTAATTTGTATTGCTAAGCACAAGCAAAAACGTCGGCAGAACAATGGCGCAATAATTACTGATTATATTGCCGGAGAACACTTGAAATTGCTTTACCATTAACAAACGTATAGTGAAATGAAATGTCAGATAAATAACAACTGATTTTACATCAGATTGCTAGGCAATCAGAAGAGCAATCATTGCGCAATGGATTGCTATTCATTACAATATGAGGTTTATACTTCGCAAATTTAATTGAGCAATCAAATTTGACGTTTGCCGCAATATATATTGCTACGTGGTAGAGTTGTCAATTATTCGCCTTTCAACTTTGTTCGAATAATTCAAATAATTGTTTTTGTTTGTTCGATCAAACGATTAAATCTAAAAATTATTCGATTAATCGATGAGAATAACGAATAAAAAAATTATTTTTACAAAAAAATTACTATGAAAAATCTTCCATTCCATCCGCTATGACTTCATCTTTTTTTGACGCATAACATTTTTCATCTTAACTCCATATCGTTGTATTACTTAAAGGCATCGTTAAACCCTTAAATTCTTAATAATCCGATATCACTCCGGATCTTCGAAAGGCGTTGGCAGACCTACCATCTTCCGCCAAACAAACAATTTCTTCTATAGAACAGCAGCTGTCTCTCTTTACGTGTTTTTTCATTGAACCAAGTTCGACATTTCTTGATGTCGTTGGATAATCTTCCAAAAAACTATACATAATACAATAACAACTTTTTTTACTTTCAAGATATGATTCATATAAATCAATTTTTCATTTTTAAGCTTTTAGTTTATTTCTAAATTTTTCACCAGAAATTAAAAATCCCCTTTCTTGAAAAATTTTTAACGTTTGATTTAAAAACAAAACAGCTAATGCAATTGAGAAGGTAGGTTGCAAAACTCGTTTGTTGCAAAATTAAAAATACAAGATGGCAAATGATTCTTTCAGTTGTGTTGGCGCTTTATTAGACGAAATATTATGATTGCATCAATGCATGTCCGTGCTAAAATCACGAAAGGGGACATGCATTATTGATACAATTATTATATTTCTTCTCATTAAGCGCCAAAAGAACTATTATAATCAATTGTCATTTCGTATTTTTAATTTTGTAATGAGCGAGTTTTGCAACTCACCTACTCAATTGTTTGTTAAGATTTGTTTAATAAGAACATAAAATATATTTTTGAAATACAATAAGTACACAACACGGTTTTTGCTTACTAAACATTGAGATTAATTACAACCAGGGCTATGGCAACAATATTTTTTAACTTTCCTACATTTTGTATAAAATCACTAAAAACTAATGAGAATAAACAAAATTCTAAGCTTTTATTTAATTTCTTTTTTAATAAGAAAAAATTATTCGATTAATCGACATTAATGAATCGATTTACCCAAAGGAGTGGGTTCTGATAATGTAGATATGTTTCGACCAGTGTCTGTTGTAACAATTGCAGATAAAGTTCATGAAAGTATAATTTTTAATCAGTTATCTGAATATTTAGAAAAAAAATAGCATCTTATTTGAACGCCAATTTGGATTCTGTAACGGTTTGGGTACTGAAGAAGCGGTTGTGAATATTGTTGACTATATACATATGTGGAGGCTTTGATGAAGGGTTTAATGGAGTAGTAGTTGATTAAAAAGTTGTTATTAATTGGTGTATCTAATAACTCTATTAAGCTATTAAAAGGTTATTTAACAAAAAGGGAGCAATTCGTTCAGATTGGAGCAACCAAAAGTTCTTAATTAGCTGTTAAATGTTGTGTACGTCAAGGTAGTGTGCTTGGACCACTTTTATTCAAAAGTTTTATAAACGATATTGGCAAAATAAACTTAAATGGAAAACTGTTCATGTTTGCGGATGATATTTGCTTGCTATATCGGTATAAGCAAACTCACGTGTTAAAAACTCATGTAGTGTATGACTCGGCAATATTAGCGGAATATATAATACTAAACAAGCTTGTTTTAAATGCAGATAAGACTAAGTTTATAAGATTCAGACCATACGTTTTAAAGAACAACGAAACAGTTGCAGTTGATATTGATGGTGTGTTAATCCAAGAAATCAATACCATACGGTATCTAGGCATGTTGTTTTGTAGTACTTTACAATGGGATGCATATATTGACTCCATTAAATCAAAAATATCTTCTGCTATCGGAGTTTTATATAAATTCAAAAAAAGAGTTTGATACAAATGCTTCGCTGAGGAGCTTACAATCGGCGCAAAACAAGTCTTTGAAGTTGGTTTTCAATCTGCCAATCAGACATCATACTTCGGACCTTTTTCTAAACGTCTTACCTGTAAGAGCATTGTATAAAATGCAAACAATGAGGTTTGTTTTTAAATCCACTAAAAGTATTGGAAATTCGTCAGTTCAATTCCAGCAGAATGTTCAAATTACACATAGGTTAACAAGACAAAATCAAAATTTGTCTGTACCTAGATGTCGCCTTGAATTGTCAAAGCAGCGTATTTGTTTTGCTGTTCCAACTGAGTACAATGATTTACCAGTTTTTTTAGAAAAGCATTGAACTTTTTTAGTCAACATTTAAAAGGGAATTAAAAAATTTTTGTTAACCAATCTCGAAACACTTCTTGAGTAATACTTTGTAATTTATATTAAAATTTCTTGATAAAATACAAAAATAGAAAAAACTGTAAAAAATTAATATTAAAATTGAAAAAGTTAATATTTTTATGTAAATAATTAATTAACACTAGTTGCCTTTAAGCCTCTTCAATGCCAATATTAGTGCTGAGGCTTCAAAATATTTTTGTGATATGACATTATTTGAAATAAAACAATTCAAATAAAAAAAAAAAATATATATATATATAAAAAAAATTATAATAAAAGTGCCAGCACTGATGTGAACCCCATTATGCTACATTCACACTTACGTTCTTAAACGCGTTCAAGCAACTCGAATGTGAATTAGCCCTAATCACATTAAAATCGAGATGATTAACCATACATTGAAGTGATTTGTTAAACACTTCAAATTTTCATGATAACAACTAAATCACTTCATTAATCGCATAAAATCCTCCGAACATACCTCAAACAGGGTATAATGTATGTGTACAACCGACCACTTTTTCTACATGTACTTTGTCCTTAAATAATTCATAAAATAATTAGTATTGTGGTTATTTTGTTGAACTATTTATGGTTTTTAATCCAAATTTTTAATATTTTTTAATTAGGCTTAAGTTCATGAAATTTAATTTTCATTAAATTATTTTTATGAAGAAAGGAATTTTTACAACATGAAAATTTATTAAAATTGTTATAGATAATCTTTCATTCTTGACGTGGCTCGGGCTCGAACCCTGGCCGCCGGCAGGTTACCATGACATGTTTCGATCGCAACCACTCGATCTCCTCAGATGGATTTGCCGTCTTACACTCGCAGCCATCGACGACTGCTGACGTCAATAGTCAAACATCAATCCTTAAACCAAATTGTATTTAAACATTTGGTAGATCGAAATTTGCTTTCCTGAATGATTATCCATTTTAATTGATTTTACATGTTTTTTCCTTACTTCTGTTTTTTCGTACTTTTGTCAAGAATTTTTCTTGAAGTCCAAGTACATTTTTTTGTTTTTTCATTTTGTCTTTCTCTTTTCTGTTGACCTTTTTCAGCACAACTTGAAGGACAAATGTACACATAGAGCTCGTGCCTTAGCTTTAACAATAATTAGTATTGTGGTTATTTTGTTGAACTATTTATGGTTTTTAATCCAAATTTTTAATATTTTTTAATTAGGCTTAAGTTCATGAAATTTAATTTTCATTAAATTATTTTTATGAAGAAAGGAATTTTTACAACATGAAAATTTATTAAAATTGTTATAGATAATCTTTCATTCTTGACGTGGCTCGGGCTCGAACCCTGGCCGCCGGCAGGTTACCATGACATGTTTCGATCGCAACCACTCGATCTCCTCAGATGGATTTGCCGTCTTACACTCGCAGCCATCGACGACTGTTGACGTCAATAGTCAAACATCAATCCTTAAACCAAATTGTATTTAAACATTTGGTAGATCGAAATTTGCTTTCCTGAATGATTATCCATTTTAATTGATTTTACATGTTTTTTCCTTACTTCTGTTTTTTCGTACTTTTGTCAAGAATTTTTCTTGAAGTCCAAGTACATTTTCTTGTTTTTTCATTTTGTCTTTCTCTTTTCTGTTGACCTTTTTCAGCACAACTTGAAGGACAAATGTACACATAGAGCTCGTGCCTTAGCTTCATACTTTATAGGGTCTAAGATCAATGTTGTAAAAATTCCTTTCTTCATAAAAATAATTTAATGAAAATTAAATTTCATGAACTTAAGCCTAATTAAAAAATATTAAAAATTTGGATTAATAATTCATAAAATTTTACAATTTCATCATGAATATATTTAAAATAATCTTCTGATAACTTAATCAAATTATGTATATTTATACATTTTTTATACTTTAAAGAACTATAAATCAGTTTGTTGTGTTTTTTTTTCTTAATCAACTGTCATCTTAATCGTCTTAAAAGTAATGTGAACGGCTTTGATTTGCTAAATCAACATTTTGCTTAAGCGTGTTAAAAAAACCCAAGTGTGAACATAGCATTACTCAATAGTTGTAAATTAACAACATTAAACAGCGGATTTGCAGTACCTACATTTAAGTCAATTTTTATTGTTATATTTTTTGTTGTTTATTTTATATTGTTCCTGCACGCAGAGACAAAATATGGTTGGGCATGGTTACGGCAACAACACTATGTTTAATGTAACAATATATTGTTGTCGTACACAAATAATTGTTACTTTTATTTAATATCAACAATATTATAGTTACTGTAAACATATCAATGTTTATCGCAATTATGAGTTTGAGTATTGTTGACCGAAAAATAATTATTTTTCTAACAACTTAATTATGATAGCTTTCTATACATTTATCATATTATGCTAAAGATGCAATCAAACTATTTTTACTCTAATCATATTATGTTAGCGCCATTTGTAAAATAATTTTGAAGCAGTTGTGTCGTTTTTTTTTATTTGTGAGCGGTTAAACAATTAAAAGATAAAATTCCATAAAAAAATAAGTTTAAAGAAATTAAAAATTAAAATATTAGAGGCGTTCATTCAAGTATAAGTGATGTAATAGTGCGAATGCAAAATATCATAGTTTTTTTGTAAAATCCAACAACAAAACACACAGAGATTTCGTTATATTTTATAAAAGTGCTACGATATTTCATCAACATCTTAAAATCGAAAAAATGGACACACGCGGTTGCCCATGAAAACCACAGATTTTTCATTTGCTCTTTTGCAAGCCTTATATTGAACTTCGCTATTTAATTAACATTAAGAAAAATTGTAAAAAGCCACAAAATAAAAAATCGATGCAAAAATAATTTAATTTATTTTGTATTTTTACGACAGCTATGAAAGGTGCTGTATCATAATATGATTGCTTCTAAATTTATTATGATTAACATGACAATAATTTGATTACTTCTTAACTTAGTGTGATTAACAGAATAATAATATGATTAAGGGAAAAATATTGTGATGTAATAGTACAAGTATATTTAGTCATAATATGATTCAATAATAATCTTAATATGGTGACTACAATCATAATTCTTATCATAATATGTTGCTCTTAGAATATGTTTACCACAACCATGTTTTTTCTTTGCGTGTGTTATCTTTACTTTATATGATATTTTTGTTTTTTATCTAATCATTTTTATGAGAAAAATTATATAAAAAAACAATAGTATGAGTGTCAATTTTTTTCAAAATCAATTTTTTTCTTTTTGTCTTTGTCAAGCTTTTTGGCAAATTGAATGTGGCAAGCCTAGTCACACACTACATAAATGCTGTACTATGCCGGACTTGAGCACTTAATTTAACTTGGGTTGTGTTTTTGCATTCATATGAAATGGGAGTTTAAAAGATACAAATTATAATATGTATTTGAAGTCTGTAATTCTTCCTAACCTAAGTTATGCACTCGGGTAGACCTACATGCATAATTGTTATCTGTATTTATACCCTTCACCGGAGGTAAGTTTGTTATTCCGTTTGTAATTTCTACAACATTGATCTTAGACCCTATAAAGTATATATATAATTTGGAATCATTTATTATAATTTTTTTACTTAAATAAAGAAATTGTGTCATACTGTAACACTTTACAAAATAGCTATTTTCTTATCCCCAAAAATCCCCACGGATCCTTAAAAACAAAATAATATTATATCAGTTGTGTTATTAAAATTAATTTTATTTGTACTTAAAGTAACTTAAAAAGACGCACAAGAAAAATAATTTTGCATCAATCTTTATAATTTCAAAAACTTCTGGTTCATCAGCCAATGCAATTTTGTTTTACATGTTGTTTGTGTTTTAAAGTGTTATCATTTGAGAGGATGGAATAAATTTATCACAGACAACTAAATTATTTTTAAAGTGTTTTATTATTTTAAGCGTTACATGTTAGTACATAAAGCATATAAAAATTATTTCAGCAAGATCTTGAAAAGGTACACGCAGAGAAAAAATATGGTTGGGAATGGTTACGGCAACAACACTATGCTTAATGTAACAATATATTGTTGTCGTAGACAAATAATTGTTATTTTTATTTAATATCAACAATATTATAGTTACTGTAAACATATCAATGTTTATCGCAATTATGAATTTGAGTATTATTGACCGAAAAATAATTACTTTTCTAACAACTTAATTATGATAACTTTCTAAACATATTATATTTCTCACAACCATATCATGATATTTAATAGCCATAACATGATAACTTTCTATTAATTAATCATATTATGTTAAAGATGCAATCAAACTATTTTTACTCTAATCGTATTACGTTAGCGCCATTTGTAAAATAATTTTGAAGCAGTTGTGTCGTTTTTTTTATTTGTGAGCGGTTAAACAATTAAAGGATAAAATTCCATAAAAAAATAAGTTTAAAGAAATTAAAAAATTAAAATATTAGCGGAGTTCATTTAAGTATAAGTGATGTAATAGTGCAAATGCAAAATATCATAGTTTTTTTGTAAAATCCAACAACAAAACACACAGAGATTTCGTTATATTTTATAAAAGTGCTACGATATTTCATCAACATCTTAAAATCGAAAAAATGGACACACGCGGTTGCCCATGAAAACCACAGATTTTTCATTTGCTCTTTTGCAAGCCTTATATTGAACTTCGCTATTTAATTAACATTAAGAAAAATTGTAAAAAGCCACAAAATAAAAAATCGATGCAAAAATAATTTAATTTATTTTGTATTTTTATGACAGCTGTGAATGATGTTGTATCATAATATGATTGCTTCTAAATTGATTATGATTAACATGATGATAATATGATTACTTCTTAGCTTATTATTATTAACATGACAATAATATGATTAATTTCTTAGCTTATTATGATTAACATGACAATAATTTGATTACTTCTTAACTTAGTATGATTAACAGAATAATAATATGATTAAGGGAAAAATATTATGATAACATATTACGAGTATATTTAGTCATAATATGATTCAATAATAAACTTAATATGGTGACTACAATCATAATTCTTATCATAATATGTTGCTCTTAGAATATGTTTACCACAACCATGTTTTTTCTTTACGTGTATCAAACCTCCAGCGTCTTGATATGACAAAAAAACTTGGGACTAAAAAACCTTTAACTTGTATCAACGTCTAGACCAAACGAATATAAATTATATAGTATTCCCAAAAACCCCCAGCGAAAAAAGTGCTTTTTCCCCACCACCATTTACGAAAAAAAAATCCCCAATTTGGGGATAAATACCCAAGACTGAGAACTCTGAATCTTTGGATGAAGTTTCCTGACGATCTGGCCTAAGCAACCAGTGAAATGCGCATAGGAATTGCTTATCCCATCAACGTTAAATTTCAGTGTTTTTATCAAGAATAAAAATTGGGAATTAAGCACGACAAACAAAATTGAATTGATTGAATATTTATAAAACTAATGAAAATAAAATTTGATGAACTTAGGCCTGATGCAAAAAATATAATAATTTGGATTATGTATAACAAATAATTAAAATAAATTTTCATCAGCAGCAGTTGCAGAGACTAAAATTGAGTGCAGAAATGAAAACATAATTTTCTGACTGCTGACTGACTGGAAGGCAAGCAATATACATATTTTATTTTTTCCTTGGCGACAGTTGAAATTTAGTGTAAATTTGCTTTTATAAATACGTCTTTTTTAAGCTAACGAAATATTTTAATTTTGCTCATTTATAAATTTTTTTTAAAACCAACAAAATATTCTAGATATTTTGTAAAAAAAATAATGAACTAATTTCTGTTAAACATTTACAAGATAAAACTTCTTGTTTTTAAATATTCCTTAATTATTTGTTTTTGTTTCTGATTATTTAAACACGAAAAATTTAAATAAAACATTTATCTTTTCTGTAATTCTCTATTTTAGTTTTTTTATTCATTCATTTTTTTGTGCTGATTATCTTTTTTTTGCCATAAATTTGGAAATATTTGAAATAGTCTGCAAATTTGTATATTCATTTTGGGTTTGTTTTCTTTTTTTGTTCAAAATGTTTCCATTGTAAATATTATTGTGAGATTTTTTTTTGTTTTAAATACGTATTTTGATTCACAATGAAAATGTTATTTGTAGACAGAAAGATTCAAGAGAAATCCAAAAAGTTACAAGAATTATTCTGTTTACAAATACCGAATTCATGTGATGTATGATTAAATGAAACGTGTTGAAATTTTTATTTATGCAACCAAAAATTTGTTTTAATATTCAAGTGAAAATCCTACACAAGAAGATTTTTAAGGTAATAAAAAGATAAATTTTAAATTATTGACTTGTTTTTGAAAAACACAAGAGGGCGTTGGCATCGTTAAATTTATTTTTAAATCGTAGTACAAAATATAAAATGTTTTCGTTTAATTTTCAACCAAATTTAACTAGAATATGGCTAAATTAACCATAATATGTCTAAAAAAATTGTATTACGAGCAGTAGTGTTAACTCTCTTGTTTAATAAACCTACAATAAGCCCACCTAACGACTGCTGACGTCAATAGTCAAACATCAATCCTTAAACCAAATTGTATTTAAACATTTGGTAGATCGAAATTTGCTTTCCTGAATGATTATCCATTTTAATTGATTTTACATGTTTTTTCCTTACTTCTGTTTTTTCGTACTTTTGTCAAGAATTTTTCTTGAAGTCCAAGTACATTTTTTTGTTTTTTCATTTTGTCTTTCTCTTTTCTGTTGACCTTTTTCAGCACAACTTGAAGGACAAATGTACACATAGAGCTCGTGCCTTAGCTTTAACAATAATTAGTATTGTGGTTATTTTGTTGAACTATTTATGGTTTTTAATCCAAATTTTTAATATTTTTTAATTAGGCTTAAGTTCATGAAATTTAATTTTCATTAAATTATTTTTATGAAGAAAGGAATTTTTACAACATGAAAATTTATTAAAATTGTTATAGATAATCTTTCATTCTTGACGTGGCTCGGGCTCGAACCCTGGCCGCCGGCAGGTTACCATGACATGTTTCGATCGCAACCACTCGATCTCCTCAGATGGATTTGCCGTCTTACACTCGCAGCCATCGACGACTGTTGACGTCAATAGTCAAACATCAATCCTTAAACCAAATTGTATTTAAACATTTGGTAGATCGAAATTTGCTTTCCTGAATGATTATCCATTTTAATTGATTTTACATGTTTTTTCCTTACTTCTGTTTTTTCGTACTTTTGTCAAGAATTTTTCTTGAAGTCCAAGTACATTTTCTTGTTTTTTCATTTTGTCTTTCTCTTTTCTGTTGACCTTTTTCAGCACAACTTGAAGGACAAATGTACACATAGAGCTCGTGCCTTAGCTTCATACTTTATAGGGTCTAAGATCAATGTTGTAAAAATTCCTTTCTTCATAAAAATAATTTAATGAAAATTAAATTTCATGAACTTAAGCCTAATTAAAAAATATTAAAAATTTGGATTAATAATTCATAAAATTTTACAATTTCATCATGAATATATTTAAAATAATCTTCTGATAACTTAATCAAATTATGTATATTTATACATTTTTTATACTTTAAAGAACTATAAATCAGTTTGTTGTGTTTTTTTTTCTTAATCAACTGTCATCTTAATCGTCTTAAAAGTAATGTGAACGGCTTTGATTTGCTAAATCAACATTTTGCTTAAGCGTGTTAAAAAAACCCAAGTGTGAACATAGCATTACTCAATAGTTGTAAATTAACAACATTAAACAGCGGATTTGCAGTACCTACATTTAAGTCAATTTTTATTGTTATATTTTTTGTTGTTTATTTTATATTGTTCCTGCACGCAGAGACAAAATATGGTTGGGCATGGTTACGGCAACAACACTATGTTTAATGTAACAATATATTGTTGTCGTACACAAATAATTGTTACTTTTATTTAATATCAACAATATTATAGTTACTGTAAACATATCAATGTTTATCGCAATTATGAGTTTGAGTATTGTTGACCGAAAAATAATTATTTTTCTAACAACTTAATTATGATAGCTTTCTATACATTTATCATATTATGCTAAAGATGCAATCAAACTATTTTTACTCTAATCATATTATGTTAGCGCCATTTGTAAAATAATTTTGAAGCAGTTGTGTCGTTTTTTTTTATTTGTGAGCGGTTAAACAATTAAAAGATAAAATTCCATAAAAAAATAAGTTTAAAGAAATTAAAAATTAAAATATTAGAGGCGTTCATTCAAGTATAAGTGATGTAATAGTGCGAATGCAAAATATCATAGTTTTTTTGTAAAATCCAACAACAAAACACACAGAGATTTCGTTATATTTTATAAAAGTGCTACGATATTTCATCAACATCTTAAAATCGAAAAAATGGACACACGCGGTTGCCCATGAAAACCACAGATTTTTCATTTGCTCTTTTGCAAGCCTTATATTGAACTTCGCTATTTAATTAACATTAAGAAAAATTGTAAAAAGCCACAAAATAAAAAATCGATGCAAAAATAATTTAATTTATTTTGTATTTTTACGACAGCTATGAAAGGTGCTGTATCATAATATGATTGCTTCTAAATTTATTATGATTAACATGACAATAATTTGATTACTTCTTAACTTAGTGTGATTAACAGAATAATAATATGATTAAGGGAAAAATATTGTGATGTAATAGTACAAGTATATTTAGTCATAATATGATTCAATAATAATCTTAATATGGTGACTACAATCATAATTCTTATCATAATATGTTGCTCTTAGAATATGTTTACCACAACCATGTTTTTTCTTTGCGTGTGTTATCTTTACTTTATATGATATTTTTGTTTTTTATCTAATCATTTTTATGAGAAAAATTATATAAAAAAACAATAGTATGAGTGTCAATTTTTTTCAAAATCAATTTTTTTCTTTTTGTCTTTGTCAAGCTTTTTGGCAAATTGAATGTGGCAAGCCTAGTCACACACTACATAAATGCTGTACTATGCCGGACTTGAGCACTTAATTTAACTTGGGTTGTGTTTTTGCATTCATATGAAATGGGAGTTTAAAAGATACAAATTATAATATGTATTTGAAGTCTGTAATTCTTCCTAACCTAAGTTATGCACTCGGGTAGACCTACATGCATAATTGTTATCTGTATTTATACCCTTCACCGGAGGTAAGTTTGTTATTCCGTTTGTAATTTCTACAACATTGATCTTAGACCCTATAAAGTATATATATAATTTGGAATCATTTATTATAATTTTTTTACTTAAATAAAGAAATTGTGTCATACTGTAACACTTTACAAAATAGCTATTTTCTTATCCCCAAAAATCCCCACGGATCCTTAAAAACAAAATAATATTATATCAGTTGTGTTATTAAAATTAATTTTATTTGTACTTAAAGTAACTTAAAAAGACGCACAAGAAAAATAATTTTGCATCAATCTTTATAATTTCAAAAACTTCTGGTTCATCAGCCAATGCAATTTTGTTTTACATGTTGTTTGTGTTTTAAAGTGTTATCATTTGAGAGGATGGAATAAATTTATCACAGACAACTAAATTATTTTTAAAGTGTTTTATTATTTTAAGCGTTACATGTTAGTACATAAAGCATATAAAAATTATTTCAGCAAGATCTTGAAAAGGTACACGCAGAGAAAAAATATGGTTGGGAATGGTTACGGCAACAACACTATGCTTAATGTAACAATATATTGTTGTCGTAGACAAATAATTGTTATTTTTATTTAATATCAACAATATTATAGTTACTGTAAACATATCAATGTTTATCGCAATTATGAATTTGAGTATTGTTGACCGAAAAATAATTACTTTTCTAACAACTTAATTATGATAACTTTCTAAACATATTATATTTCTCACAACCATATCATGATATTTAATAGCCATAACATGATAACTTTCTATTAATTAATCATATTATGTTAAAGATGCAATCAAACTATTTTTACTCTAATCGTATTACGTTAGCGCCATTTGTAAAATAATTTTGAAGCAGTTGTGTCGTTTTTTTTATTTGTGAGCGGTTAAACAATTAAAGGATAAAATTCCATAAAAAAATAAGTTTAAAGAAATTAAAAAATTAAAATATTAGCGGAGTTCATTTAAGTATAAGTGATGTAATAGTGCAAATGCAAAATATCATAGTTTTTTTGTAAAATCCAACAACAAAACACACAGAGATTTCGTTATATTTTATAAAAGTGCTACGATATTTCATCAACATCTTAAAATCGAAAAAATGGACACACGCGGTTGCCCATGAAAACCACAGATTTTTCATTTGCTCTTTTGCAAGCCTTATATTGAACTTCGCTATTTAATTAACATTAAGAAAAATTGTAAAAAGCCACAAAATAAAAAATCGATGCAAAAATAATTTAATTTATTTTGTATTTTTATGACAGCTGTGAATGATGTTGTATCATAATATGATTGCTTCTAAATTGATTATGATTAACATGATGATAATATGATTACTTCTTAGCTTATTATTATTAACATGACAATAATATGATTAATTTCTTAGCTTATTATGATTAACATGACAATAATTTGATTACTTCTTAACTTAGTATGATTAACAGAATAATAATATGATTAAGGGAAAAATATTATGATAACATATTACGAGTATATTTAGTCATAATATGATTCAATAATAAACTTAATATGGTGACTACAATCATAATTCTTATCATAATATGTTGCTCTTAGAATATGTTTACCACAACCATGTTTTTTCTTTACGTGTATCAAACCTCCAGCGTCTTGATATGACAAAAAAACTTGGGACTAAAAAACCTTTAACTTGTATCAACGTCTAGACCAAACGAATATAAATTATATAGTATTCCCAAAAACCCCCAGCGAAAAAAGTGCTTTTTCCCCACCACCATTTACGAAAAAAAAATCCCCAATTTGGGGATAAATACCCAAGACTGAGAACTCTGAATCTTTGGATGAAGTTTCCTGACGATCTGGCCTAAGCAACCAGTGAAATGCGCATAGGAATTGCTTATCCCATCAACGTTAAATTTCAGTGTTTTTATCAAGAATAAAAATTGGGAATTAAGCACGACAAACAAAATTGAATTGATTGAATATTTATAAAACTAATGAAAATAAAATTTGATGAACTTAGGCCTGATGCAAAAAATATAATAATTTGGATTATGTATAACAAATAATTAAAATAAATTTTCATCAGCAGCAGTTGCAGAGACTAAAATTGAGTGCAGAAATGAAAACATAATTTTCTGACTGCTGACTGACTGGAAGGCAAGCAATATACATATTTTATTTTTTCCTTGGCGACAGTTGAAATTTAGTGTAAATTTGCTTTTATAAATACGTCTTTTTTAAGCTAACGAAATATTTTAATTTTGCTCATTTATAAATTTTTTTTAAAACCAACAAAATATTCTAGATATTTTGTAAAAAAAAATAATGAACTAATTTCTGTTAAACATTTACAAGATAAAACTTCTTGTTTTTAAATATTCCTTAATTATTTGTTTTTGTTTCTGATTATTTAAACACGAAAAATTTAAATAAAACATTTATCTTTTCTGTAATTCTCTATTTTAGTTTTTTTATTCATTCATTTTTTTGTGCTGATTATCTTTTTTTTGCCATAAATTTGGAAATATTTGAAATAGTCTGCAAATTTGTATATTCATTTTGGGTTTGTTTTCTTTTTTTGTTCAAAATGTTTCCATTGTAAATATTATTGTGAGATTTTTTTTTGTTTTAAATACGTATTTTGATTCACAATGAAAATGTTATTTGTAGACAGAAAGATTCAAGAGAAATCCAAAAAGTTACAAGAATTATTCTGTTTACAAATACCGAATTCATGTGATGTATGATTAAATGAAACGTGTTGAAATTTTTATTTATGCAACCAAAAATTTGTTTTAATATTCAAGTGAAAATCCTACACAAGAAGATTTTTAAGGTAATAAAAAGATAAATTTTAAATTATTGACTTGTTTTTGAAAAACACAAGAGGGCGTTGGCATCGTTAAATTTATTTTTAAATCGTAGTACAAAATATAAAATGTTTTCGTTTAATTTTCAACCAAATTTAACTAGAATATGGCTAAATTAACCATAATATGTCTAAAAAAATTGTATTACGAGCAGTAGTGTTAACTCTCTTGTTTAATAAACCTACAATAAGCCCACCTAATAGTAATAAAAAATGCAGATAAAACCGCTAGATTGCCGAAAAATAGCTAAATTGACATTATTTATTAACAATAGCGGCCAACTTCACTATTAAACACGCTGTCAAAATCTAATTTACCAATTCACTCGTAAAACTGCTCTGACGCTTGTTGTCATTATTTCTTAAGGACAAACAGGTCGTTCTTGTTTGTCTACTTTTCGTGCGTCTTGCGTTGTCACCCCGCATTGGTTAATGGTTCGGCGTCGTATAACTGTATCGAGTTACAGATTTTGCGGTTTCAACATTAACTATAAGCAATCGTTTTTAACCTCAATTTTTTAATGTGACTGGTGGAGAACCATATATAACTCAGACGTTTTACTGTTGGTGTACCAAGGAAATAACTCTGAAGTTTACTAGTGGAGACCAAAATACTCTGGAGCGGATTCTGGAAGCTCTCGCCTTCCTATACAAAGGTTTAGGTCGAACAAGGACTTTAAGGTTGAGGCTCCAAAAATAGTGTGATACCCTGGCATTATAACTTAAATAGTTCGCCAAAATTTTTTTAATTTTAAGCAAAATCTAAAAAAAAAAAATATTTACCAATTGCAAAGCGTTGACGCCGTGCTGTTTAGGGATTCTTCATACAAATTGTATGGGCATGACAATTTTTGACTACTAGAAAACGCGTTCTGCTTTTGTTTAAGTACGGCTGTAAGGCAGATCACGCTCTATGGAGTTTATCCGAATATGCCACTGTGCATGGGAAACATCAGTTGAATACTAGATAACGCGTTTTAACGTTCGCGTTCAGGATGCAGAAGTTGAAACACGATGTGTGTTCCCTCAAAGCCGCTTGACTGCCACCTGTATTGTCTAGCAGCACTTTATTCGTATTAATTTGTGTTTTCATTTAATATTTTTTTTATACCCTCCACCACAATTAGTTTGAAGAGGGTATATTAAGCATGTCATTCCGTGTGAAACTTTTTTATTATTCATCTCAGACCCCATAAAGTATATATATTCTGGGTCCTTGAGTAATTCTTAGTCGATTCAGCCATGTCCGTCTGTCTGTCCGTCTGTTGAAAACACGCTCACTTTCGAACAACTCAAAAGAAATGAACAAACCTGATGCCAAATAGCTTGTACTTATCCTTAGCAGTTTGGGATTGAAATCCAGCAAAATCGTTTCAGTAGGCCCAGAGCTATATATCAAAATGTGGAACCACCACCTAAAAAAATTGATAATTTTGTTACAAAAATTAACATAAATGCTGGAACAAGGCACGAAATGAGATAAGATTTTGCCAAAATTTCTTTTATTTGACTGGAAATCACGCTGTTAAATTTCGTGAAGATCCGTCCATAATTTACCCTAAGCCCCATATTAACACTACTCCCGGAAAACAGTTTAGTACGCTTAAGACCGTAAAAAATAACGCTACCGTAACAAAATTTGGTACGGCACAGTTTTTAAGGACTAGAAATAACACTGAAATTTCGTTACGATCGGTCCATAATTTACCTTAGGCCCCATATAAACCCTGCTACCGGAAAACAGTTAAGTACGCCTAAAACCGTAAAAAATAATGCAATCATAACAAATTTTGGCTCGTCAAAGTTTTATAGGACTATTAATGATACTGTGAAATTTCTTGAAGAGCGGTACATAATTTACCCTAGGTGCCATAGAAACCCTACTCCCGGAAAACAGTTTAGTACACCTAAAACCATAATTAATAATGCTATCATAACATAAATTGGTATGTCACTGTTCTAAAGGACTAGAAATGACGTTGTGAAATTTCGTGATGATCGGTCCATAATTTACCCTAGGCCCCATATAAACCCAACTACCGGAAAACAGTTTAGTCGCCTAAAACCATAATTAATAACAAATCGTCACAGTTTAAGATAATAATAACATCATACAGATATTACTCCTTAAACATTCGAACTGTCGGTGGAGGGTATCAAAGATTCGGCACAGCCGAATATAGCACTCTAACTTGTTTTTAAATAAAATGCGATTAAATTTGATCCTTTATTGCAAACAAATTTATTATTCGCACATTCTTTTATTTGACTATGAAAATTAATAGCACTCACACACGCACTTACTCTCTCATTTGGTTAAACAAATAAGAAGAGCGTGAAACATTGATAATGAAATTAAACCGCAGAAGCTGGAACTGGGTAATAAAAATTCATATTCATTTAAAAGTGTTTCAAACTGAAATGTAAAGTGAGTACATTCACACTTTACATTTTAATTAAGTAGTTAATTATTTACGTTCATACAAATAAATTACTGAATGCGGATTCATCGTTTGACCCTGTATTTACCGAGCAAATATGTGTGTATGTCTGTTAATGGCGTACATGAGTGTTTCAGTATCCACTTCGCTACTTTAGTAATAAATCCAAAGACTTAATAAAATATTTATTTAAATTCGTAAAATATGTTTCTCTTAATATTTTTTATGAGAAATTGTTAAGCAACATGCAAAAATAAATTTAATGCTTAAATTAAATAGCTATTTAAAAAAAAGAGTAAATTTTAAGGATATTTGACCATTTAGCAAAGTGGAATTGTATGATAAAATTAGGGACAATAATACTGGTTCGCAGCAAAAATCGCCTCTTAACTAAAATATATGATATAAAAAGATTTTATTGCGCTAAATTCATAACTGTTTTCAGTTTTTTTCTATCGACCTGAGATTTTTTACTGACTTGTGTAATATTTCGCCCTAAATATAAAATTTTTGTAATTTGTGTCCGATGTAAAATTTGTGCCCTTATATTTTTTTTTTAATATACCAAAACAAGAAATTTCATTCATTTTACCATTGTTAAAAGGACTTAAAATTGACTGGAATTTTATTCCAATTCATATGCGAGTAGTTTTGTCCAAATAAGACAAATCATTTTTAAGTTATAATTAACTGCTTGTTTTTCAAACTAAACCAAAAAATTCGTTAAGAAATTTATATAGAAAACAAAAAAAAATTTGAAATTGTTAATCCAAATTTTAAAGTTTCTTAATCAGGCTTAAGTTCATCAAATTAAATTTTCATTAAATTTCTTTATGAAGAAAGGAAATTTACAACATGAAATTAATTAAAATTTCGTGATAATTGTTCATTCTTTACTGACCTGGGAATCGAACCCACGTTCACGGACAGGTTGATTTGACGGCGGCATGAAATAACCCCCCAAAATATAAAATCCAAAAAAAATAATGAAATAACCCCCCAAAAGTTTGTACAGATAACAACAAAAACGATTTTTGCGGGATTATTTAATTTTGTTTGGGGTGTGTTATTTTATTATTTTAATTGGGATATTATTTCATATGAAATTATCCCCCTAAAAATCATTGTGAAATAAAGCCCCAATATATTTTTTGGGGGATTATTTCATTTTCAAATTTATAATGAAAACGTTTTCTGGCGCAAGGATTTACCCACTTTGGTATACAGAACACCGGCTTCGATCAGTAAAGCTGCCCTGCATAGCCGGCCTATGGCCGGGCGCAATGGTTTTCTTCTATATGGTGTACCAAACACCGGCTTCGCTAACTAAAGCTTCTCTGCTTAGCCGGGTCGAGTCGGTATTTTTATACTATAGAGGAGAAAATCGTGGCGCTATACAGAGAAGCTTTAGTTAGCGAAGCCGGTGTTTGGTATACCATACAGTAAAAAGTCATTGAGCCCGGCCGAAGGCCGGCTATGCAGCAAAGCCTTAGTTGGCGAAGCTTGTGTCTGATATATCATACCATGATATCTATCGCGTGATTCTTTAAAGCAAAACTGCATAATTAATTGTATTAGATATATTGGGCTCTTATTTAATTTCAGAAATTGGGGTTTTATTCATATGAAATAAGCCCCCAAAAATTAGGGAATTATTTAATTTATGCTTGGAGCGTTATTTCATTTCTTTGGGGTTTCATTTCATTTTCAAAATTGGGGCTTTATTGCATATGAAATAAGGCCCCACGCTTTGGGGGGTTATTTCATTAATTTTTTGGGGGGGTTATATTTTGGGGGGTTATTTCATGCCGCCTGATTTGACATGTTTCGATAGCAGCCACACAATCTCTTCAGAACTAAATTTTCTAGTTGATTCACATGTTCCTCCCTTCATATGTTTTTAATACTTTTTGTCAAGAATTCTTCTTGAAGTCCACAGCACACTTTTTGCTGCAAATTTGAAATTTTTCATTGTTGATTCAATGTCAATTTCCAAGCGAAAATTTTAATTTTACGGACATGAGCTGTTAAGTGGCCAGCCAAATTGTGCTGGCAACTTAACTTCAGTTGAGCGTCATCCGTAATCGACCCATTTGTTTAATTTTTATTTATTTTTTTTTTTAGTCTAACGAAATCTGTATTTGTTACTTTAAAATTAAAAAAAATTATTTTTAACAAAATAACTTCTAAAGGATACCAAATGTCTGGTCATGGCATATTCAAAATTTAACTTTCCACACAAAGCAAATTTCTTTTAATGTTAAATAAAAAAAAACTACTTCTCACAATTAAGACTTTTCTGTTTTTCTCATTTTCTTCTTAAAACATTTTTGCATACAATTTCCTTGAATTTTATTGAAGTCTTTAATTAACAAAACAAAAAAAAAACAATTAACATACATACATAAATATTTGTGGCAGTTGCATGAATTCTGCTGCAAGCGATAAAGAGAAATTGCAACAAAGAAATAAATAAAGACGGAAATAAGGAGCAATTTATATTTAAAATTCATTTGCATTAAGAACAGAATCTTAACAATGAAAAATTGGTATAATTGTTTAAAAAAAAAAAAACAAAGGACAATTAAAGGATTAAATTTCCAAAAAAAAAAATATATATTTAGCTTAGAGAAAAGAGATTTATAAAAAGACTAGATTATTATAACGAATGCTTTAGCTTTAAGGACCATTCATGGGTTGAAATTTTAAGGTATATAAAGACTTATTTTCCCTGCCTGGTTAGCTTAGGTTCCATACAAGCACAGCTCAAGTGGGTCAGTTAATATGTTCCCTTTGTGTTAACATGTTTCACCGTCTGCCAAGGTTCCTATGTTATCTGGCTGCTAAAATACTCACTCAGCCATCCGGTTGATTTAATGAAGGAGTGGATCCTGTTCAAAGCAATATCAGAGAGACAAGTTTTGTCCCCAAGCGCTCTTCAAACAAACAGTTCAAGTTTTTGATATCCGAATGCCGGACAATGACAGAGATCATTTCCCGTTCACTGTTCCTCCTCCTTACCACCGCAACTTCTACATTGGTAATTGTAAAAGAGCCGTAGCCTTTGGGCGTGCATCCGAATGTGCCATCGGGCAGCTATGGTCCTTATCCATCTATGATGGGTCAGATTTTCCCGGTTTTCCCGTAGGTAGTTTAAAAAACCATCTCTAACCGGCAATAAGATGAAACTTGTGTGCAATAAGTTGATTGCTTTTTGGGAGAGAAACACCTTTGTATATGTCACGTTTCGATTCAAAGTAGTGCCTGCATGCGCCAATGAGTCAGCCATACAGTTTCTATGCATGTCCCTGTGTTCGGGGACCCATTTCAGGGTAACCACTGAATGTCTCACTATCTCCTCCAGAGACATCCGGCATTCTTGGACAATTCTCGATGTGATGAACACATTCTCCAGGGATCTTGTATCCGTATTTCTATCGGTTATAATGTGAATATCACCATACCGGATGTATCTCGCGTCGGTGTAATTGTCATCATCATGCTTCAGTTCAACTATTAGGAGTTTATGCCAGAACCGATACCGTCAGTTTATATCTTGACCCTGCAAACTTTATTTGCTCTACACAACCAAATACACAAAAACCTCTTGAATATTTAGTGTATTTAATAAAAATAAAAAATTATTCGGTGTACATATAACTTAAAAATGCGGGATTCATAACACAAGGTATGTTTCTTTAATAACTTATATGATATTTAGAGGTATATGCAAACAGTTGTCATTGCTTAACGAAATGTTTTGATTCATTTGTGCAGTTCAAGAATAAATGCAGCTAAGATTTATCGAGTGCTCACTGAAGCTTATTTTGAATAAGCTCGGTCCATCACTTTAAATTTGCGAGAGATAGTTTGCACGGTAGTAACAAAGACCATAAAGATCTGCCAAAATCAAGAAAATTAAAAACATTTGCTAGCTTCAGGATTCATCTAGAAAGCAAGGAAATCGGGTACTACACGAGTTTAAGTCGAGAGAAGTTGGAATGAATTCAACACGAATTGCAATAAATCGTATTTTAAGGCATCCCAGCAATTATGCTGTACTGACATCGGAAAAAGCCATCGCAGGCGACCTGTATGGAACATAATTGATTTGCTTAATGCAAAAACCCACTGAGAAACGCCAAGAATATATGAGCAAACTAAAGTCGTAGTATGCATTCATGATAACGAACGGCCACATATTATAAGATAGTCCAAACCTTATTTTGATCAATGCAGCACGCTCTTCCTCAAATACGACTGACTTTAGAACATGGTATCTAAAGTTGACTTAATTCGTTCCTGGCCTTAGCATGAGTATTATAGCGCATAATCCCAACGTTGCCAGAAAGACGGAAAAAAGGTCATAAGCTAACAATACTCATGTCGGGCATATGGGGTTGCAAGACTTGACACTACCTTGCGGGTTCCTCTGGATCTTGGAGACCCAAACTCGAACTTTGGAAATCGACGATCAATATTGCTGATGGCAGATGGGCCACAAACACTGGCTGCAGGACAGCCTGATAATTGTGGTCCCGCATGGATATCGGGTGAACCATGTCTATACTATCGATGACCAAGGGGTTGTTATTGGACACTGTCTTATAGGTAGGCATGTATAGCGCCTGGGAGCTGGACATTATAAACATACTGCCACAGCTGTGATGACCAGGATGAGGAGGACAACGTAGAACTCCATCTCTGTTACTGTACTGCACTGACGACAAGACGACTGACCGAAATGGGATCTGTTTCGTTTATACGACGTCTTTGGCGTTGAATTGGAGCGCATTTTAAACTTTGTTACAGGTTCGGGTAGGTTGTGCGGCAAGCGCTCTGTTTAGTGGAACTCCATGGTATCAAAATAGATCATTGGATCTATGTGAGTCAGATGGATACTGCCTGCCATTCCTACCTTACCTTACCCAACCTAACGATTGACAATGATTTAAAAAAATTTATATTTCACCAACTGTTTCAGAATAAGAGCTCAAAAAATAAGAATTTCCAAGCAAAATAATGATTAAAGAAGCCTTAAAGAAGGGCTTATTAAGCCGACACAAGTACTCCTCGCCACATTGCATACCTATAAATTTGTTTAAACCGGTTGTCATTGGAAGCAAGCCCTTCCACAGTACCTTCTTTCAACAGGCATTCTTAAAGGCTTTCAGAAAAAAAGGAACTATGAAAAATGTCTTTAAGCTTTTGTTATTTGTGCGTTTTATATAACAATAAATAATATACGTCGTGTATGCCGATGGAATGTTCGCTTTATCAATAAACATTAACAAACAAAAAATCTTTTTAGAGCTGATACGTTAAAACATAGAAAAATTAATTTTAGCAGGTTTATCCGCAACGCAACGTCACACTTACGTTTGAGTACGTAATTCTTCATAAGCTTGGTAAAAACAAAAACGGAACAGCTGATCCGCAACGTATACGTTTACATAACTGTACCGAAACCCCCCCAAAAATAAGGAAATTTAACAACTTCTAAGCCTGGCCAGGAGCATGGAATGTCAATTAAAAAAATATTAGACCTGCCAGCTTCGTTTCTCCCTTCTTAAGGAAGGAAGTAACGAGTTTGTAAGGAGTTTTTTGGGAGGTCTTTCTTAATACAATGTATACCTTCTAGAAGGCATATTTCTGAAGGCAGTATAGAGGCTTTCAAAAAGTCCTGCCAGTTGCAAAATAAAGTTGATATGTATAAGTATTATTTTTTTTGCTATTATTTTTAATTTATTCCATCCCTTAAGTACCTTTGAAATTCTCCTCCAGACAAAACTAAATATTTTGCTAACATTTCTATTTAAAACCACAGATTATCAGTCTAATTTTTTGCGTGTTTCATATCACCTGCCCTTTAAAATTCTATTCTTATTCCAATTCTATTTTCACTAACAATTTGTTTTTACCAGACGGGGGTTTATGTTCTGCCGTAGATTTTGTGGTAAATTATTTTTTTGCGCTAAAACAATATTTTGAACAAATTATTCAGCCACTTGAACATCCAGCTGTTCTCTAAAACTGAGAAGACGCATGCAAACAATTCACAGCAGAGCGAAAGTCGAGCAACAAATTTTTTATACGTTTTATTAGCATTTCAGTTTATTTTAATTTAAGTTATGGGTTTTCGCGGTTGACTAATGACTTATATTTATATAATATAAACAAAATTTGAAATTCATTTGTTTTAGGAATGTTTTTCTTTTGCTATGGCTTATTGTTGGAAAGTTAGTGGGTAGGGGAGTGAAGAGGGAAAATTGTTTTAGATATTGGATGTATAATTTAAAAATATCGTATCAGTTACTCATCGCACGTGACCATAAAAATAGTATTAACTCAAAATTTTAAAATTTTTAGTAGAAGCCAAATTCTAAATTTAATTTTAAAGGCATATGAAAAATAAATATTAAACCAACCGTTTCATTACAAAAATAGACAAAAAAAAAAGAACGAAATTTTTACGTGTCGATTTCTCCCCAAAAGTGAAAATGTAAATATTTTGAGTTAATACCGTCATTATGAGCAAATGCGACATGATTTATGTCTTTTAAAAATAATATAATAGAAGTTTTGCTCCATCAGCATTTTACTTCTGACTTTACCCCACCCGACTACCATTTGCTACTATCGACGCAGAACTCTCAAGCACGCATTACTTGAGAACAGGATATCTAAGATTGCGTAATTCAATCTTGATCTGAATCAATAAGCAGATGTATTGGCGCGGAACCCATATGTTGATGGAAAAAGGTCGTCATTAACGATGGTCAATAATCTAAATATAAATCGGCATAGGCAAATAACTTAAGAACACTTTTCTCGCCTTATTGTCAAGCGATTTAAACAATAAATACACCATTTGCAAAGTATTTACTTACCCAGTAAAAACTTCGCCTACAAAATAATGTGTTGAGTAATCAGAAAAACTTACAATTTTACTGAAAGAACCAATGAATTTTACAAGGGATGTCCCAAAATGAACGCATTAAAAACTAAGTCATTATTGTTTTACCTGCATACATCCAGAAAAAAGTAGTTATAGAAGTTGTTTTAGATGTAGTTATAAAACAAAGCTACAAAATAATGAGTTAAAGAAGCTATTCATTTTGAAATAGTAGGCGAAGTTTTACTGGGTACGGATATGCACAAACCTGTAACCTCATATCTCCAAAAATAAAAGATATACAAAAAAATTTAATACTTATTGTTGTTCATTTGAAAAAAAAAACTGGTTGTCTGGTACTTTTTCGAAATTTGCACTTTTGGGATTTCTTTGTATCCCCATCTATCTTTTAAACCTAAAAAGAAAGATTATTCCAAATTTGTAATAAATATGAATTTAGTACTTTTTTGAAATTTAAACGTATAAGGGCTGATAATCGTACCTAATTTGCAACTTTTTTCAAAACTTTTTATCCATGTATATTGAAATATTTGATGATTCAAGGGGGAGAAGAAAGTATCAAAAGTAAATAAGAACATAGAAGATTTAACAGTTGGTACTTTTTTGTTCTCTAACTGGTACTTTTTGAATTTTCGTTTATATTGGGACTAGAAACATAAAATTAAATATGCATGGTTCTGAGTGAATAAGAATCTGTAAAAATAATATTTTTTGGTACTTTTACGTTCTCTAACTGGTACTTTTTTTGATTTGCTTTCATATTGGACCTGGAAACATAAAATTAAACGAGCAATGCCCTGAGTAGGTGAGAATCTATAAAAGAGATATTTTTGGTCCTATTTTGTTAATATTGGGGCTTAACCCATAAATTAAACATGCAATGTCCTGAGTAAATGAGAATCTGCAAAAATGATTTTTTGGCACTTTTCCGTTCTTTAACTGGCACTTTTGGAATTTTTATTAATACTGAACTGAAGAAACATAATATTCAACATGCAGAGTCCCGAGAGTTTGAGAGACTATAAGAGGAGACTTTTTGGCACTTTTTTGATTTTCATTTGCAAAGTACTTTTTGATATTTTTAATATTATTAAATTATACATAAACAGATTGACGCTTTAACAGTCATCGATTTGCGCAACTCATAGGCGACTTTGTGATTCTCTGTGTTCAGCGATGAGAATTCATGCTCTTGAAACTTAATAGATATATACTTTTATTCTATAAAGTCGCTGGTGGATTTTTGTTTGTTTTTGTATTGGGTTCTACCTGGTTTAATGTAACATGTATGTGAAAAAGAAAAAAGGGGCTAAATTTTAAGGCGTGGCATAATAAAAGCTAGACATACTTAGTTTTAGAAGGACTTTCTTGGCACGTTGAAAAAAATTTTTATTTTGGGGAAGGATCCGAGATTGCGTAAGTGGCGCCCAGAGTTTGGTGTCGGATTGAAAAGTCACCAAAGTCAAAAATGAAGCCACTGTCAAGCCATGAGCAACGATATTCGATATGATAAGATCGGACCAAAAGTATTTTGGGGCGTGGCAAAAAAAAATTTTTCCTGTTTACGAAACTTCATTGACATATCTTTCATTCTAGGGGGTGACTGGCACAAAAATAATTTTTTTATTTAAGTTAAAATTTTTGTTTTAAATTTAACAATATCAAGTTCTATGGGGCTTTGAAAAAAACAGCCTCTATTTAAATTGAAAGTCCATTGTATTTCCTAACTGCTTTAAATCTTTTTCATTCTAATAAAAATGTTTTACTGATGATTTTAACTCGTTAATATTTCACTGTTGTGTGTGTTCCATATTCGTCCTAGCCGAATCTTATTGTAGCTCTTAATTTATTCATTCAAGAAAAAAATGTTTATTCCTGTTGCTATAAAATTGTTCAACTATGGGTGTCTTTCAATCTAAATACTTCTTATTGTAAAATTGTTGTTTTTTCTATTCTATTAAAAAATAACTTAAATTTAAAAAAAAGCAAAAATAAAATAAACAAATATAAAGTAAAAAATAAAGCTTGTTTGTTTGTTCATAAAACATTCTGAAAATAGAAACAAGACTTGCTTTTCTAGAATTAATAAGACAGATAAAAAGACAAATTGTTGAAACAGTTTGTGGTATAACGTTTTCCAAACTCTTAACAATGCCGCCCTCTACGGGGAACATTCCATTTTTTATTTTTATTCTCAATTTTATTACAGTAGAAGCTCGCTTATATGAATTAATTCAGACAGGGCCTGTTCACTAAATGGAAAAGTTCACATAATGGAGACAATATAAAATAAGTATTTCAAACTATTTTTAAAATGTGAACATATTAAGTTTTCATTTTTTATTAGCTTGTTAATAATAAATGTACATGAAAGTAGTCGGTTATATTTTTTTGCTTTAAGGGATTTCTGTAATGCCTTGTCCCTGCATTTTCGCAATGCAAATATAATTATTTCACTCCAAGCAACAAACATCTACCATCTTATACATTTTCCTTTGCATTCGTATATGTATACACATTTACTATCTTAATTCAGGGAAGAACAGATTTATAATAAAGGTCGTTTTTTATAGAGTGACAGAAGTTTTAATCATAATAAAACAAGGACATTAATTTTTAGTATCAATGAAACGTGCTTTATTGGAAAGAAAATTTTATGAAATTTAGATATGATTTCTGCCATGTGGCCGCCACGGCTGGCGTGTAGAAGGCGACAATTTTTAACAGCTTTTCACATTCTGACCATCATCGTTTTTGAAGACATATGGGCCAATGAATCCGCCAGCCCATAAAGCGCACTAAACAGTAATTTTTGTGGATGTAATTGTGTTTCGACAAAAGCTTGTGGATTTTACTCACTCCAAATGCGACAATTCTCCTTATTTACGTATCCATTCAACCAGAAATGGGCTTCATCGGAAAATAAAATTTTAAGTGGAAATTCAAAATCAATATCAATTTGTGCTTCAGCCCATTCGCCGAATTATTTTAATAAAAAATTTCAAATATTTGCGCGTTGCTCGATAAGTCGATTCATTATGAAATTTCAAAGCAAACTAAGCAAAAAGCAGCTATCAGCTGTTAAATGAGTGCTCAAATAAAGCAGTGATGCAAACTCAAAGTTGTGATACTCTAAAAAACACCCTTTAAAACAAATATTTACAAAAAAAAATCAACGGTTGCAAGTTGTTCACATAATAGAGATAGGTTGTGTTCACTATTTAGAACCTCATGTGTAAAAAGTTTATTGTTCACTATTCTGGATATTCATATAACTGGATATTCATATAACCGAGCGTCTACTGTACTTTTTTCTTTAATTAAATTATTTTTTTTTCTTTTTTTTTTGATTATTTTCACTTTCATTCATTATAAGATTTTGAGAATCCATTTTCATTTTAATGAACTTCAAAGGTTAAAAAAAGAGCATTATTTACTCAATAATGATGTAATTAATGTGTGGTTTTTACAATAAAAGTGATTGAACGTGTAGTAAAATGAATATGAAAAGCACAAAAAACACCCAGTTTTTTGAGTACATTTCATATTAATTTTACTACACGTTCAATTACTTACTTATAAATATGTTGTATAACCGCACATAAGTGGGTGTGAGTGCGTTCGAATTAAATGGTGAGCGGCTAAAAGGTGTCAATTATATTAAGGAGGACTTTTAAGGTTAGTTCTACTTATATCATTTTTTAATTTTCAGCTTAAAGCCTCGTACACCATGCTAGCAACAATTTCACTTGGCGTTCACAATTGAGCAACAATTTTTTTCGCAACCACATAAATTTTTAATTAAGAAACGGGTTGCAAAGTTTGCTCAGAGCAATTATGTATTAGTTATTATTATTTTTTAAAACATTTTTTTCAAAATTTTTATTTAAAGCTTAATAAAATTATTATAGTCGTCTTTTTTAATTTCATAAAAATTCTTAAGTAACATTTATGTTCGAAAAATGAAAGGAAAATATATGAAATAATTTTGGGAAGAAATGAGATAGAAGATAAAACGAAATGCTTGCCCCCATTGTAAACAAAGCTTACTTTTTAATATTTAAAATTTCGATTTAAGTCAAATAAAGTCGTCGAGATTATTAGGCCTTATCAGTGCGGGCATAGACCTGGTTAGCCTACCTTCGACAACATATTCACAGGACTCCAAGGCCTGGAAAAGACCAAAGAAAATTAAATCGATGCATATCACCTATTTCGACAGCTTCATACGTTTAAAAGTGTTTAAGCCATATCTGAGTTTTATATCCCTGCAGAACTAAAGCTATGGTCACACTTGTCAAATATTTGACCAAAGAGGCGTAACCACTACTTTTGTTAATTGCAAGTGTGATTAAACATGCACTCATAAAATTATTACAGTAACTGATTGTGGGTTATTAAATTAGTTTTCCGTACTGTTAAAATTGAATAGAAATATAGTTATTTTCCGAATAATTTTATTTTTGAATATTTATGTTTGCTATTCAAAAAACAAACTACCAAAAAATAATGTTTTTCCGTATTTATTATGTTATATAGTTTGATTTTTGTCGGTTAAAATTTAATGAATAAAAAAAATTAAAAATTAATGTAAACATCATTTGTTTTAAATAAAATGTAAATGATCCGTTTTTTTAATGAATTTAAAGTTGTTCAAAATGAATTTTCGTTTGAATTTAAATACTTTATATTTAAAGTGTGACCTTCATATTACAAAATAAAACTAATTATACTGCTAGTCATAGCAAAAAACTATTTTACTTTTTTTTATAAGTTGTGGTATGGCAATCAAAATAAACCTTGCAATCGAAGGAAATTATTTATTATAGTTCCTCTTGTTCATTTTTTTCTCGTCAAATATTTGGCAAGTGTGACATAAGCTTAATACTTCTTTGCAAGAACTAACGTCCTACATTCAAATACCTGTTCGAAAAGTCTACAATAACAATATTCGAATATCTCTTTTGTTTAAAATAAGCTTAACTCAAAAAATTTTATATTAAATTAAAAAAAAATTTATGTAAAATTATATTAAAAACATTTAATTTTGATTAATAACATAATTATAAAAATTTTAAAATTCGAAAATCTGGTACATGTTTGAAATAATTTGCTATTTCCCATTTTTAAGCTTTTCACATTTTTTCTTTCAAAATTCAAAAACAACAAATTATTGTTCAAAAAATTTAAAAAAAATAAAATAAGCAAATCCTAATAAAAGTGATGTTAATAAGAAGTAAACAAACTTTTGTTTCAAATACTTTCTTATCGTATATTTAAAAAAGGTTCAAAAAAAGATACCTTTCAGCAACATTTTGTTCAGAAACTAAAATAATATTAAAGAATAATTTCAAAGTTCTACAATTAAAAAAAAATTATATATGAGGGGCTTAGAGCACAAGGGGTTTAAGTGCCTTTTTCTAAAATTTAGTTCACATATGGAATTATAGGTATAGTTCGGAGAAGTTTTTCAGAGCACAAGAGGTGAATGTAGGATTCTCATCCGGACGCTAGATATAGTGAACAATTCAAGCACTTGACATTAAAATACCTGCTTCGCTTCTGTCTCATTATTTAAAATAAGTCACTTGAACCCCTTGTGCTTTAAGCCCCTCATATAGAATATCATGTGAACCGAATAGAAGTTTCATGCAAAATATAAAGAAAGTTGCCATACTTAAACACAAAATTGCTACAAACAGTAAATGGTAAAAGAGTTCTTAATGTACGTTTATGAACACAAATTTTTATAGGAGGTTTATAAGACCAAAAGCGTTTGATAGTTAGTACCTACTATAAGCTTAAAGTAAGAACTTTTTATGAATACGGCTGAAGTTTTTATTTTTTTAATTAAATGAAATTTTTTAATTTGGGCCCTGTAATGTCTAGTATGCCCCGAGACGGGTCAAATTTATGAACAACCCCACTGTATTTTTTGTCCCCATCATTTGTTTCAAACAAACCTACCCACTATCACCCTTTCTTAAGAGGCTACCATACAAAATTTTCAATACAGACTAGAAATATATTAAATATAAAGTCTAATAACTGCCTAGGAGTCGCTCCTAAGGCGATAAAATGTATGACCGACCTGCATTACTCTTTCATCCTGAACATTTTCTTAAAAGACACTTGCCCTTTATCCTTACCCCTTAGGTAATTCTTAAAAATAATCAAGATTTTTTATCTTTTGTGAATAATATCAAAAGTTGTGGACAGATTTTATTCATTTGTTGCTGTTTTTGTTTGGAACTTTATTTTCTATAGGTGTAGAAATTAGAAGCAAAGCTGCGTTTTCCATTTTTTAATACCGTTTTAAAAACCCACAATTTCGAAATTTTAATAATAAGCTATTTTTTTGTTGCCAAAAAATAATTATGTTTCTTAAACGACTGCGCATATTAGAAAAGAATTTACTTTCTTAAAGAAAATTTTTTAGTATTTTTAATAAACTAAACCGATTTTGAGTTACGCAAATATATGTCGTGCAGCCTCGTCGATTTTCGAAATAACGGTATGTCTCGAAAACAAGAGCTAACTTAAAAAAACGGTTAGTACCAGTGATGGGAAATTGAGAACTATGGTACTTTTTTCAGTACTTTTTCATTGCAAAAATACCACGGTACCCCCACGTCAGTTGTAGTACTCACCTCTTGTTATGCTTCTTTGTTGAGAAATTTAGCGTTTCTATTTTTTCTAACATTGACAACATTGCCTACACAAAATTTATTGTTCTTTTTTTCGTTAATTTTTTTTTTTTATGTAAAAATGTTGATCTGCTTTTTAGATATCTGCAAAATCGTTTACTTAAAACTTTAGGGACACACTTAGAACAAAATTTGATTTCAAAAATAAAACTTTGATTGTGATTGACGGCTTTGCGCCCGAAAATGTTATTGCTTAGACCATTATCATAGTCCTTTTATTATTAAATTTATTTCCAAATGAGCAAAACAAATTTAAAGCGATCAGTTTCTTAATTCGTGCGCTGGTGGATCTTCTAGAAATAAAACATTAAAAAAGGAAGATATTTCGATTTTTTTGGAAATTGTTAGCCAAATTAAGAACAACAGTTGAGCGCACGTTTTAAATTCAAAATTATACAAAAACGAAAAAAGAAATCGTTTGCAAATTCAAAATCTTTCAAATTTAATTAAAACATTAAATGGTTCTTGTTGTTACAATTTTAATATTACTAATGATCTTATTCAGTAAATTGAACAGAGTGTACCTTATATTAAGGTTCCTATTATGAACTAAATTCGATTTTCGACAGCAGTTTTAACTGTTTTTCAAAAAAAGCAAGTAAGAAAGTATAGTCGGTAAAGCCCGACCATATGATACCCTACAACACAGTATTAAAAAACACATCATGCTTATATCTCCATATAAATATGGATTTATCTATGTTTATAAAACTTATTAAAATCGGGTTAAAAGTTTGTGAGGGGCAGAAATTGCCTCCTACCTCCCCTTGTGGTCCTAGTTTTGAAAAACTGTACAGCTTATGTTTCCATATAGATATGGATCTATCTATGTTTTGAATTTCATTAAAATCGGTTTGAGAGGCAGAAATTGGCCCTATCTCCCCTCGTGGTCCTATTTTTTTAAAAATACATCCTTTTTATGTCCATGAAGATATGGTTCTATGTAAGGTTTAAATTTCATTAAAATCGGTTTGATAGTTTCTGAGAGGAAGTAAATTTCCCCCTATCTTCCCTCGTGGTCCTACGATTTGGCCCATTTTCAATAGGCTTGGTCCTTGTGTCAATAAGAACCTATGTCCCAAATTTTATCAAATTATCTCCAAAATTGCGACCTGTACTTTGCGCACAAGGTTACATGGACATCCAGCCAGCCAGCCAGCCAGCCGGACGGACATCGTTAGTTCTACTTTAAGGTGGGTCTAGGACCAATATTTTCAGGCGTTACACACATCAGCACAAATGCATTATACCCTCTCCACTATTGTGGTGTGGGTATTGTTTAAAAAAAAGTACCAAAATATTGAAAAAATACTCTTTGCTTGGTAGTCAGTACCATCTCGATTTTTCAATTTTCCATCACTGGTTAGTACCATTGGATTCAGAGAAAAAAGTGTCAAATTCTAGCACGTTGTAATCAGAAATGTTCTGGAAATCGAATTCGATTGCAATTGAAATCGAAAAAATTTTAAAAACGATCGTGTTTGAAGGTTCATAAAAAAAAATATTCCTTTTTCAAAACGTCATACTTATGGCCATTTTCTCAATGTATCGATAAACTGGCTGTAACTTAATCAAAAATGTATTAGAGCGATAAACTGTCCGTTAACGATTTTGGGTAACTCAATATACCGACGAAAAACATTGTTTCAGCTGGCAACACCTCTCAAAATACATGTTAAAGCTGGGAGTCAGCTGATTGAATTTATCTGTGCGGCAAATAAAAGGAAAATAACTAATTGGCAGATGAGTGCTGGTTAGCTTTGCGACAGTATAAAAGCAAATTAGACATTCAGAAAACCAAATTTCTTTAATGTGCGGCCATTAGAGTACCACTTATATTTAATAGAATTCAATGAAAACCAACTGCAATTTTTAAAATAAATGAACTGAAAATTTTCTTCGTTTTCAATTTTACTCGATTTCGATTTCCAGAATATAGCCGTATGTGTTAAGCCCATTTCAAGCCCATTTCAATATATTGTAAACAGTTTTCTCTAAAAACAACTTTTAATTTGACTTATAACTATTTTCTTGAATACACCTCTTTTTAGAAAACCTTGAAAACTCTTTTTATAATAAATTCACTAAATAATGTACTCACATTATATATTTTTATTTAACATAGTTAAATGTTGATGGTTCATGCTGAGAGTTGTGGTTTGTTTATAAATTAAAAATAAAATATGAAAATCGGCTTTTAATTAAGTAATTTTTACTTAATAATATTAAAAGTTATTTCAAATTTATGGCCGTATGGCCATAAACTATGTGCAACAAGAGAGCCATTGTAAAATGTTTAATAATTATGGTTTGCAAAATGAGAGCTAAATTAGAAAAAATTATTTTCAATAGAAAATAATAAACATTTTAGTTCGTATTTATATTTTAAATGAAATTGGTTTTAATACTATAAAATAAATGATGGGCTCATTGTAAAAATATCATATGCAAAAATAAAATTATTTTGAGTTAATCGACTATAAAGTTAAAAAAAAAACTAGTTTCTTGTGGTTAATCGGACTGTTTATGGCTGTTAATCCAAATAAGATTTTATATTTTTTAATCAGTCTTAAGCTCATAAAATTAATTTTAATTAAATTATTTTAATGAAGAAAGTAACTGTACAACATTAACAGCCTGTTCGCCGATTTCGGACGTTAACGTTAACATTTTAAACAAAAACAAATTTTCGAATTTTGTTTTTGTTTTAAATATAATTTTCTATGCGAACGTTAACGTCCGAAATCAACGACCAGGCTGTAAATTAAATAAAATTTATTAATAATTTTGCTTGACTGAATCGGGGCTTGAACTCTGGTCGAATTTACATATTTTCGAAAACAACCACGTTAAAGTTTAAAAAAAAATATTGAAAATAGGTTTATCATGAAATTAAACTGAGCACCCTTTAAAGAACTTCTTTAAAACGACTGCTATCACATAGGCTGACTTCCAAAACGTTCTAATACAAAGTTTGTATACAGTTTTACTACTGTATTTTTAATGTTCGGTTCGGTAGATTTGTGGAAAACACAAACGCTAATAGTGTTTGCGTAGAAAATCATTAAAAAAAAATTACGTTTCCCTGTTAGTCATCTTTCGAACACAAAAATATTACTGTTTTTAGCAAACTCAACAAAAGATGTGAACATTTAATTCCGTTCGGTTTTTTTTTTGAAAACCCACAAACTTCAATGTGTTCGGTTCGGCTCGTTAATGTTCGTCCCTTTTGGCTGGTAAAAAAAACATTTTTACAAAAACAAAATACACATACGAAAAAAACATTATAGAACATTTAAATATAATGTTTGTCTACAGTATCAGTACAATTGTTCTGTTTTTTAACGAAGAACCGAACATTATATAATGTTCGGTTCTTTCTTGAAAATAGTTACGAACGGTATTAAGGGTTGCAATGTCTACACAATCACTTAAAGAAATAGATATCGTTCCGGGGTGTGTGAGCCGAACGTTAAATAATGTACTGTTTATTTTCGAACACTGCTTTATATACCCACACATTCCTGCCTGATTAAAAAAAAAATCATGACTTTTTTACATTACTTCATCGAAATTCAAAATGTTGTAAGAATTGGTGTGGCTTATGACGTTATTACGAAACAAATACAACAAGAACTTTGAAATGTAAGAAGTCAACGAAATTTTTTTTTAATAAATTGGTGTTCTCAAATCCGCATGTTTTTGTGTATTCGAAGTTTTTGTTCGAAAAAACTTTTGTTGAACTAAAGATCGTTAATTTGATAACCGCAGCATGATATCAATGTCTAATATTTTTTAAAATTTTGATATTTCAAACCAGCCATAAAATTGATTAAAAGTCCCTAAAGCTATAACACAGAAAAAAATTACGACAAATCAATTGTCAAATTGAATACCAAATTCGTCAATACAATTAATTTTTTAATTGAAAAGGCACCAACAACCGAATTTGTAAATATATTGAATATAATAATGGTTAACAATTATATACAAATTTTAATTACGAGTTTGTCATATTAATAAAATATTTTGTTAAGAACTAGCTTATTGCCTTTTGAATGAAAGAAATGCATTTAAATTATTTGTTTATATATATGTGTTCCTCTAACTCCCATTGGAGCATTGTTGTTTGATTCATTTGTTTGATTCATTTTTATTGAAATATGTATATATTAAAAACTACATCACAAACACAATTATTTTAGCATACTTATTCAGACTGAGAACTGGACGCACAATAAAATGTTTTAACATCTGCAGAAAAGGGAATCTTGACACAATTATCGACTAGTATTTGAAAACTAAAATAAACGAAAGACCCGTTAAAATCTCTTAATTATTCAAAAAAAACTTTACTTACCCCAAAGATTGATTCAGTTTTTCAATAATCTGCCTATCTTTCGCCTTTTATTTATTTAAGTCCAAAATGTGAAAAACTTTTTTATATTGATTTAATTTTTTTTTTTTTTTTTTTTGACACAAAATAAATTTTATTGTATGTATTTATTTTTGAATTTGTTCAGAATTGTTAATATGACAATTTACAAACATGTTAATTAAGAAAATTGTTAAATATATTTGAAAAACTTTAAAAAATTTTCATTCATTACTTAATAACTGTTGTTATTTTTTTCTGTGAAGGAATGGCAAAAATTCGGTAAAAATAGCTTAATTCGCCGAAAATCGCAAAAAATTTGCTAACAGCGGCATGATAGCAAAGTCTACTATTTATTATAAATCGTTAAAGCTGTAAAGAATCAGGAAACTTACAGGAACAAATCGCTTCTATCGCGAACATGGCTAAAATTCAACAAAAAAACAAATTTGAGATTGCTTAATCGATCAAAAAACAAACTATCTGAAAATAACATAAAATCGTTACAAAAAAAAATAAGCTTTAATTACATCAAAATGAATGAAAAACGATTAATTTTTTATTAAATTTGATAAAGAAGATTTTAAGCTAAAAACTAATTATTTTTTTGTTAAAAATGTTATCACATACAGTAGAATCCCGATAACTCGTAATCGCAAGGGACCGGCCATTTCTTTCAAATAAAAGGGGCTTTCGATTTAGCGGGGTTTAAATAAAAAAAATTTCAAAAATAAAATACAGTAAAAGCCCGGTATAACGAATACGCAGTTTAACGAATATCCGATATAACGAATATCACAATTTTTACACTCTTTTTACACTTTACAGTCCTGATTTAACGAATGACAAAGCAACAGGACCGTTAGATTTTTGTGTTTGTATTGAAAGAACACGTGTGATGCGTTGCTTTTTTCGTTAAAGTTTCTGTAGTTTGGTTTGGTTCATTGTGTAAACGAGATGTCAAATCGAAAAAGAATTTCTTTTGATAAAAAAAATTAAAGATTTTAGAACAGTGTAAATCTTTCAGTAATATCCAAACGTATGGAATACCAAAATCTTATTAAAGTTTTATTTCTACGCTAAATTATAAATACAATTAAATTTTGATGTTTTTCAAATTGTGGACCACCGTTTTTTTATGAAATTTTAAGGTAAAAATTACTGATCGATATAACGAATATCTCGGTATAACGACATGTCTGAACATTATATCATTCGTTAAACCGGGCTTTGACTGTATATAAAAATTATACATATAGATTATTCATGTAACAAACTGATCTAAAGAATATGAACCCATGCACAAGTAAAAACCCACATAAAAATATAATACTGGTTAACAAAAAATCATTCTTTCCATGTTTCTATTGTTTTTATTACGAATTTTAAGTGGTAGATAGTAAAGCCCTGCACGAATGCATTTGAATGCCGTTTCAAAACATTCGTTTGTTTTTCAACTACTGATTGTCGATTGCTTTTTGCTAACGAATCAAATTCTGTATTGTGAAAAACACATAATGCACGAAAAAAATATAAACACGCAAATGCAAATGAATTTTAATTAGTGTGTTATAAACGACCAAATACGAAGTGTAAAGAGCACGAAATATACTCCACACAACAACGAAACAAACGAATAACACAAACTACACCAAATCACACGAATCGCACGAATCACACCAAATCACCCCAAACAACAGTAACAAAATAGGTGATATGAATTATCTTATTTTTTTTATTATTAGGTATGACTAGTAAATTTGTATTGAGCAAAAAACAAATGAAGATGCAAAATATTTTTATACAATGTTTAAGTTTTTATCAAAGTTATTTTTGGGAATACAAAATTTATTATTAATTAGATTTCTATTTTTTTTAAATTATTTTATTTAAAAGTTAAAAAAATATATTTTGAAATATTTTATTAAAAGTAAAAAAAGAAATGAAAAGCTTAATTCAATTAATTGCAAAATTAAGATAAAAATAATATAATGAGCAAAATGGTTTAAAATAAAAATTAATGTTATTGTTTTTTGTTTGGCTTAAGGTCATATATTAAAATTATTAATAAAAAATCCAAAAATTTTTTGTATTTTTAATTTTGTTTTCTATTTTTCATCCGATATTTCGACCATACATCGATGGTAATTTTCAGGAGATTTATAACACTGTTGAATTTGAACTACAAAAAAGTTGATACGCTTGTCTTATTTTCATCAACAGTTGACCCAAACAAAAAACAACAACATAGATAATCGACACAGGTCAACAATAAATATTGAATAGTAAAAATTAATTTATACAGTTTAAAAGTTCATTTTGTATTTCAGTTGCTTCTATATTTGAATGCAGAAACATTATGGCATTTATAATATCGAGCCCTAACCGCGAAAATAACGTAAGCGACAAGATTTTCAATTTTCGTTTTTTTTAATAAATGACTTTATTGGCAACACTTGCATCGTCTCCTAAAATATCATGGTCACATAAGGTACCGTTACGATTTTATAGCAAGAACAATTTTATTGTAAGCGACAAATTTCATACAAAATTTGTATGAAATAAAATAAAAAAGCTCTCTCCTGTAAAATTTGATTTTTGGCGCTTACGTTATTTCGCGGTTAGGGGTCGATATATAAACACTTTATAAACACTTACGATTTATAAGAAGTAAAGAAGATTTTATTTGAAATAAAAATTACAAATTATCGGGAATTACGATTTATCGGGGTAAGAATTATAGGGATTTAACTGTATTAGAATAAAATTCGATTCGTTTTAATTTCACCAACCCATTACTACTCTAATTGAAAACGAATATAACATGTGGGTGTGAAATGCAGAACACAAAAAATCCTAAAGTAATCCACTTTCCAGTGGATTTCGATTCTAGAACACACCTGATTGTCTTATGCCCAATTTACAGGATAGTATTTAAATCAATATTAAGCTAATTTTCATAACAAACTTAAATCGTATTTAAAACAGATTGTTTTTTTGAGTTTTATTTAAAAAGTCTTATTTAATTAAGATAAAAGTATGGTAGCACTACTAAATACAAAAAAAATAATATAAAAAAGTGTATTTATTTACAAGGTGGTCTGAAAAAACAGCTGACTGTTAATGCTTTGCCTGTTGTTGTTGTATTGTTGTGATATTGAGGTCACCTTGCTAAAATATTACAATGGAAACTTAAGTTGAAATTAAGTGTCCAACATCGGTGACTTAAATTTCACTTAAGATGTTAGTGAAGAAGAGAATTTTGTATTTAAAACGATTTTAAAAATAAATGCGTTTTAATATCAATCCTGAAAATTGGCCATTAATCGAAAACTAATTGAAAAATCTTAAATCTTTTGAAGGGATGGCTAAAATTAACAGGAAAAACACATAAGCCCAGTTTTTCAATTTGGGTGGCTAATGATGTTACTACAATAAGCCCTTCAAATATGAATTGATTTATGACTTGAGATATTTGGCACTTTCGAAACAAAATTTTGTAGCGATATTTATTACCTAATCGAGGCACATCTTATTTAAATTAACTACCTACTACCCCTGTTGAAATAAAATTAGGAGTTTTCTAATACAGACCTCGTGTATTGATAATGATAAATTTAGATACTTTTACTGTTACCGTTCTCCAGATAAACAGTTATTTATTTTGAGGCTGTCAGAGATACTTCTCCAATCCAGACCACTTTTTGATAATTTTTTGTAAAGAAAACAAAACCATTTGTTCCATATTAAGAAACTTTTACGCAGAAAAAATCTCCAAAATTGTTCACCATTTAAAGCATTATTAAAAACTAAAATCAAATTTAATCAAGTGTATTAAACGTTTAATAAATTTCAATTATTTCACTCGCTCGTTTAATTCACTTGATTAAACGTTTAATTGATACTATTAATTTGTTTATTGGTGCAAATTTAATTAATTTTTTTTATTTATATCACAATTTTTTTAATTGATATCAATTTTTATTTTTTCTGGCGACTGTAACTGTTCTCCATAAAAATAGAAATCAGGCCCACTTTAAGGCAGATCTACACGATAGAAAATGGCAAAATTTTTGTCGAAAATGGTTAAATGCTGGTTAAAAATTGACTATCGTCAATGCTTTTTCATCGAAATTGTGTGGAATTAGGTTTGAAAGATAAGTTCTGTTGATTTGGTACTTAAAGTATATCGTATGAATATGAAACGGCATAATTTTATGAACTTTCAACACAGGGTCGTTTTCAATATTTGCTTGATTTTTATTTCACTTATATTCGATTTTCAAAGCACGGCCTTATATTCGCTTCTATAACAAAAATCGTTGAGATAGAATCGTAGAATCATAGTTTCATGTAGATGAAAGATTATTTTCTATTCAAATAAAAATTTTTGAAACAAAAACTATAAAGTGCACAGAAAAAAATTATCATCAATTAAAACATTATTCAAATCAAGTTAATGAAACATTTAATCAAGTTAATTTAACGTTTATTAAAAATGTTTTAAGTTAATTAAACATTTAATTGATACTATTAATTTGTTTACTGATGGAAATAATTAGTATTAATTATACGTTTAATTCACTTGTTTAACCCTTAATTCACTTGATTAAACGTTAAAATCAGAGTTGGTTTGAAATTTAATGTATCGGAAGTAAACGCAACAGTTTTTTTTGGCCAATAACAAATAAAGAAGTTGAAGATATGGCAGTTTTTCTACTTTGACTGCAGTTTTTTAACGCTGTTTTAAATAGCTTGATTAAATTTTTAATTGAAACTGATTTTATTTTTGATTAATGCTTTAATTGGTGAAAATTTTTTCTGTGTGGCTCTATTTATTAAGTTTTTTTGTTAAACAATTTTAAAACAAAAAAAATGCTTAATAAAAAGATAAAAAAATTGCTTAATCTAGCTACTAAAAATAGCTTAATTAGGTACTAACAATTTTGTTGACCGCAGGTTAAATTCGTAATCTTAAGATTGCAGTATCGCTGAGAGTTTTGGTATGTAATCCATTTCTAAGCCAAGGAAGCCTATTTTAAGTCTTAAAACTCGGTACATAAGCTATATTTCTGTTTTAGAATTCTCTGTAATCTTTTAAAAACGCAAAGATGTATATAAAACTTTATCCCTATTAATCAAAATCACAAATAGAACTTTAATTTTTAATAATACACGAGAAATAACGCTCATATTAACCACATCTTCCCACGTTCATTTCATAAGTCTTATGGTGCAATTTGGGGTCTGTTTCATAAAAATTTTACTCCCGAAAAGGGTGAGTTTTTTAGAATAAAGCAAGCCACCCTTTACGGGAGCATCATTTTTAAGAAACATACACCAAATTGCATTTATTTAAATAAAATGTCACATTTTTTGTAGAAAAGAAAACACCATTAACTAAAATGTATGCGTCATATCGCACTTTGCATTCATTTTACCATTTTCATTACAAAAACTCTTTGATGGCAATTATACCAAAAATATCCTTTTCATACCACAACTAAAGTTCACATACAGCTCATTTAAAAATCAATAAGCAGAATTTATCCTTGGTGACGTTCAATTTCATATTAAATCAAGGACGTTTTGCACATCTTACGCTCCACAAAGCATCAATACACAACACCAAACATTATTAAGTCGATTGTCCCAAATGAACACCAACAATTTTCATTTAAACACTTTTGAGCCCTTTCGAACACTTCAAAGAGCTTAATGAACATTTTGGATGAACATCATGAAGTTTCAACTTCACGATTATTATTTCTGCTTTTAGAAACATTTGTGAAATTTTCAGTTTGAATTCTACAAAAAGTCTGGGTGGTGTTATTTACAATAAGTGAAAACGTGCTTAATTTTGTACAAATTGTTTATTTTTATTTTTTAAACTGACTTATTAACATTTAATTAAACAAAAAGGTTACATATACTCATTTATTAAGTAGGAATTGAAAGAAAAGAAACACATAGTATTTGAAACTAAAAAACTCCAAAAAAATTAAAAAAAAACATGAAATACTTCCAAAAATAATAATCACTCTTATCAAGATTGGCAAATTTTTAATCTGGTAATGGATTAAAGGAAATAAGTTGGCGTTCTCTTTTATCTATTACTAAATCGTCAACCAAGATAGGGGTGAATATTTAAATTTTTTTGAGAATTTTTCGTCTGTTTCTTCACGACCTTCTGTAAACTTCTTCTTTTAAAAATTTCCAATTTCTGCCCCAGACAGCAGAGGAATTTCGCGATCCGAAATTATTTTTTACGCCACACTTTATTACTTTTTAGTTTAATATACAATTTTATTAAGAAACAAATCAAATTAAGGAGAAAAAATTTGTTGGCTTTATTTTAAATTTCGAGAGTCGTTGTCCATATCAATTAAAATTTCCCAGAATGACATTGCAAAACACATAGAAAATTTTCGTATTTGTATCGTTTATGAAAATCATAACGCCAATTTTTAAAAACGACTGGTTTTTAACGACGACAAAATATTTTTTATAAGTCCTTAAAACTAAATTAGTTCCGTATCGCTTAAATACGCTTAATTTTTATTTAGCGCGAAATAAAAAATAGTTAGTGAACACAAAAAAGGTACGACTTTTACTATAAAATAATTTATAGTAGTCTACTAAAAGCAACAAAAAAAGATTTTCTGCGGCTAGTACTAAACAAATATTAGAAATGCACTATATACAATAGTTGCAGTTTTATTATATATCTAAAACGCTTCACCGTCAAGACTCGCTATTTGTCTTCTCATTTGGAATACATTGTAAGGGTATAACATTTATTCAACTAAAGTACAAAAGAAATGCAACATGTACTATTCCCATTCATATAACTTATCAGGTATGTTCTGAAAATCACATTTTGTGAAAGTGATTTAAAATCACATAAAAGATGTTCTGGACAACAAGCGTTTTTCATAATTGTGATTTTAACCCAGTCAGCTAAGTGGCCGCCGATTAAAATTACTTGCTTATTTGTTTCCACCATTTTTAACTAAGTTAAAACTTTTGTGGTTTTCAAAACACCCATTAATCACAATTGTGATTTCAAAATCACAAGTGATTTGAAATCTTGTGATTTACAGAACATGCCTGTATAACTCCTAATAACGCGCCTAGAAGTTCGTATTGCATTCTAATTCGAAGGTGAGTTTTAGTGGAGTTCATAGTTTCAAAACAGTCATTACTAGTTGTAATAACCGCATATTAGGGACAGCCAAAGTAAAGTCCTTAAAATTTTACGTACCTGCCGCATCCTTGTAGCTTTAAAATGTTGGCCTAAACTTATTTAGTTATCTTTCCAATTAACCAACGCTTATTTTTTCCATTGTGTTTCATAAACGTCCAAAGTTATGATAGGATTCATTAAAATCTTTAAAATATTACTAACAACATATTTTATCTATGATAATAAATTGCCACATACATATAAGTATAATGTGAAAATATTTATAGACTTAAAACACATTAGTTTTTAAAGGAATTCTATTTATTGATTTTTTCAAGAGCAATTTTATATACATATAAAAAACACTTTTCTAGAAGATTTTCATTAACTAACATCAGCCATTTGAATATACACACAGAAAACAAATTGGTTGGGAAACGGTTGCAGTAATAAAATATTGATCAAGTAACATGATTTATTATTGCAACTATTAAAAATGTATAGTTCTAACTGATTTTTAATTCTCTTGATTATAAAAATGATGTTCCAACTGAAATATGATTCCTTCAATTCTTTTATTAGTTATGATAACTAATTTAATTAAGTTCTAAAAATTAGTACAAATGGTTAGAGTCACAACCGAATTTAATATAGGGCAATACTGAATATTGGTCATTGCAATCAATAATTTGCTTTCGTCAATAAATTTTGTATTATAAATGATTATTCATTTATTGCAGCTAATTATTGATTGTTGGAACAGATTCAATTCGAGTACAACAAATGAAAATATAATTATTCGGAATTCACAACCAATAAATAGTTAAAAGCCCCAATTGCTTACTAAATTTTCTGTCAAAACATTTGATAGATTAAATTAATTTTAAATATTATATTTAAAAAATATATTTGCGGCCAAAAATGGAAAATGTGAAAAACTTAATAAATAGGGGTAAGTAATTTACATTTTCTTATTGGTATAAACATATACACGTACATACATATGTATGTATGAATGTATGTATTATTTTTAATACCCTGCAAATTATATTGGACTTCTTGATCCATTTTGATCCTGGACTGTTCCAATGTAGTGCAAGTATGAACCATGTCATTATTAAAAAGAGTTTGCAGTGAAACGACATGTCTTCGTTTTTTAACGACATGTTTTCGTTTTGAAACGATTTCAAAACTTATCCTCTGGAGTATACCATGGAGTAGTTTTAAGACTTCCCCTTTGTAATGCAAGCTGGGTTATATGGTCCTGCCCTAGGACATCGTTCTGTAAAATAACCCCTTTTTCCATTCATTGAGATTACCTTTGGACAAGTCCTTGCCCCTTATGGGCTACATTTGACCGGTTAAAAAAAATAAATTGATAACGACAATCAAATCTCTTGTTATGAACACCAATTATGTGTTAATTCAGTTGCACCTATCATTTATTCGGGTATAAGCACAATTTTGTTTCTAATAATCATACTTACAACTAACAATATCTGTTGTTATGACTGATAGTGTACTAAAATTCAAATGTTGCTATCAAACCTATTATGCTAAGCAACGAAATTTTCAGTAATTGGAACCGAATTGTGTAATAGTACATGCAACCGACAAATTCGATTGGCGCCAAATTCGGTTGTGATCACGAATCTGTTTTCTCTGTGTACCTTCAAATACCTATCATACATATGATTGCCTGAAATGTCATTTATAAAAATACGAGAATTAAAATAATATTATTTCTAAGTATTGAATTTAACGAATTTCAAAACAAATTAGTTCATCATTGGCGATTTTAACTATTTTATATATCGCCAAAAAATCGCCATGTCGCCAAATCAAAAATTAGGTCGCCAAACATGTTTGAAAATCGCCACGTTTGGCGAGAAATCGCCACATCTGGCAACCCTGCTCTTGACTAAGGATGCCAGTCCCGAATACCGAAATCCCGGGTTTAGTAAATATGTGCTAATTTTTTTTTTTTTTTATCAAATAAAACTATATTTAAATAAACGTGAGGCACCGTGTGAAAAATAACTCCAAAAAAAAAATATTAAATCATACTGGCACTGAATGTAATTTCTAACTGGTTACAAAAAATGTCTCAAGTGAATAAATGTTACGTGCAATGCATTTTGTACCACAGAAAACAAAATCAGAAGATAAAGTTTAGTGTGGTATTTTTTCTAAGTGAATGATAATAGCACTGCGCACGCAAAATGCAAGTTGTGCAAAAGGTGTTAAACACATTAGGGGGTTATACCAAAGGTCTTTTGACAAATATATGTTTAAGTTTATTTTATTAAATTAATACTTGCATATATCTTTGAGATAAAATAAATTGCATATTGTCATATAACATATATGTAGCTATTTATTTACGATACCACGCATGCGGCTTATTCTGAACTGCGATGCGAAAATCAATGCGATGCGAAAATGCATAAATGCGAACAATTGCTATTCTGTATTGCGATATTCGCAAAGTTTTTTTTAATCGCATTTCAAATCCGAAAAGGTGACAAGTCGGTATTCTACATTGCGAAAACAAATGTCAAATTCGCAAAATTTATTCGACAACAAAATAGCATTCGCAAAGTACAAACATGTTAGTAAAATATAACATTTTTTTATTTATTCAAAATCTTTTGAAATTAAAATTTTGTATTCCCAAAAATTGAAATTACTTGTTGATAATATTCATCATATATTTATCATTTAATTCAGGGAAGCAAACAATAAGACCACTAAACCGCGTCAATTTGAAATAATGATAGAATTTATGAATAAGCACAGCCAATTGGTAAGAGGCCATTTTAAAACACCAAATGCACTTCAGTCGGCAAACAATATGTGGCAAACGTTAACTGAAGAACTAAATATCAATGGACCACCTACTAGAGAAGCTGCTGAATGGAAAAAGTATGAAATATATAAACCAGTTCAAAAAAAATATTTGACTTTAATTTTAATAGGTTTGGGCCGATTTTAAAGTACACACAAAACATTTTTATTATTTTTTTTTTTTATTACAGAATGTCCTAAATAAATTTTTTAAACAATTTTCACAGCCAAACACAAACAATTTATTTATTTTTAATTTAACGTTAAATGACACTGACGTATATTTGAGCAGCGTTGCCACGATTTGAAATAAATTGCGAATGCGATTGCGAAAGGCTAACAGAATACCAATTTTCTTTCGCATCGCATTTCATTTGAGCATCGCATTGATTTTCGCATCGCAATTCAGAATAAGCCTCCTGCAAAAGTGTTAAATTCGAACATTGGTTTCGTCGGCAGCATATGTTTGCAATAAAATAAGAAATCGATTATCAGACGTCATCAATTTGTATTAGAATCTTTTTAAAATACAAGTTTTAATACATAATGCTTCCATATTACTTTAAAAGAATACATTAAACTGTGTTATTTTGTTATGAGCTTAATTTTCTTCATGAATTAATTTGTTTTAATACTTATGCGTAAACATTAAATTATAATTATGTATATGAATTTTAAAAATTGGCTTTTATATATGAAATCCCAAAAAATACCGATCCGTCACGGGATCCCGATTTTTTTTTTTTAATTAAAAATCCCAAATCGCGGGTTTTAAAAAACCTGTTCCAATTTGGCATCCCTACTCTTGACTCGTTGATATCTTAAAATTATGGACGTGAAAAAATAAGATATAAAATTTAGAATTTTTAATTTTGCTTTTACAACTTATACACCAACCTAATTCAGTGCGTCACGCGTAATGTTTTCCAGTACCAGGCTTTAATGCTGAAATGTATTGTGACCAGTACTGTAAACTTATCTTGTTTAGTAAAAACCACACAATATAAATTAAGCCACCCGCGCTTTAAATTTGTCTTATAAGTAAGAAGATTATGTATTAAAATTTGGACGTAAATCTATCAAATAATATTTAAAAAGTTTTAGTGAGAATTTATTGAAGGAAGCCCCCAATTTAAAATTTTGACTTCCCATGAATTTCTATTAGACTTACCTGAAAAGGAAAACACCATTAGGTTGTTTTGTATCGTAATAGCTTTGATACTTTTTTCAGGTTTCCCTTTAAAATTAGAAGCTTTCAGAAGAAAAAACATTCTCTTGTAGATACAAATTAATTTTTGATTATTTATTTTCACTTTTAAATCTAACAACTTTTTTCCTTTTATTTAAATTTCAATGTGTTTACACATTTTCACTAAAAACAGGCCATATTTTGTGGCATTTTGCCATCTTTTATTATAAGAAGTTGTTATTTTACACTTTAAAACAAAACCATTTACTACTTTACTCTTTTAAATGAATAAACTCTTTCTTTAACAAAAACAAAAAATGTAATTTCTCTCTCTTTTATTAACATTATTTTACAATTGCTTAAATTTTAAGCAGATTTGCTTTTTCTCAAATAACTTTAATTTTATTTCCTTCTTTAAAAACACACAAACACTCACTCATACTACATGAACAACAGCACAACTAACTTTCTGCTTCTGCCCACTGCAGCAGCACAAAACTGCGCCACTCATTACTTAACAGAAAACCAACAGAGACTGCGCTTTCCATAATAATTCTTTATATAAGGAATTTTTCAAACTCACTTTTCACATAGAAAAAGAAGTAATCTTAATAACTTTTTGCATTAACTTGTTAATTAAACATTATATTACATTTATTTCTAAAAATGATTAAATTTCCAACATGTTTAACTATTATTTTAATTAATTTAAACGAGAATTCACAATTAAACGTACGCGCACGATGAATATTTTCTAGAAACTAAAAGTGGAAGCAAAAAGGAAATGGTACAAAAGGCAATAAGAAAACCGATTAGTTTAGTTGGTGTACGAGAGAGAGAGAGAGAGTTAGACAACAATAAAAAGGCGAATTCACTTGACTTCACTAGAATTCGCTTTGAGCAATAACAACACCATAAAGAGCTGATTAGGAAATTAAAGGGTGTTACATGAAATATATATTGAACAGTTAACAGTTGAAAGGAATTCAAAATTAAATTTATTGGCTGTTTGCAGAGATGGGTAATTGTTATTGTCTAAAATAAATATGTACTGGATCTTCCATAAGTTTTTTAATTTGGTACTTTAAATAATTGTCTTTTTATAAAGACCACATTATGATAACAAGTGGCGAAATTATACCTAGCGTTGCCATATTTGTTAATAAATTAAAGTTTTTCAAAGTATTGACATTTTTTTTTTTATTTATTATTGCTTATTTTTACAGATTTTCTGCTTTATTGTGGTATTAACTTCTAACTAAATTGTTAATTATTCGATTTAGTGCAAAATGCTTTTACCTTTTTTTTAATATGTATTGGGAGTCTAATTGTTGGAAGTTTAAGGGGGAAGAAGTTAATTCTTTTAATGATTGACAGAGATGGGCAAATGTAATTAATTGTACAAATTATTATGGCGCATTATATATTTCTAAAGGCTAGTTTGCACGGTAATACAATGTTTTACGACACAGCAAAAAATGATGTAGAATGAAAAAAATCTCATCATGTAAAAGCAAAATGTATTGAGTAAGAGAGAATACGAATACAAAATCCGACAAACGGTCGGTAAATGTTGTTGTTTAGGTTCTCTAGAAGACAATTTAGAGGAAATCGTCGTGCACGGCAGTTTGAGTGACGTTGTCTTATAAGTTGTCCTCTATTAAACTCTATGTGGGACAGTAAGAGCGACACTGTCTTATAAGTTGTCTTGTATAAAAGCTACTGACGACAAAGTTTTCTTAAATGCTATGCAACCACTTGCTTCGTTTTCTTAAAATTCTCACCTTTTTTTTTTTTAAGTAATGCTTTAAATACCTACACAAAAATTTACAAATTAGTTCTAAACAGTAAAACCAAAAATGATGATGCAATTATTCGCGGGCTGTAGTACTTCACTGTCAACTTTAGGATTGCTTATAGGAGTCGAATATAAAACATATAACAGAAATAAAAATTCCAACTATACTAAAAAACTGTCTGCATTAGATAACCATTTAATAATTTTTTTCGTGGACGTCGAAATAGACGACATTGTCATGCAGGTAATCATCAATGATAAAGTAGGCGACATTGTCTTTCTTTGTGTCGTGCACGATTTTCGCGACACTTGTTCGAAAATGTCGTTGACGATTTGTTCCCGCTGTCCTTCACATGTCGTGCAGAAATTAACATTGTCGTGCATCCGTCTTCGAGGATCTCTTAAAGACGTGGCCAACTGGGCATTGATGGTGGTAAAATTTGTATACAATTACAAAAAACAACTAAAATAAACTAGGAAATGTTCATGTTGTTTTTGTAAAGAAATAAAGAGTGGGCTTTATATGGGGCCTAGGGTAAATTAGGGACCGATCTTCACGAAATTTCACAGTATCATTTCTAGTCCTATAAAACTGTGACGTGCTAAATTTTGTTATGATAGCATTATTTTTTACAGTTGTATGCGTACTAAACTGTTTTCCAGAAATAGGGCTTATATGGGGCCTAGTTTAAATTATAGACCGATCTTCATGAAATTTTACCGTCTTATTTATAGTCCTATAAAACTGTGATGTACCAAACTTTGCAATGATAGCAATATTTTTAACGGTTTTATGCATACTAAACTCTTTTCCGGGAGTAGGTTTTATATGGAGCTTAGGGTAAATTATGGACCGCTCTTCACGAAATTTCACAGCGTGATATATATTCGAATAAAACGAATTTTTGCAAGCTCTCATATCATTCTGTGCATTTGTCCACCATTTATGTTAGTTTTAGTAACAAAATTATCATTTTTTTTTAGGTGGTGGTTCCACATTTTGATTCATAGCTCTGATCCTACTACGCCGATTTTGCTGGATTTCAATCCAAAACTGCTTACGATAACTACAAGCAATTTGATACCAAGTTTGCTTATTTCTTTTGAGTTTTCGAAAGTTCGAAAGTGAGCGTGTTTTCAACAGAAAGACAGACAGACGGACAGGCAGACAGACGTGGCTAAATCGACTTAGAATTACTCAAGGACCCAGAATATATATATATATATATATATATTTATGTATACTTTATGGGGTCTGAGATGAATAATAAATAAGTTTCACGCGGAATGACAAACTAAGTATACCCTCCTCACAACTAATTGTGGTGGAGGGTATAAAAATAAAATAATGAATGATTTTTTTAAATAAAATTACACTTAATTTGATTAAATTTAATATTATAGATCTTTGATTTCTGCTAAAACTTAAATGCATTTTTTTTTATCAAATAAATAAAAAAAAACTAAAAACCCAGGCAAAATTTTAAATTTTTATAACCAAAAAATTTTTTTCATTGTTAATTGATAAATTTTTCGTATCGCCAATGTGTATGTAATATTCGAAGGTGGCACGGCATAATTTATTGTCAAGAATCGAAGTCATTTTGATTTTTATTGTACAACGAAAAGAAGTGCAATATGCAGTAAAATGTTTTGGCAACAATGTACGATGTTTTATGCTTTAAAGCTTATATTTTGTTTTTAATAAGAGTTGCGCCGTATTTTAATTTAACCTTTGTGCCACTAACTGAATAATATGGGACAATTTAGACATAAATTGGCGAATAACATACAATAATATTGTTGGGCGCTTTACAACAAAATTAAAATTTCACAACCATTACGAAGACCCAACAAATCTTGATTAACTGGGTCATTTTAATCATGTTTTTTTGCCGCGTAATTTATTTTTAATAATGGCTTGTTAAATTATTCCCTCTAAAATGGCTCAAACTTTTAGTTTAAATGAAAAATTTACTAAAATAAATATTATGTATGTACTTTATATAAAAATCTTTTTCGATTTCCAATATTGACCTTGAAAGTGTTTCGCATTTGTCGCCTAAAATATAAAACGAATGTTTATAACCAACCTTTACATAAAAATCATCATCGGTGACCAAAAAAAATATATGTGACAGCTTTAGTTGAAAGGGAGGGACCTATGCACAAAAAAAATTATTGCCGAATTATTATCAAACAAACGCTTGTTTGAAAATCATTTTAATTTCTATAAATTTTTTTACTGAATCAAACAATATTTTTGTTTGATTTTTATTTAACCAACAAAAATGTGGACAACTCTTCAAAAATATAATAAACGCGTTATTGGTGTCAAGTTTTCATAATTTTGTATGAAATATTTAACGCTCTTTAATGTTGTCGTCTTTTTGCATTTTTTTATTTGATCGTAAGCAACACTTCTTTATGTGAAATATAAGAACAACAACAAAAAACACAAACAGTATATTTTTGGACGCTTTAAAAAAGTGCAACTATAAGAAAATCAATAGCAGAAACAACATCATAAGAAACAAAATCCCGTATTCAATTTTTTAAAACTGTTTGGTTAAATACATCAAATACAAAAATAGAATGATGACGAAAAACATATCGAGTCGGTCTGCTGTCGTTTTTGGTTACATTTCTTCTTTAGCAAAGGAAAGGATACAGCAACAGAGAGTGATAAAGAAAAACATTGTGTTGTGTGTATAAATATAAGACTTCGTTTCAAAATTATTCCAACAAATAAAATGTGTCTCAAAGCCAGCCGGCGGCTCTGCTCTGCCGTCATCTTATCATACAGTCAGGGTTGTTATGCTTTTTTATTCAAAAATCGTCAAAAGCTTCAACAAAATTCGTCAAAATCGTCACAAACATTTAACAAAATCGTCAATAATTCGTCAAATATTTAAATTTTACAAATTAGAAACAATTTATTGCATTGATTGGTTCAACATTTTTAGCAAGAAATTCTATTTATGATAAAGAAGGTGATATGGTTAAGTTGTATTCTATTTGTTTCAGCAAGTGGGCTGAAATATATTAATCATTTAAAAAGAAATACATAAGAAAAAATATATTTTCATAAAAACATAAGAAAAAATATATTTTCATAAAAACATAAGAAAAAATATATTTTCATAAAAACATAAAAAAAATTATTTATTTCATTTATCCATATTCAGAAAAACATTAACTGCCTGTTTTTTGAACGCGAGTGCAAGTGACTCGTTTAACTAACATTTAAAACAAAAACAAAATTGCAAGATTTATTTTGTTTTGAATGTTAGTTGCACGAGTCACATTTGCACTCGCGTTCTAAAAACAGGCAGCAAATAAAAAACAAGTAAGAGTGCTATATTCGCCTGTTCCGAATCTTTGATACCCTCCACCGACAGTTCGAATGTTTTAGGAGTAATATCTGTATGATGTCTATTTATTATTATAATCTTTGTAAAAACAGACATCTGCATTACAATTTGTTGCGGTTTAGACCTATATAAAATTATTGATCGACAATCAGAATCAATTTTAAAAAGTTTGAGTTGAATATCAGTTTAAGATGAACTTAAATGATTTTCAAGAGAACAAATTATGTAAAAGCCATGGTAAGCTATGAACCAATCATCCCAAATTCTGCAGAACGATTTCTGGTATTAAAAAACATAAATTTCAATACTGCGGTGCAATTAGTTTAAGCGTTTGCAGTAAATTTCAGAAGGCTGCTAAAATGGAATCTAAGGAAAATGATGGACCGTATATCACAAAATTGCATAACATTTTTTCTGGCCATATGAAGCTAAACTGGAAGAAAGTTTACCGCGTATTTAATTATTTTACCAGAGTGGGCTTTATATGAGGCCTATCCCTTTCCGACCGTATACGCACAATTGTGCGGGTAAGTTTAAATCTCTATAATTTCTTTAATATTTGACGTTATGCGATAAGACCGGCAAAACACAATTGTGTATGCTCTTTCTTCGTTTATCATTGTAAAGAACCGGTATTCGTTTCTGTTTTTCTATATTAATTTCGAAGTTGCAGTTGTCAACTTTTTGCAGTTGCAAAAATGAGTCGAAAGGGCAAGTTTGAAAATAAATTAAAGTTATTTAAATTGTGGAATCTTTTATCAAGCAATTGGTTTTAATAAGAAAAGATACTAAATATTGTATGTAAAGTGTATCTTCGTGATTATTTTGTAATTTTTTTATATTTTTACAACAAAATTTTTTGGTGTGCCACAATTGTGCGTGTTCGGACTACATTTCAAAAATATGTGTACTTTTTTCGTTCTTCTTCTCAGGTGGATTAACTGAAAACGATATCTTAGCTGAACTTTTTAATTCAGATTTGGAAGATTTTAGTAGTAATGATAAGTGCGGGGATGCAACTCGGGAATTACCCGTTATAGTAAATCATTTTCAGTCCACGAAAACGACAATGAAGAAGAAGTAAATGCTCTATCAGTGACACCACCAGATGCAAGTCAAACTGACAATCGTCGTGATATCTGGAAAATAAGACCGTTTGAGACTCAGTAGGAAAGCAATTCTTGCGCAACTGAGGACACAAACATACCCTTAGAGACCCCTTACCATTATTTTTTCGTTTATTTCAATGATGAGTTTTTAAAATAAAGGTAAGGAGTACCTAATCAGGTACCGTGTTGCCAAGAAGGGCAAAGTACTCGGAGCATCAATATCTGAAATAAAAAATTTCTTCTGCATCGTGATTGAGATGGGCTGCATTCGTTATCCAAGGCTTCGCATGTTCGGGGAGTCCACAACACTCCCTATTGTACCTGATACCATGAGCCGTGATCGATTCTTTCTCTTGCGAATTTATCTACATGTGGTGGACAACAATAAAGTAACGGATGCAGAGAAACAATCAACGTATTTTGGAAAATAGATCCGTTACTTGAACGTATGAGATCTTATTGTAGAGATATTCCAAGCAAATGTATCGTCTATCCAAATAGCCATGCCAACACAAACGACTTGATGGATACAAACACTGGCCTCTGGAACATGATTTTCCAACAGCAAGATGCTGCCGACTTGTAAAATGCAAATCAAGAACGCAAACTTATTGTTTAAAATGAAAAGTATATTTATGTTTAACTAAAAAACAAAATTTTTTCTTTTAATACCACAATGAAAAATATAAATAAATAATATTGTTTCAAGGAAATTAATTTGGAAATTAAACCGGACTGCAACAATTGTGCGTATCCTGTAAAGAAAGGATAAACGATCTTACTGACAAAACTTAACACCCTATATGTTTTATGTACACAGAAATAACAGAATTAAAAAAATTAGATAAATATGTCACTTGGATCGGCTATAGGTCGGAAAGGGCTATGGTAAGCTATGCACCGATCTTCACCAAATTTCACAGTGTCATTTCTAGTTCTATAAAACTGTGATGTATCAAATTTTGTTATGATAGCATTATTTTTTACGGATTTAGGCGTACTAAACTGTTTTCTGGAAGTAGGATTTATATGGGGCCTATGGCAAATTATGGACCGATCTTCACGAAACTTAATAGTTTGATTTCTAGTCCTATTTAACTGTGACGTGCCAAAGTTTGTTATGATAGCATTGTTAGTTAGGGTTTTAGGCTTACTATACTGTTTTCCGGGAGTAGGGCTTATATGGGGCCTAGGGTAAATCATGGACGGATCTTCAAGAAATTTGACAGCGTGATTTCCAGTTAAATAAAACGAACTGTTGCGAAATCTTATATCATTCTGTGCATTTTTTCCAAAATTTATGTTAGTTTTTGTAACAAAATTATCAATTTTTTTTAGGTGGTGGTTCCACATTTTGATTCATAGATCCTATTGAACCGATTTTGCTGGATTTCAATCCCAAACTGCTTAGGATAACTACAAGCAATTTGACACCAAGTTTGTTTATTTCTTTTGAGTTTTTCAAAAGTGAGAGTGTTTTCAACAGACGGACAGACGGACAGACAGACGGACATGGCTAAATCGACTTAAAATTACTTAAGGACCCAGAATATATATACTTTATAGGGACAAACTTAATATACCCTCTTCACAACTAATGGTGGTGGAGGGTATAATAAAATCTCATTTGCTTATACCTCGAGCTATCTTTAATTGATAAATTTTTAGCGCTATAACTATTGCAAATTGTTTTTACTGTTGAAGGTACTCAACCAATGGTTCTGCCAACTGTCTTTTTAACCTAAACGTTTTTAACTTTTAGTTTTAGTTCCAAACTAATGCATTTTCTTCTCATTGCACTAATTTTTCTACACAAATTCTTAGTAAGAAATAACTTTTTACTTCCAAACACGCAACTATACTTAGAATTACTTAACTAACAAAATTAAATGGGGATTCGCCCTTTTACCCGCAAATAGAAAAATTCTTCACATGTGAATATGACTTCAGCGAAAAAATGCAATCGTATGTATGTCTCTATAGAGATATAAATCGAAATCATAAAAACGCTAAGCAGATTTAACCAATTTTTAAAAAGCGGACCAAGCAAATCGTTGCTCTAGTGTATATTTTTTGCAGTATGATGGCATTCATATAATTGTAGAATTCTACCTAGTAATGCTTCTAAAGAAAGCCACCTGGTTTGTGATGGGGAAAGAATTATTTTTGTTTAATTTCCAATAATTTTTGTATTTCGATTTTTTTACTTTTCACGTTTTGGACTGTTTCCAATATACATAATTGTGAATTGTAATTGTTTTATTGATGCCAGAAAATCGTCATAACACTATTACTTTTAGTAAAAAAATCGTCAATCGTCATGTTACTGCATTTTCTCAAATAAATCGTCAAAATGACAAAAAATCGTCACATCTAACAACCCTGCATACAGTGCTTACTTGTGTGCGCTTCATTGCTTGTGCAAAAACTTTTTTTTTTATTTTGAAATTTAGTATATGAATTTCAGTAAACTTTTTGAGTTTTTTTTTTTTTAATAAACAAAATGCAAATAAATTGTTTGAATATGCGAATTTGTTTATAGGACCGATTTCAGACAAAAAATTGTTTGATTCTACAAATGTTTTGTTTGAATTGGAAAAATAATTTTTTCTGTGTGGGCAAAAAATGAGTTTTGGAGAAAAACGATTTTAAAGTTAACAAGTTAATTTTATTTCTTATCAAAAGTGTATTTTAAAGCTTACTAATGACAAAAGTAATGAAGTTAGAAAACTGCGGTTTGCTGCATTAGAAAGAGCGTATTGTCTATTCTAAGAATCAGAATTGTCTATTCTAAGAATCACCTTTTAACTGAAACTGTCACATATGGGCATTTCCGTCAAAAGGTCCACCGTGACCGAAAATTTAATAGTTATTAAAAGCTGATTATTTAACGATATTGTTATAGAGAAATATTTAGATTTTACTAATTTTATAAATTGACCCATAAATTTGTTCACTTAGATGAACAATCAGACTGCAGAGTTGCGCAAACGTTATTTCTTATATGTGTGAATGTTTTATTGTATGTTTTCTTTAATATTTATCTTTCTTAAAAGAGGTGATACCTACTTAATATAAATTATTCCAAAAAAATTAAGGAAGAGTTCAAAGAGAAATATGTTAATCGGATAAACGGTAAATTTTTATTTTATTTTAATCATTATTCAGTTGAATTATTATGGGAAAAATTTTACGTTAAAATTGTCACGTATCGACCCAGATTTTGGCTTAAAAAAATCAAACCAAGACATTTTAATGTTACATTCTACGTAAAATGCTAAAAGTAGTTTGACTAAAAAATTGTGCAAGGTTTTGTTGAATTACGCCTTTTTACACATGGCCACAAAAACTACTTCTATTTTTTCAAGTTGGAACCGCTACTTCTTTTGTCATTATCTTTGAGCTAGAATCGCGCCCTCCATAAACTTTAGCATAGATAATCTAATAACGGTGCTTACTTAGTGCTATAATTTAAGGGTTCAGAGAACGTTAAAATATTTTTTGCTTAAAATGTTATTGCATTTTTGATTCGTACGACTGTCACGTTCAACACTTTGGAATAACCCATATATGTATTTATGAACCTTTTAAAATTCTAGACAAACTAAAAAATAAATTTCAGCTGTAACTGCCCAATAAAAAATTTTATCATTTTGCGAAGCACTAAAGGAACATTTAAAAAAATAAGCGCACAATTATGCGCTACGCAATAAGACATACAGAAATGCAGTAAAGTAAGTGAAAGAACTCTCAACAACTTTTATAAAAAAAAATAACATTTCCAGTGCAATGGCATTCCCTTACTACGAAGCAGGTTTGTAAGGGAGAATACTAAAAGATAACTGTATCACAACATTCAGTGTGTAAAGCTGATCGTTACATCCAACAATTTTTATGTGCGCTGAATAATGCGCTTTATGTGTCAAAAATGTATTGCTTCAAAGTGGGAACTCGCCATATAAAATTCATGTCTTCCGTAAGCGCAATGGTAAGCGAAACTTTTATGTTTCTCCCTTACAAACCTGCTTCGTTGGAAGCTCCATTTTTTATTGGGTGGAACTGACTCGTAAAGCGGCTCATACACTTGCAATAAAATTGTTCAATTTTACGATATTCGATGATGGCACAATATATTGGCAACAATCAAAAGACCTTTGATTTTTTTTGATTATTTTTTATAATATAATACACAATGGAAATAATATGGCGAATACCATATACAATAAAATTGCAAGTGTATGGGCCGCTTAAGAGTTTTGGCAAAACGTCTACGCAAGGCAGAGAAAGGGCGTTATTGTTTACATATTTTCTACGTATATTAGATTTGTTTTGTTTTTCTCACCTAGTTTTTTTGACATAAAGGTACAAAGGGATTATTTAGGGCGATAAAATTTGGCCTTAATATTTTCTATATAAAAGGTTTGATCAGTGTTAAACAAATTCCCAATTATTATATTATTTCTCTAATCGAAAATAGCAATTAAATCTGACATGAGATTTATCAAGCCAAAAATAAAAATATCAAAAATAAAATGTGTGCAATTTTTTTGATAATGAGGAATTATTGAATTATTCGTATAAGAGGATAATTAAAGCAGTTATCTCCACTGCAGATTGCCAGCCTTTTTTCAATCAGTCCTTTTTGACTTTAGATTAAAAATCAGTTCTTTTTTTATTTTTTGGTATTGCCAAATTCACACATTACAAGAATTCAACAAATGCAATTATATGGCATAACATGTTAGTTGGGTTATCTTATGAAAAAAATGGAGATAAATAGGAGTACTATAACAAAAAAAACTCACCTTGAAAATCGATGTATGTATTTGCTAGTGTACCCTGTAATGTTAAGAAAAAGTACCGTTAGCTTGTTTTGTTTGTTTTTAAATTTTGTTTCTATTTTTATTATATTATTGTAAAAATGGGCATTTAAGGTTGGCCACGAATTTAAAACATTTTAGACCTATCTGGTTTTTAAGTGATTGTATTTTTAAGCTTAAAGGTAAGTAATGAATGTTTTATTCCATTTTATGTTGGAATACATCAAAATATTTAGTTAGAAATGGCCAACAAATGGTCAACAAATAAATACTGATGGAAAAACACAGTAATTCCAAGCTACTTTAATGTTCCAGATCGAAGATTTACAATGGATTGGAACACATCAAGCTACATTGTACCTAAAAAATGTCAAGCAGCACCCTAGATCCCGAAAAACTACACCCAGGGAGGATAGCTTAATTTATAAAGCAGCTGTTAAAGATCCTTTCAAGTGCTTAAGTAAAATAAGAAACAAGATATCATCGCATTTCGGTATCAATATATCGTCCAGGACAATAAGAAGACGTCTAAATGAAAAAAACTTACGTGGGTGTATTGCACAACGTAAACCACTTGTGTCAAAAAAAATATTAAATCACGACTAACGTTTTCTAAGGATCACCTCAATATACCTATGACGTTTTGGAAAAATATACTCTGGAGTGACGAATCAAAGTTTTGCCGCTTCGGTTCGAATGGAAAACAGTACGTATGGCGCCCTCCAAACCTAGAACATCACCCAAAGTACACCCTTTAAACGGTTAAGCATGGTGGTGGAAATGTTATGGTGTGGGCAGCATTTTTCTGGCATGGTGTAGGTCCCATTCGCAAAATAAGCACTTAAATGGACCAACACATTAACAACAAAATACTGACAAGCATTATGATGCTATTCGCTGAAGACAACATGCCTTTAATGTGGAAATTAATGCATGATAATGACCCTAAGCACACTTCACGCCTAGTTAAGAGTTGCTTAGAGGAAAACAATATCACTGTGGCTAGCTCAATCCCCGGATCTCAATCCAATTGAGAACTTGTGGAATGATGTTGAGAAGCGTGTACGGGCAGTAAAGGCAAAAAAGTTGTGCGATTTATGGGAAGAAATCCATAATGGAACTTTGTAGGGCATTAGTTGCAAGTTTACCGAGGAGATGTGCAGCTGTGATCCAAAATAAAGGATTGCCCACCAAATACTAAGATTGTTTTATGAAGCTGAGCTTTTACTTTAGTGAATTAACTTTTATTTTGCCTATGTCCTTAATTCATGACCAGACTTTAACTTGTATTGTTAATTTTTTTTATGACATTACTAGGATCTTTCAAAAAATAACATAGATTTAAAAATTTTTCGATAAGGCGAAAAAATTATCAAAAATATAAAAGTGATACCTATGATGTCTTAAATTCGTGGCCACCACTGTAGATACGTACATATTTTTTATTATACTTTACATAGATACAATACTTAATATATGAAAACTACCTATTTACTTTTAATTGATTTACACTTTAACACATTATTTAATTAAAAAAGGCCATATTTTGTGGTAAATTACCATTTTTGTAATAAATTGCACTCATTTCACACTTCAAAACAATTATATTTTCTAATTTTCTCTATAAAAAATGTACTCTCTTAAAACACTTTACCAAAAATAATGATATTTCTCTTCTTTTGCATTTCTTATTTTGCTTAAAAGACTTTTATTTTATTTCCTTCTTTAAAAACACACAAACACTTTACAAACAACACAACTCACTTTCTGCTTCTGCCCACTGCAGCAAAACAAAACTGCGTCGCTCTTAATTTAACAGAAAACCAACAGAGACTGCGCTGCTCAAACTTATTCCCATGAAGAAATTTTCAAACTCACTTTTCATTAAGAAAAAACCAGTAATCTTAATATTTTTTTTTTATTAACTTGTTAACTAAACATTAAATTACATTTATTTCTAAAAATTATTAAATTTCCAACACTTTTAACTATTATTTTAATTAATTTAAACGAGAATTTACAATTAACCGTACGCGCACAATGAATACTTTCTAGAAACTAAAAGTGGAAACAAAAAGGAAATAGTACAAAAGGCAATAAAGAAACCGATTAGCTAGTTGATGTATGAGAGAGAAAGAGTTAGACAACGGTGAGCTTTTGTAATAGCAATAACAAAATAACAAGGCGAATTCATAAGACTGAATAGTTAAAAAGGAAATCAAAATGTAATTTATTGGCTGTTTGCAGAGATGGTTAATTGATATTGCCTAAAATAAATATGTACAGGGTCTTAAATAAGTTTTTATATTTGGTATTTTTAAATATTTATCTTTTTATAAGGATCAAAAAATGATAAAAAGTGCTTGGATAATAAATAGCGTTGCCATATTTGCCAATAAATTTAAGTTTTTTTAAGTATTGAAAAATTAATTTTTTTTATTTATGTCATATTTTTACCGTTTTTCTGCTTTATTGTGGAATTGCCTTCTAAATCAATTGTTAATTATTTGATTTAGTGCAAAATGTTATTATTTATTTTTTTTATATATGTATTAGGGATCTAACTAAATGATGACTTTATTAGGAATAAGTTATTTAATTATTTCAACACTAATGCCCAATTTTGAGGATAGTATTTAAATCAATATTAAGTTAATTTTAATAACAAACTTAAATCGTATTTAAAACAGATTGTTTTTTTGAGTTTTATTTGAAAAGTCTTATTTAATTAAGATAAAAGTATGGTAGCACTACTAAATACAAAAAAAAAAAAAAAATATATAAAAAAGTGTATTTATTTGCAAGGTGGTCTGAAAAAACAGCTGACTGTTAATGCTTTGCCTGTTGTTGTTGTATTGTTGTGATATTGAGGCCACATTGCTAAAATATTACAATGGAAACTTAAGTTGAAATTAATTGTACCACATCGGTGACTTAAGTTTCACTTAAGTTTTTAGTGAAGAAGAGAATTTTGTATTTAAAACGATTTTAAAAATAAATGTGTCTTAATATCAATCCTGAAAATTGGCCATAAATCCCATTTGACTGAATTTAAAAGCGAAAGTTAAAAATGTCCATTTTACAGCAGAACCGAAAGAACCAAAAAACTATTTCAAATAATAAATCGCCTTAAATAATGTATTTTTCTTCTTTTTTTCTTGTAAAACCTACCAGTTGTTTTGACAATGTTGCATATTATGCAAACTGTCAGTGAGATAGGGCCGTTTATTTTTTGTTAATGAAATCGCTAATTAGATCGAAAGGTAAAAAAATTGTTTGTATACTTATGTGTTGATCAGAATCAATTTAAAAGTCAATTTTTAATTTTAAATATCTTTTGCGTTTTAGGTTAAAATATACGTATATAAAAAGTATATAAAATTTACGAGAATAAATTTAGCGTTAAACAAGTAAGAAAGTATAGTCGGTCAATCCCGACAATATCGAGCCCTAACAGCGAAAATAACGTAAGCGACATGATTTTCAATTTTCGTTTTTTTTAATAAATGGATTTATTGGCAACACTTGCATCATCTCCTAAAATATCATGGTCACATAATGTACGGTTACGATTTTATAGCAAAAACAATTTTAGTGTAAGCGACAAATTTCATACAAAATTAATATGAAACAAAACAAAAAAGCTCTCTCCTGTAAAATTTGATTTTTGGCGCTTACATTATTTTCGCGGTTAGGGGTCGATATGATACCCTACACCACAGTATTAATAAACACATCATGCTTATGTGTCCATATTTATATGGATTTATCTATGTTTACAAACTTCACTAAAATCGGTTTGAAAACTTGCGAGAAGCAAAAATTGCCCATACCTCCCCTTGTGGTCCTATTTTTGAAAAGCTACATAACTTATGTGTCCATATAAATATATTTTTATGTATGATTTTAATTTCATTAAAATCGGTTTGATAGTTTCTGCGAGGAATAAATTTCCACCTATCTTCCCTCGTGGTCCTACGATTGGGCCCATTTTTAATAGGCTTGTGCCAATAAGAACCTATTTCCCAAAATTTATCAAATTATCTTCAAAATTGCGACCAGTACTTTGCGCACAAGGTTACATGTACAGCCAGCCAGCCAGCCGGACGGACATCGTTAGTTCGATTCAGAAAGTGATTCTAAGTCGATCGGTATACTTTAAGGTGGGTCTAACCAATATTTTAAGGCGTTACACACATCAGCACAAATGCATAATACCCTCTCCACTATTGTGGTGTGGGTATAAAAATAAAAAATAAATATAACCGGTTAACCGAGTGGTTTATTTTACATGCGATCCTATCACACAAATTAAAGTTTTGCAAAATTTTCTACTTTTAATGAATGCAAACTTGCTGTACGCTTTGTCCAAAATTACGAAAAACATTAATGTGTAAAATAACGAAGAAAACGATATTCAATTTATCTATTAATGACAACTTCTTCTTCTTCTTCTTGAAAACGTCAATTATTATTTTGTAATCGTGGACACTATTTCGAACATGAAATGAAAATTTCTCGAACAAAAATGTTGATGGTGGTTAAAATTTTAGCGATATTTAGCAGCATTTGTTGTGTTTCCTTACAAAAATATCATAAATATAATGCATGTAATTTTTTGGACAATTAGGAAAAAATTTGCATCTTTAGAGAGAGAGAGAGAGAGAGAGAGAGAGAGAGAGAGAATAATAAAATCAGTGTTGTCCTTTCTTTCAATCAGTACTTTTTGACTTTAGAATCTTAAGTACGTTGCTAACACAGAGGCGCCACGAGATAGAAAATATTGTGTTTTTTCTGTCTTTTTCTTCAAAAGCTGCCCTTTTAGCATTTTTGTTTTGATCACGCAATTTGTTTTGATAGAAGCGGCCTGTTTTTACACATTGCGACTTGACTACCAAAAAACGTTTTCTTTCTCTTTCTTCGAAAGCTGCCCTGGCATTATTTGGGCATTTTTCATCCGTCACTTTTTTCATATCTGAATGCTCTGTGGTTTCTAACTAAAATCGAATTATGAGGCCAAAACAAGAAAATAATATATGTTTTAAACTAAACACTAACAATTTATTTGTTCATATCAAAAAATAAAAAATTCTTTAAACGGCTGTAGTTCTTTAAGACGACATTTTAACACCAAATTGAAAAAATGAATAATATGTACATAGCTCAGATCTCATATTTGACACTTAAAATAGTTTATTAAATAACAAAACATTAATAATATACAAACAGCTGTAGTTTCCTAAATAGCGCTCTAATAAAGAAATTGAAGTAAATCTGTAATCACTTGCATTTCCCACTGAAAATCACAATTTCATAAACTTAAATTAAGAAGAAATTAAGAGTTTAAGTCTCCCAACAGACTTAAAGGAAATCTTGGAAAAAAATTTGTAAAGTTCTAAAAATTTTAAATATTCCTCTGCAATGTCTTCGTCTTAAAAAGTCTAGTGAGATTAAGTGGTACTAATTTCATAGTTACATATGCACTAACATTTTGTACTGGTTCAATCATTCTGTATTAACTTAAAATTTAAATATTTGCAGCAGAAGCCAAACAGTTTTTAATTTTACTTTGTAGGTATTGAAAACAATTGTTAAGCCAACCGGTTTTTACAGCGGCTAGATATGAATATTACATGTCGATAACGTAGCAGTTTTCCTACAAACTTACGGCCAACTAGAAAATATGATGCGACCACAAATGTCAAAATCAGTCACTTGTTTTGTGGTTGTCGACAGAGACATTTTGTTAAAAACCTCAACAAAATAAATTTTTAGTAGTGATAACAGATTTTCGTTAATTTGGCTTTAGATTTTCAAGTTGTCGAGAAAAACATATTTAAAGTTTTCCATATAAAAACCTCAAAAAATAAAATTTTAGTTGTGATAACAGACTTTCGTTATTTTGGCTCTAGCTCTTTTAGTTATCGTTATAGTTACGAAATTCTTTTTACACACCAACACTAAATATTTTTTTATAATTACAATTTTTTCCAGACACCACCACTTATAAAATTATATAGTTTTATTAGCCTGTTTGTAGAACGCGAGCGCAAAATTGACTCGTTCAACTTACATTTAATACAAAAACAAATTGTGAAATTTTGGTTATTTTTCAACTAAATTATTAGTACATTAGAACAAAAGTCCGAAAAATTCAGAGCCCTAGTCCAGGTGATGAAAATTTTTAGCTTTCGTATTTAAATTCAGTTAAAAAAAATTTAAGTATGGAAATAATAAAATGGCTAATTCTTCATCGTGCAGGCGTTTTTCAACAAAACTTGTCAAAACGGCCAACAATTACATTCCTTATACTTAAAAATAAGTAAAAAAATTTGGCTCTAATTGAAATAATTAACAATTGAGTAAGAATTTAATACCAAAAGAAAGCAGAAAATCTGTAAAAATATGAAATAATTCTAATCAAAAAATTTCGATAAATTAAAAAACCACTTTATTTATGTATTTGGTAACGCTGGGCACTGACACTTACTTCCATAGTCTGTGTTCATACGGCTCATGTCTTATTGACAAGATTGCTACTTTATAGGCGAGAGGGACAAGGGGAAAAGAAACGAGTACATAGATGCATGTACTGTCTTTACGTTTTGCTTTTTCATTCGTTGTTTAATTTTGTTATCGTTTTCAATATCAAAAAAGCAAATGTCGTCAACATGACATGAATCATTTGAACGCCAATTCATGTTCAAAGAAGAAAAAGGAAGAATCTTGCCAATAAGACATGAGCCGTATGAATTTATAAAAGATGACCATCTTAAAATTCAAAAACTTTGGAAGACCCAGTATTTACAATTGTATTTTATAAAATTAGAATTACCCATCTCAACAGCCAACACAATTTAATTTTTATTTCCTTTTAACTGTTCACTTGTAATATGTACTTCACATCACTGATGGGATTTGTGGTAAATTGTACCAAATTTGGAACAATCGAAACTTTATTGGTACATTGGTAAAATTCCTCCTTTTTTGGTACAATTTAAAAAGACCCACGAAGTTTTATCATTTCTTTGAGGTGCATTGACTAACTTTTCTCCTCAATAATACAATTTATAATAACATAAATCGGTGAATACATCGGTTTCAATTTATAAGGACAAAGCCTTCTGAAAATAGTAAGAATCGGTCCATGATTTCGCATGGCCCCCATACAAACTTCTTTCCGGAACAGTGTTTGTGCTCATAAACTATCTAATTATGTTGATACATATTAAGATTAAATTTGTACCAGACTTATTTTATTGCAATCTTAATCATCCTACCAAATTTTATTGGAATTGGTCCATATTTGACAATGGCTCCTATATAAATACTACTCCCCAAATAGTTTTTAATGCCACAACTTGCTTATAAATGTTGGTATTGATATAAAAATTGGCGACGATAAATTTTGTTATAGCTGCTATGTCATATTAAAATGTTCTGCTGGTAGGTCCAAAATTTACCATAGATCCCATATAAGCCGCCTTCCTAAAATCACTTAAGGGCAAACAAATCTCATACAGATGAAGATATCTTAAAAATATTTATAACAATAAACTTTGACCTGAATCTAAACCCTCTAACAAGATTTTGTTCTGGCGGGTTCTGGTGTACCCAAACAGGGTACACTATCAAAAATTTGTCTTTATATTCCGTGGTGTGGGGTATTAAATGCTCGGGCTTAACCGACTTTACTTTCTTACTTGTTTTGTTTTTGTTATTATAGAATTATAGAATACATAACTTCTAACTTCACTTATTGTTGACGTTGGAGAGATTGAAAGAAAAACATAAAAATTGTTAGTCTTTCATTATAACGGGTGGTTAAATTCTAATGTGAACCACACCTAAACATCAATATTTTTCTGTATTTCATTTGACATTTCTCAATTTCAGACTAACTCAATTTGAACCATGGAAAGATACACAATCGAGCAACGCGTTAAAGATATTCAGGCTTATTACGAAAATGGGCGTTCAAATCATAATGCATATCAGCTTCAGTGATGAATGTTGTACCACCTCAGTGGGTTCGTCAATAAGCAGAATTGCCGCATTTGGGCGAATGATAATCCAAGAGTGATTGCCGAAAAGGGAAAGCACCCACAAATAGTGGGGGTGAGTTCCAAAACATCAGTTGCAAAGCAACTCGCTTTTTTAAGTGCTTTCTACCAAGCAACCGTGAAAAATTTTACAATGTTATCTGTACCAAAGTTCACTAAAAACAATATCGATGCGTACACAATAATCAAACTAGATATAGTTAAACTCTATGATACTTTTTTGACTTTGGCTGCAAAGTATTATGATGTTTAGGAACTCAGCCTGGCTGTTTGGTGTGGTTTATGGGCTGGCGGTATCATCGGGCCGTATTTTTTCATCGAAAATTTGGACCATCGGATGGAGGTGTGCCACCGAGTAGCGGCGGCCATTTGGCCGATATTTGTTCCAAACATAATTGAACCATACCAACATTATCATTATAAAAAGAAATGACAATAATTTCCCAAATAATTTCTGTTTTATTCAAAATCAACATCGGCCCTTTATGTATGCTCTTTTATTTAATAGCGAAATTTTGGTACAATTTATGTCAATTTGGTACAATTTTGCCATTGAGACGGTACAATTTAAGAATTTCCAGATCCCAACAATGCTTCACATATATTTCATAATCACCTCATTATGTTGTTGTTATTGCTCAGTTATTACAAAAGTTCCCTCTAACTCTTTCTATCATACACCAAGTAAACCAAACGGTTTTCTTATTGCCTTTTTGTTTTCACATTTAGTTTGTAGAAATTTTAATGGTGCGCGTACGGTTAATTGTAAATTCTCGATTAAATTAATTAAAATAATAGTTAAAAGTGTTGGAAATTTAATAATTTTTATAAAAAAATATAATTTAATGTTTAATTAACAAGTAAATGAAAAAAAATTTTAAGATTATTTGTTTTTTCTTAGTAAAAAGTTAGTTTGAAAATTTCTTCATGTAAAGAAGTTTTATGGACAGCGCAGTCTCTGTTGGTTTTCTGCTAAGTTAAGAGGGGCGCAGTTTTGTTTTGCTGCAGTTGGCAGAAGCAGAAAGTGAGTTATGTTGTTGGTAAAGTGAATGAGTGTTTGTATGTTTTTAAAGAAGGAAATAAAATAAAAGTCTTTTAAGCTAAATAAAAAATGCAAGTAAATGCAAAATAAGAGAAATATCATTGTTTTTGTTAAAATGTTTTAAGAGAGTTAATTTTTTATAGAGTAAATTATAAAATATAATTGTTTTGAAGTATGAAATGAGTAATTTGTTAGAAAGATGGTAATTTACCACAAAATATGGCCTTTTTTTAATAAAATATGTGTTAAAGTGTAAATCAAATCAAATCAAATTAAATAAATAGTTTGCAGATAATATTGTAGCTATAATAAAAAGTATGTACCTACATCGATTTTTAAGGTGAGTGTTTAGTTATAGATAAATGTATGTACTAAGTAAAATAAAATAGGTTCTGGATTCAATTTATTAACAAGCTAGCCTTTCCCTGCCAGGTAAGCCCCAACATCGATACCATATGCTTGACAATTCTTGGCTTCATTGGCCCTTAGGGGGCTTCAAAATTAGCTGAAATATAAAATAACACAATTTTGCCACATTTATACTTCTCTGTGTTTCATCAACATCAAAAACTTCTAAAAAAAACTCTACAGCTTGCCAATCTTTGTAGCAGAGTTGCCAATTTAGCGCCTTTGGCGCTAGATTTAGCGCTTTTTAACTGTCGAAAAGGCGCATATTTTTTCCTTAGCGCTTTTTTTAAAAAGAGCGCTAAAATAGCGCTTTTATTGATACCAACATTTTTTCACTTTTATTTGCATACATTAAAATCAAAACACATTAAACCAAAATTTGTTTCCGTTTTGTAAATACTTTACTCTGAAAAGCATTCTAAACAAGGAAAGAAGTTTATTTTCTAAAGAAATACATTTCGTTTCTTAAAACAAGAAAATCCAAAAAAAATAACTGATTTTAACTTGTTTTGTTCGTATTAAGTAAAAGTTTCTTAAATAAAGAAACATTTTCTCATGATTAAAAAATTCACGTTTTTGGTATATGATCAACAATTTCAAGAAGCATTTATTCAGACTAATATGTCTGATTTTATAATAGAATCAAGAAACAAATGCTAGCGATTTCTTTAAATTTTTCCAGAAAATGCTCCAGAATGGTTTGATTCAATTAGTTTTTATTTAGATCGACATGTTAACAAATCAATCAAAAGGTTCTTATTTTTTTATATTAAGTTTTTTTTTTTTTAACTAACTAGTGCTATACGTTTTTATGGAAAAAATGTTGGCTTTTCTTCTGATTTTATAAAATAAAAAGCAGCAAAAACTTGATCTAAAATAAATTTTTTTTAGCTGTATTTTAGAAAATTTTCGCTTTGAGTCATAACTTTTTGCTTAAACCAGGCAAACACAGATTAATATAGAATAAGAAATTTTTGGCTTGGACGAGAAAAGTGCAAAATTTTCGTGGTTCAAGACACATTTTCTGGTGATTTAGTAAATAATTCTTTCTGTGTATATTTGAAATTATATTTCTTTAATTTTCCTGAAATATCAGAAAAGACAAAAAAAAAAAATCGATCTAGAGAACTTGATTATGTGATTTTAATTCACTTTAGAGCTGCCATCGGCAACCTATACTATTACATTTTGCGATTATATGCGTTGTATGAATTTTACATCATATATTTTTATTTAAAACGATTTTTTTGACAGCCAGTGTAATTAAAAAAACTTGGTTCTTAAACATTTCATTAAGTTTTTTATTAAAATTTTATTTAGCCCTTTTTAGCGCTTTTTGATTGGGGACAAGGCGCTTTTTGATTAGAAATAGTTCACAACCCTGCTTTGTAGGTACTTTTTATTCTTATATTTTGTATTAGTTGTTTTTGTTTGGCTGTAGGTCCAAGTAAATAAATAAAAATTAAAAGCTTCGTGATTTCTGTTTTTATATTTTTATTTCCAATACTTCGGTAAGCGTCGCTAACAGTGCTGCCACAACTAATAAAATTTTTACAACTAAAATTTTTGAAAAAGTTACCAAATGTAAAAAAATATAACCAAATTTAAAATGCCTTTTATCAATTGAGAAAATCATTAAAATTTATTTTAAGTTGCATTGTAATACAAAGGTTGTTTGCACTTTATAATAAAATAATAATAATTAGTTTGGGGTAATTTTGTCGAACTACTTATGGTTTTTAATCCAAATTTTTAATATTTTAATATTAGGCTTAAGTTCATCAAATGTAATTTTCATTAAATTATTTTATTTTTTATGAAGAAAGGAATTTTCTCCTCTGAGGAGATCGAGCGGTTGCGATCGAAACATGTCAGGGTAATCTGCCGGCCAGGGTTCGAGCCCGGCTACAGTCATGAATGAAAAATTTTCAATAACAATTTTAATTAATTTTCATGTTGTAAAACTTCCTTTCTTCAAAAAAAAAAAAAAATAATTTAATGAAAATTACATTTGATGAACTTAAGCCTAATTAAAATATTAAAAATTTGGAGTAAAATAATAATTATAAATCAAGAAAACAAAACAAGAAATGTAATTCTTTTACATATTAAAAAAATAACGAGAAACTAAATTAAAAGTTTTTATTTAATTGAAACTTTTTTCGTAAAAAAAAATTTTTTTATTTTACAAGAGTTAAACCCGTAAAATTTCCATACTAAATTCAGTATATTAAAAGTTAATAAATTGAATATTTTTTAATAAGCCAGTTTTAATAACAAAAATGGAAAATGGTTTTTCGCTTTTTAGCTGCTATTGACAGGACTGTCAAATGTGGCGATTTCTTAATCCTTTTGTCGATGGAAATTTTCATTTGGCGATTATTTTGGCGAAATTTAAAACGATTGGCGGTATGCGAAATGCATTTTATATAAATATTTTCTAATTTACATATACACTCAAAAAAGTTTTACATTGTTACTGTTTGTAGTTTATTTAACAGTTTTCCGTTTAGTTAAAATTAAACCAAAATATAGTTATTTGATTGATTGATTTTATTTTTATTTCATATAATATTAATATTATTTACATTTGACTTAAAGTAGTAAAGAGTTTAAGAACATTTTTAGGAACGTTGTTTAAAAAACAAATTACAAAAGACGAACGAAATTTCCGTTCATTTAAAATATTCAGTTGTTTTTTTTTTTTTTTTTTGTTATTTAAAAAAACATAGTTTGTTTGATTTTTTTTCTTATACTCCTCTACAAGGAAAACAATTTTATTTCAAAAATTGTCCGGGAAAATAGACAAAATCAATTGGTAAATATAATTTTTTTTTTTTTTTAAATCTCGCTTAAAAATAAAATAAGATAACAATTTTTTCAGGGACGGTATTATTCATTCAATTATGCACAATTTTTCTGGAGATAAGAAATATTTAAAAGAATGTTAACAAGGTACATTAGGGAAATAACTTTTTAACAATTTTTTAAAATATCAAAATTGGCATAGCACAGTCCGATAGAGCATAAACAATTTTAAAGGAACGTATATTTATTTTTTCTCTGCGGTAAAAAAAGTTCACGCACCAACCGCGATGAAGTTTTTAAAATTTTGTTTCGTTAAGAAAAATTAATAATATGTTTATTTAAAACAAAAAATAGGTCAAGTATGAAATTTTATTAATATTAAGAGATGGTAAGACATTTTTCCGCAAACTAAAACGTAACTTTAACATTTTTTAACCAAAAAAAAAAAAAAAAAAAAAAAAAATTGAAAAATAATAAAAAACACCGTATAAAATTATAATTGTTCAATATTGCATTGGTTTAAAAAAACCAATTGGTGCGTGAACTTTTTTGAGAAAAATTACAAAATATTATGATTTTCGTGGTTACTAGGACATGGTTGACCTCATGGTACTATGCCAAAAAATTGGTTATACCCCTAATGTACATATGTACATCTATCCCACAAAATACCACTAAATCCCAAATGTTTTTCTAATTTAGTTCTAGTTAAGAGCTCAAACGACGACTGGGCGAATTTAATGAACTGTGCCATAAAATTTGCCTTTCCTTATTGAAATAATAAATTCTGTAAAAGATCTCATACTTGCTGAAGTCGATAATTATGAAATTAAAATCTGTTTTCTTGCCTTTCATAGATGCTAAAAATCAAATAAAACTTTAACGGGCTTGTTGTTTAAAAGAAAGTGCTTTGTTTGCATTTTTGTTGCGCACGCAATATAACTTATTTGTGTAAAATAAAAAGGCACACATTCTTATACTTTTGCATTCAAGTAGTCATTGTCCACTCGATGAGACGCTTTGTTAACATCAACAACAATAACAACAATAAACCACTCGATGAGACGCTTTGTTAAAATTAACAACAATAAAAACAACAATAACAAGTAAAAAATTTTATCATTTTGCGAAGCACTAAGGGAACATTTAAAAAAATAAGCGCACAAATATGCGCTACGACATACAGAAATGCAGTAAAGTTAGTGAAAGAACTCTCAACAACTTTTATTAAAAAAAAATAACATTTCAAGTGCTACGGCATTCCCTTACCACGAAGCAGGTTTGTAAGGGAGAATACTAAAAAATAACGGTATCAAAATATTCAGTGTGTAAAGCTGATCGTTACATCTACCAATTTTTATGTGCGCTGAATAATGCGCTTTATGTGTCAAAAATGTATTGCTTCAAAGTGGGAACTCGCCATATAAAATTCATGTCTTTCGTAAGCGCAATGGTAAGCGAAACTTTTATGTTTCTCCCTTACAAACCTGCTTCGTTGGAAAATCCATTTTTTATTGGGTACAGAACTACTGTACTTTTTTGGATGATAAAAAAAGTCTCCTGTTTCTATGGAAATTGTTTGTACCTACACTGAAAAAATTTTCTTCACAGATCCAATGAAATTTACATTAAAATTCAACCTATGTAACCCTTCATTGGATTAATGAAGGATTAATAAAATCAATGACAAAATTTTCATTGATTTTATGAATCCTCATTGAAAAAACGGATAAAATAAACGTTTGTCATTAAACTAATGCACAATTTTCATTGATTTTATGAAACATTTCATTAATCCAATGAAGGGTTACATAGGGTGAATTTTAATGTAAATTTCATTGGATCTGTGAAGAAAATTTTTTCAGTGTACATATGTGCATTTAGTTTAATTTCAACTTTTTCTTGTACTACATAGTAACTGCTGAATGTCTACATGAGAAATAATTGATTGATTTCTTGCATTTTTTGTTTGTTTGTTTTTTTCTTTGCCAAAACAATCATTGTCGGACTAAACACACAAACATCTTAATTGACAAACGAATCTAAACGATGGAATAAATAACAAAGCAAGATGTGCATTATTTGAATGACTGCAAACCAGCAGCGAATGTTTGCGGTTCCGCAAGTTTGATTGTATGACCGCAAGTGAGTGTATTTGTTGGTGTTCATTTACTGCGATTTTTTTGTAATCGCAGAAAGCCGTTCTCTGATATGAGCTCATTTTTCAATCATAAATCATACTCTCGTTGTGAGAAAATGGTACCCTACAGATGAATCACCTGAAAGAATCATATATGATACAATTTTTGATCCTTTTAATGTTAGTTTTTATAATCATTATTGAATCATTTTCGTCTCATTTTTCAATCGTAAATTATATAGTTTTTGATTATATTTCATATCATTTTTTCATTGCCATGTTTTTTAATTTTTCTCCGATAAAATCAGCACCATTATGGCTTTTGATTATTCAAACCAGCTTTATTTTGAACCAAAAAAAGAAGAAAAGAAACTATTTGCACTAACATTTATGCTCATAAATTGTCAATAACTTGTGGGCTTCTTTTTTATCCAAGCTTTTTTTTATTTTTTTGATTTGGCAAAAACAAAAATTCAAAATATTTTAAAATCATTATTTAAATCATATATTAAACATATAAATGAATCATATATGAATCCATTTTCTATCACTCAAGTGATAAATCCGTTTTTCATCATCAAAACTGATCTGAAAAGATTCATTTAGGTAATTTTTACAAAAAATAATCACCCAAATGCTAGCTGGTTGGGTATTTTATGCATACATACATATAAATTGTCTATTGTTTGACCTTAATTTTTTTAAATTTGTATTTATTTTATTAAGCTTGAGGTCTATTTTTTATAAAATTACTTATTTTCTTTAATCCGATAACAATTTTTCGTTGTTATTTTTCCCTGAAGAAGTCACACAAAGGCGTGACAAAATATGATATTGAACAAAAAATAAAATAAATATTTTTATAAAGTCGGTTCATTACTTCACCTGGTCCTCATACAAGCAAGTATCCTCTCGAAATTAAGGTTTTTGGTTCGATTTTTAATGCTATGGTGAAGGGTATATACGATTTACCATAGCCGAATATAGCACTTTAAATTGTTTTATTTAAATCATCTTGCCTCAAACTTTTTTCTATATTGACTGAAAAATGGGGTAATGGTTTAATGTTTTGGACACAAACAATTGTATTAAATAATCACGGGAATTTTGCTTTTGCCAATATATTTTTTAGGGAAGAGACAAACAATTTCGAGGACAATTTTCACAATAGGGATAAATATGAAAATTAAGGCTGCCTTCTGTCTAAAGATATACGTTTTTCTAATAAACAAACATATAAAACTATTTAAAATTATCTTATTTCGAAGACTAAGGGGCTTATAGTGTAAAACGCAACGCCAACAGTTTCATTGAAAGCATAAACAAAATCAAAAATATATTATAAATTTGTTGTTACTTTCTACAGAAATTCATATTGTTTGTTCAATTTTCAACGCTACAAAATATGAGGGGCTTGAAATTTTAAAATTCAATATGAATTTATAGAAAGTCCCAACATAATTATAAAATATTTTTGATTTTGTTTTTGCTTTCGTCACTTTTTTAGAAGAAATCATAAAATCGTCACTTTGCTAATTTCGGAACAAAAAATCGTCAAAATGACAATAACAAGTCAAATCTGGCGCCCTGTTTTTATTATAATTATTTCTTTTGTTGACGTTTCGATTTTATTTGACACTTAACTACTGGAAATATTCCAGTTATAACAGAATCTGTGTTGTCTGTTTTCGCATTCAAATACAGAAACACATTTTTCTCACAAATCGAGAAACGATGGAGTTTTTTGTTTCACACTTCATGAAAAAAAACTTTACGATAAGGGAAATACAGAAAAGAGCGACTGCTCTTAAAATCAAGAAAAACTACGCTCATTTAAACAAAATAATTGAAAATCTCCACTGATTAAAACATCATTTGTTTTCGATTTCAGAACATGGCGTTTTTAATGTAAAAATCACAAATGACAATATTTTCTTAAAGCTAGATTACACTATTACACTTTGTATTAATACATGTCAAAAACTCAAGTAATATGACAAAGTGTGATAGTGTGAATGCAATGTGTCACGAAAATGAAAAGTATTAAGAAAAAAGTTTGACATCCCATACGACTTCATCGTTTTTTGAAAAACTTCTAAACAATAATACTTTTCATTGGATCAGGGTTGCATTTTATTTCATGTGTGAGTGTTTATTCTTTGTGTGATGGTGTGAACACAAACTGTCATGTTACATTAGATTTTTTGACAGTCGCAACAAAACTCATTAGATTTCTATATCACAAAGTATTATGGAATACGTAAGACTTGTGAGATAGTGTAATCTAGGCTTTACCAAATATCTTATAAAAGTTATTTGCTTGCTGTTTTGAAAGGGTTTTTTTGTTTTCGAAAAATTATAAAAAACACTTCCGTTAACTGGTAACAAATATGTAATGAACAAATCGTAGTTCACAGTACAAATTATTCGAGCTCGTAAATAATTGTATCAAGAAAAACATATTCGTACGTATTATTATTTTAGAAAAAAGTAACCAAAATTAAAAAAATATTCACATCTCCACATTGAAACAAAATATAACCAATTTTGGTTAGAAAAAACCAAAAACGGCAGCTCTGGTCACTAACCATCTTCAGGGGTCTGAAAACAATTAAAAACTACTAACAAAACTTCTCAAAAACATTTGTTTCACTTACTATTGGATGTTCTTAACTTCTTTAGAAAAAAAAGTGTCCAAATAAACTTAATATTTTGGTCGAAATATACTACATATTTCTGTACTGTGGTGCAAACCAAAACGGCTAGGAATTAAAACGAAAGAATTTTGTTATTCTATTTTGGTTTAGTTATGCTCCGCTTTGAAATGTGTTATTTCTCTTAGATCCACTTTTTGGGTTTGAGATTTAAGTTAATTTTATTCTATAATTGGCTAATCTGAGAATTAAGTTAATCTAGTATCAATTGAATTTGATATTTTTGGGTGGTGGCTTAAACCATGTAGCGCTACCATACAGAGCACAAATACATGGCAACATTTTTTTGCAAATATCAACTTTCTATCAAGCAATATGGATGTTTTCAAAGAAGAAGAAGAAAATGCTCGAATTTAATATTGTTTACAAGGTAGAAATTTTTTGCGTTTAAAGAAAAAATATATTACAGAAAAAATATAGAATGGAAAAATTATATAAAAACGCTAAGCAATGTTTTTAAATGTATGTTTTGTTTATATTTTTGCAAGTTCTTTATGTTAAACATGTGTATGTTGACAGTTTAAGTTAAGGTTTAAACCACTACCGTTGACCGCTTAAGCTAGCAAAAAAAAGTTAAAAAATACAACTCAAAAAGTAAATACGGAGATTAAAGTTAATTTAATCGCTAATCTCTATCCCAAAAAGTGGCTGTTAGTTGTTATACAAAAATATACACAGAAAAAATTATTGCCGAATTATTTTCAAACAAACGCTTGTTTGGAAATGTTTTTAATTTCTATAAATTTTTTTACTGATTCAAAAAATATTTTTGATTGATTTTTATTTAACCAACAAAAATGTGGACAACTCTTCAAAAATATAATAAACGCGTTATTGGTGTCAAGTTTTCATAATTTTGTATGAAATATTTAACGCTCTTTAATGTTGTCGTCTTTTTGCATTTTTATTTCACACTTCTTTATGTGTTATTATGTGAAATATAAGAACAACAACAAAAAACACACACAGTCTATTTTTGGACGCTTTAAAAAAGTGCAACTATAAGAAAAACAATAGCAGAAACAACATTACAAGAAACAAAATCCCGTGTTCAATTTTTTAAAACTGTTTGGTTAAATACATCAAATAGGAAAATAGAATGATGACGAAAAACATATCGAGTCGGTCTGCTGCCGTTTTTGGTAACTCATTTCATTCGGATATTAAATTTACAATTGAAAGTGAAAGTGAAATTCAAGACTATCATATTTAGACACCTTGATAATTAGAAATGGAAATGGAGTATCAATAGATTGGTATCAGAAACCAACATCTTCTGGTAGAATTATTAATTATTTTTCAAAACATCCAAGGAGAATAATAATTAATACTGCTAAAAATAATTATAAAAACAGTTCTTAAAATAAGTGATTCAGAGTTTCATTGGGATAATAAAAGGAAAATTTCAAAAATTCTAACAGAGAATATTTTTCCTAAGCAATTAATAACAGATTTATTAATACAACATAATAATTACAGATTTAACAACCATAATAGTATAACAGAACAGAAAATTTATAAATCAGTAACATTTATTCCAAAATTTTCAGACAGATTAGCAAAATCAGATATATATGATAATACAATATACAAAATAGCTTATAAATCTTTCAACACAGTAGGTAAACTATTTACTAAAACGAAAGACAAAATTAAGAGGATGGAAATGTCTAATATTGCTTATCAGATACTTTGTAAGGGTAATAATAGTGCACAGTGTAATATGGTATATATAGGTACAACAAAGAATAAATTGAAAACTAGGGTAGCAGGACATAAGTCAGATCAGAAGTATAGAAATATTCAACAAAAAACAGCTTTATCAAGTCATTGTGCTAATCTAAACCATTATTCAGATTTGGATAATACAAAAGTTTTAAACACGGAAAATAATTACAGACGTGGATTTATTTTGGAAATGCAACAAATTATAAGAGTTCCAACAGTCTCAAGAATTAATTTTAAGTCAGATACTGAAAATGTAGCACAAAATTATAGACATTTAATTTTTAAAAATAGAAACGGAAGTTTAAAATTTATGTATAATGATTTGTATTGAAAGTTATTTTTATATTCAATTACAAAATTTTTTTTCAATTTTGTCATTTTATTGTTAATTTTGTTTTTTAAAATTGTTAATTTTGTTTTAAAAAAAAAAAAACCCTGAAGAAGGCACTCAAAGGAAGTGCCGAAATATTGGTGAAAATAAATTTAAAAAATAGTTTGTTATATAAAACAATAAGACCTTAATCTCGAATATTTAATTTACATATTAAAATAATAAAGGTCGAATAAAAATACATATTATATATATATAAAATAAAAATCTATTGTCTACCAAAACTTATATTTTTACCAGCGTTTTTATTTTGATTTTTTTTTTTATAAATAAAAATGCTTTTAATTTCAGAAGAAATAAAAGATCTATAATTATACCCTCCACCACAATTAGTTGTGAAGAGGGTATATTAAATTTGTCATTCCGTGTGAAACTTTTTTATCATTCATCTCAGACCCCATAAAGTATAAATATTCTGCGTCCTTGAGTAATTCTAAGTCGATTTAGCCATGTCCGTCTGTCTGTCCGTCTGTTGAAAACACGCTCACTTTCGAACAACTCAAAAGAAATGAACAAACTTGGTGCCAAATTGCTTGTAGTTATCCTAAGCAGTTTGGGATTGAAATCCAGCAAAATCTGTTGAGTAGGACCAGAGCTATGATTCAAAATTTGGAACCACCACCTAAAAAAAATTTATAATTTTGTTACAAAAAATAACATAAATGCTGGAACAAGGCACGGAATGAGATAAGATTTTGCAAAAATTCGTTTTATTTGACTGGAAATTACGCTGTTAAATTTCGTGAAGATACGTCCATAATTTACCGTAAGCTCCATATAAACCCTACTACCGGAAAACAGTTTAGTACGCCTAAAACCGTAAAAAATAAAGCTAGCGTAACAAAATTTGGTACGTCGCAGAAATAACACTGTTAAATTTCGTGACGATCGGTCCATAATTTACCTTAGGCCCCATATAAACCCTACTACCGGAAAACAGTTTAGAACGCCTAAAACCGTAAAAAATAATGCAATCATAACAGAAATTGGTATGTCACAGTTTTAAAGGACTAGAAATGACGCTGTGAAATTTCGTGATGGTCAGTCCATAATTTACCCTAGGCCCCATATAAACCCTACTACCGGAAAACAGTTTAGTCACCTAAAACCATAATTAATAACAAATCGTCACAGTTTAAGATAATAATAACATCACACAGATATAACTCCTTAAATATTCGAACTGTCGATGGAGGGTATCAAAGATTCGGCACAGCCGAATATAGCACTCTAACTTGTTTTAATTTTATTTTATCAAAACAAGTGCAGTTTTATTTAAAAAAATCTTTCTTTAATTTATTTTAATAACTTTTACAAATCACAAACATATTATGACTTCTTAGAAATATGTAAAGCGCCATAAAAATGATTACAATTACATTTACCCATCTCTGCTAACCATTAAAAACAATTATTTCTTCCCTCTGATTAACAAAAGCTGCAAATACCATCAAAAAACCTGCGATTTCATTAATACATGGTACACAAGGCGAATTCGCTGGAAGTTGAGGTTAACTCTGCAACAATACTGCTTTTGTGATCCGATTGTAAAAAATTTAGTTAGTGCTGGTTCACACAGGTCAAGTTTGACTCTTCAAGTCTCGAGCTTTTAGGAGAGAGGGGTAAAGAGAATGGAAAGGGGTACATACTTGACCGTACCAGTCAGTTTTGTATTTTTCTTTTCTTTTTTCATCCGTAATATAATAAAAAGCTACAAAGTTGAAGGAAAAGAAAACAAAAATTAATTTTGTGCATGAACGTGAACGCAAGTGCAAAAGAAAATTTAAATAAAACTGTTCAAGTAAACTTGACCTGTGTGAACCAGCACTTAGTAAACAAAGATTTTTGTTTATATAAAAACAGTATTTTAAAAACAAACGTTGACAACACCCCCACAAAAAAAACCAGATGTTGAGTTGATCCCACCATCTAGTGAATTCGCCTTAAGTGTAACATGCTGTTATTTTTATTGAACAAAGTCTCGGTTTTCCCATATTGTCTTCTTTTCTCGCTTTCTCTGTCTTTCTCTCTCTTTCTATCACTTTCTCTCTCTAAATTCAAAGTTTTCTAACGTCATTTTTAGTTTCTAAATAATTTGTATCAAGGCGAATTTAACCAAAGAAGGTTTCTCTTCATTTTAGTACATTAAGGTTACTCTTCGTCGAATCGACGAACTTTTTAAAAAATAAATTCTAGCGGAACGATTTTTAAAGTTAAAAATAAACAAAAATCTGTTTTAGTAAAGTGTTTTATTTAGAAATAAAAAAAATATAATATAAAAAAATAAAAATTCTTTTTTCCCTATAAAATTCGATACGAATTTGAACGCCTTTTTTTAATTAATTAACTTTTTTAACAACAAAACCTAAAAAGGTAAAAAAAATAATAACTTTTTTCTTACTAAGCCTTTAAAGACAATCAGTCAAATAAAACAAAAGAGAAAAAATATTTAGTTATATGCCTTATATTAACCATGAGTCTCATGGCATGAGACACAAAGTTCAACTTTATGTTCATAACAGATGCTTTTCATGCATATATTTCATGTACTTTTCGTCGTTCTGCGTTTGCTATAGGGACACAGGTGACAAATTTTACGCTCTTTTGATCCTTTGACAACATTTTCGACGGATTCTTGTCGATTAGGTATTTTATTTTGAATTTTTCCCATAATTAAGGTCTGCAAGGCAGGTGTCTCGAATCTGCCTTTTAAATAGGGAGCCACAAGAGGTTAATAAAAAATTTTCAGGTACTGTCGTCGGTTTTGGTTTTTCGATCTTTATGTAACATATTGTGAGTATTTTTATGACGTGCTGACAAAGGCCATGTTTAAAAGTCCAAAAAATAGACACAAAAACTTACGCTAAAGTTACTCTTCGTCGTTGTGACGAGTACACACCTCTGAATTTCAACTTTAAAAAAATGAGGATCCAGCGTACGTCTGCTCACTGCAAGCATTCGGCATCAGCTAACGTTGTTGGCAAAAAGGGCGTTTTTTGAACACTCATAAAAAAGTTATATGATAAAAAGTAAATGAGCTTTGTCGATTCGACGAAGAGTAACCGTGCAGGGTTAAAAAGGTAAGTGCAACTCTACAACTACAAAAAGCCACATGTATTTTGTTTTTGCATTTAATGCTTCTTGTCAAAAACACTGAACACCAACGCATTTTTTTATTCAAAATTAAAATTTTTACTTTTTTAAAAAAGTCATTAATAATTTCACTTTAATTATTCGCAGCTTTTTATTTTTTTCATTATAAAATAAACATATTAAAAAAAAGTAACTTCTCCTCATAAATGTTTTCGGTTATTTTGGCGCAAGACACAAACAAAAGTATATTTTTCCGTTTGGAAACTGTAATTCGCCGTGAAGACAGCTGATGAACGGCTGCCGAGTTGCATCCACCTTGTTTAATTCGCCTTGATTTGTATGGTTGATTGTGGGTTAATTTTTCTAACTATGAGCATTAAACCACAAATGCTGCTAAATATCGCTAAAATTTTAACCAACATCAAAATTTTTAATATCATATTCGAAATAGTGTCCACGATTATGGGAATATAATAATTGACGTTTTCAAGGATGTTGTCAATAATCAGTGCTGCCAAAACTTGGTGACAAAAATGGCTAAATTTACGGGGAAAAATGGGCTAAAAAAATAAATAAAAACACGTTAAAATTCAATAACAAAACAGAAATAATTAATTTAAAGTTGTCAATTTGTTTAATAAGAATAAACGTAAATTGATATTAAAACTAATTAATATTAAAAAATTAAATCATCGAAAAATTCGATGTCGTTATTGTTCATCTCATACGAATCACTCACTCATTAGTTTCAAATAATCATAAGTTTTAAATAATTTGAAGGTAAATCATTATCACGACAACATTTACCCAACCTTTTGAGTCCAGATCTACAATAAAAAACAAGTAAGAAAGTATAGTCGGTTAAACCCGAGTTTATGATACCCTACACCACATTAGAACCTTTGTACCAAATTTTATCAAATAATCTCTAAATTGCGACCTGTAATTTGCGCACAAGGTTTACATGGACAGCAAGCCAGCCGGACAAACATCGTTAATTCGGTATACGTAAAGGTGGGCTAAGGACTAATATTTAAAGGTGTTACAGACATCAGCACAAATGCATAGTGCCCTGACCACTATTGTGGTGGTGGTATAAATATAGTATTGTTATGGTAAAAATATTTACCTAATTGATAAAATCGAATTAACGGTTGCTTAATGTAACCTATTTCTCAATTTACTTTTAACGATGTTTACTTGGCTAAACACCCTCTCTACTTCAGCATTAGACCATCGAAGTGAGAGCAACTTCAGCATTAGACCATGGAAGTGAGAGCAACTTTATAGTCAATTCTGAAATTTCTAAAACAATTTTGTTACCGCCTGCATCCCTTTATTGAAATACTTGCAACCAGAAAGAAACAGCGATGTTTGTTTTGATCGATTTTATAAATTTAATAGTGGAATACTGTTCCTTTATTTTGAAAGATGTTTCAGCATCATCGTTTATAGCGATTTTCAACTTTTGTAAAAGTTGTGATTTAAATTAAATGCGTTTTGTTGTTCAAAATGGTTATTTTACTTTTATAAATTTTTATAATAAAATCTAGCCACTTAATGGCTAAATTGGCAACACTGTCAATAATACATATCTTCTTCTTTTCTTCATTATTATAGATATTGATGTTTTCCGAAATTTTGGACGAAGCGTACAACAAGTTTGCATTTATTAAAATGTAATGTCGATCCTACGAAATTTGAAACAAAAGGAAACTTTGCATGTAAAATAAACAACTCTGTTTTAAAGAATTTAATTTTTACACGCAAAAATGTAAATTTTATCAACTTTTTATATATCGTGACCTTAAATGCAAACGCGCCTAACTAACCAAAAATGAAAAATCGACTTTTCTTTGATTCTGATGTATTTGCATCAACACAAATGTACATTCACAGAAAATTTTTCACTTTTCGACTAAAATTAGCGATATTAGTAACAAAAAATAAACGGCCCTATCTTTCACTGTCAAAACTGGTAGGTTTTACAAGAAAAATATATTAACCCTTTTGCGGACACCATTTTTGGAGAAGGGTTTCCCGTGGGACACCTGCTGTATCTCCGTTACTAGGCAAGATAGGAAAATTCTGAAAACACGAAATTTCTAGAAATTTAAACTTTACAATGCCAAAAAATAAGGTTTTGTTTTTGTCATACGTTTACTTATGACTTTAATGTGATACAAAAACAGCATGACGTTTTTAGACGTCAGACGGATATACACGTCTAGGCAAATAACGAGTCCAAGCTTAACATCTTGCGTGTGGACGAAATTTATATTTAGCCTTGTAAAAGACACAAGCCCAAAAAAATGTTTTATTTCCTTTGCACTTGTGTCTTCGAAAGATTTATAGCGAGAACATATTGTCCTTGTTCCCAGGTTTTTAAGCAAAATCTTGCCATATTTGTTGATGGACTCAACAAAAGTTTCAATAATTTGGGGTGTCCAAAATTTTTAGGCCAGATTAACTTTCATCAAACGAAAAATCGGGAATATTTTCAATATCAGACTTCTAAATATCATCTTCTATGTCTCTTGCATTTAAAACATTTTCTTCGTTGTCATGAACAGGAATTTGTACAAAAGAATCTACATTTTCATCACTTAAGCTGGAAGAAGTTTCTGAGTTTAATTTTTCGGAGAATTCACCATCATCAGAAAATGAAGAATCAGAACCTGTTCCGGAGTAGCTGCTTTAGTCAGAATCTACTTCGGCAAACAACTTCTCTAAAGCGTTTTTTCTTTTTCCGAAGGCCATTTTTAGTAATACATATTTTACAAATTATGTTTTAATAATTTTTATGATAAAACAAATTTTAATTTTTAACGTTTTAAAAATTTGTTCGCTTAATTGTTATGCTACTTCCCACAGACACAAACTTTTACTTTTGAAGCAATTCTCATATAAGTACGACGTCATGCCGAATTAAAAAATATGGCTGTTTTAAGCGACTTTTATTATTTTATTTTATGACGTTTCTTAACGTCGCACAGTGCTGTGGCCCATAGACATAAATAAAAAAAAAACAAGTCTTATATTGTACTTAAAAATGTACAGATCGATAGATAACAAAATAATTCAAATGCATTTTGAAGAATTTTTAAGATTTATCTCTTTTTGGCTAAACAACTACTTGAGGTTTACATGCTTTCGGAAAACTGTTGTTTTATAAAGCACAAGATTGAAATTTTTTTCCGTAGCTTCCTTAAAAATATTAGTATTAAGATACAAATTGGCGACAATGACTTTTACGATCATGACAAAATGTTGTCCAGGTAGGTCCAAAATAAACCATAGGTTCTATATAAACCCTCATGCTAAATACTCATATATGTAGATGAAGATATCTAAATGATATTCGGCAAAAAGGACTTTTTAACGAATCTTAACCTCATAACATAATTTTGTTCTGGTGGGTCCATGATTGCCCAAATAGATTACGCTGTAGGAAATTTGATGACAATCTAGGAAATTTGTTTTTAAATACTATGCTATAGGGTATCACATGGTCGGGCTTGACCGATTATACTTTCTTACTTGTTTTTTTGCAAGAGCATTTTAAGCGTTTTAAACTCATTTTTCATTAAATTATGTTTTTATATTTTTCACATTAATAATTCGATTCAACCAAAATTCGGCATACATATATATCTAAGAAATATCAATTTTCATACCAAATTTTATATCAATTAGACAATTTTTGTAAGTGTTATAGCATTTTTAAGAAAAAGGATATATGGCAGGACCTTGAGTCCTTGTTCAGATTTACATGAAAATTTACACACGCGTTGCTAGTAGTGTGTGTATCAGTATGACCATTGTTTGTAGTTTTGTGGGGTGCGACGCGCCGTGTCCCTGGCGAAAACTACTGTTAAATGGGCACTTTTAACTTTCGTTTTTAAATTCAGTTAAATAAAATTTAGCGTAGAAATAACTAAATGACTTTTTCTTGATAAATTCATCATTTAGATGTATTTCCAACTAACATTGTTAAAACTTCCAACAAAAGTTACCCAGCCAGCAAAATAATCCGACGTCATTCAGATATCTGAGAGAAACGTCGGCAAAAAAGTCGGAATTCTGTCAAATTTCTGACCCAAAAACGTATGAAGTGGTTGACACGAATACTGACAGACATGTCGTGGGAAATTTTGGTTTTTTGTCGGCATTCCTGGTAGATATCTAATGAAAAAGGCATGGGAAGTTCTGATGTGTTAGCCGAGATTTTTTTGCTTTCGAACTGATAGCTGAAAGAAATTATTTTATTGCAAAATATGTACATAATTATAAATTTTACTCGTACGTGCCTTTTTATGCTTTTTATCTTGAACAAATAAAATAATATTAAAATTATTTCCCACCGAATGACAATTGACATTATTTTAAAAAAATAATAAGTTTCTTTAGACAAATCTGAATGAATTCCGTCGGAATTCTATTGGAAATATCTGTTCATAAATTCCCCCCGATATATCCATGCGAAATCGGCCAGACGGTAAGAATATTCAATGTCTGACAGAAATCTGAACGAAATCTCTTAGAATGAAGTCAGACATTTGCACGAAATGTCTGATTCCGACAATGTCGAGGTATTTTGCTGGCTGGGTAATTATTTAAAATACCAAATTTAAAAACTTATTGAAAATCCAGTACATACCTATTTACTTTAGTCAATATCAATTACCCATCATACCCAGGGTTGTCAGATGTGGCGATTTCTCGCCAAACGTGGCGATTTTCAAACTTGTTTAGCGACCTAATTTTTGATATGGCGACATGGCGATTTTTTGGCGATTTATAAAATAGTTAAAATCGCCAACTGGCTATTTTTGATGAGCTATGAATTTGTTTTAAAATTTGTTAAATTCAATACTTAGAAATAATTTTATTTTAATTCTGGTATTTTTATGAATGAAATTTCGGGCAATCATATGTATGATAGGTATTTGAAGGTATGTTCAAATGGCTGATGAAGTTAATGAAAATCTTCTAGAAAAGTGTTTTTCATATTAAAAATTGCTCTTGTAAAAATCCATAAATAGAATTCCTTAACACATTAATTTGTTTTAAGTCTATAAACATTTTCACATTATGTATGTGTGTGGCAATTTATTATCATAGATAAAATATGTTGTTGTTAGTGATATTTTAAAGATTTTTATGAATCCTATCATACCTTTGCACGTTTTGAAACACAATGGAAAAAATTAGCGTTGGTTAATTGGAAAAACAACTAAATAAGTTAAGGCCGACATTTTAAAGCTACAAGGATACGGCAGGTACGTACAATTTTAAGGACTTTACTTTGGCTGTCCTTTATATGCGGTAATTACAGCTAGTAATGGCTGTGTTGAAACTATGAACTCCACTAACACTCGCCTTCGAATTAGAATTCAATACGAACTTCTAGACGCGTTATTAGGAGTTACAAGTTATATGAATGGGAATAGTACATGTTGCGCTTCTATTGTACTTTCGTTGAATAAATAAATTACCCTCATAATGTTTTCCAAATAAGAAGACAAAAAACTGCAACTATTATATATAGTGCATTTCTAATATTTGTTTAGTACTAGCCGCAAAAACTCTTTTTCTGTTAAGTAGACTACTATAAATTATTTTATAGTAAACATCGTACCTTTTTTGTGTTCACTTACAATTTTTATTTCGCTCTAAATAAAAATCAAACAAAATATATATTATGGCGACTTTTTTTTTAATTTTTGGCGTATTTTATCAATGCGGAACTAATTTATTTTTTAGGAATTATAAAAAATATTTTTAATAATTAAAAAAATATGTATTTTAATGTCAAAAACTTGTAAATAAAGGCTTTGGCGATTTTGGCGATTTTTGACATTGAATTTGGCGAAAAAGGTCAAAATCAATCTGACAACCCTGTTCAAACCCATAAATTTTAAAGCTGCCATCAGCGTTACCGTTATGCGACTAAAGTCGCATTTTTGCCCCTTTTTGACTGCCGAGCCACTTTTTTGGCCCCTTTGTTTTAAATCCCCTTTTGTATCATTTTGTAGTTTTTTGTGCCCCTTTTGCCCCTTTTAATATTACCGATAAGAGACTGAGTTCATTAAAGGTTTTAGATTCAGTATTTATTAAGTCAGCTGAAGACATAAATTACTTTGAAATTGGTTCCGTTTTTATTGATATAATTACTAACTCAGAGGATTTTGTAAAAGAGTTTAAACTTTTAGAAAACAGATCAAACGATAAAAGCTAAAATATCTTAGCCTGAAACATTTTGGTACGAAATTGGTAATTTAAAAAACTGGGTGACAATTTATATTCAAACATGTTTAAATTCGCTTCTTATGTTTTTACTTTACCACATAGTAGTTCATCATTGTCAAATATACTGAAAGTAGGTTCCTGTCAGTCCATGTTATCCGCTTTAAATTTGTATCAAAATAACTTGGACCTTAACCTATCAATACTTGTATATGCTTTTTTCTCGAGGTTTTTTCGTAACTTAATTTTTTTGGTAAAAAAGGAAAATAATTGAAGTGCTAAATATTTATGTACATATATATGTACATATCGCACCCTCAAAATTGTTCAAAAATGATTTTTTTCATAAATTAATTCTCATTTCACATCTCTAGCTACTTACAAAATTGAAAAAGGCATAGCAAAACATTCTTCAAATTGGATTTTTTTCATAAGGGAACTAATTTTTTTTTAAATATGAGCACCATTTTTACATAAGCAGTTTTTTGGCTCTCCTGAAAATTTACGAATTTTGAGTTGTGACCCTTTAGAATTTAGAGAGCGATATGTCTATCTATTTAAATGTAAAGTTTTTTTTTGTATCACATCATATTATGAACTATTTTTGTAGGTAGTGTTATTACACTATTTAAGCTCGTTGTCAGAATGAAGATTTTATCTTATTTTAACCAAAATATGTATGATTTAAAGATTTTTTTTCATAAATTAAGATGTTTAACTTTAAGTTTGTTTGTACAAAATAAATAAGTTTTTTACAGTTTCTTAAACAGTCAATTTTTAAAACAATAAGGTTTTGTATCAGCTTGTTGTTTATTGGTTTTTCAAAATGTATTTTTAGAAAAATATTTATAAAAAATTTAACTAAAAACCAATTTAGTTTTGTATAAATATTATGTATTTCAATTTGAATAGTCTTCATAATTAGTAGTACATATGTTCTTATAAAAAATTAATAATTTTTTTCTTTTTTGCCCTCGTTATAAAAAATTTTAAGATTTCTCCCTTCAAAATAAGATTTTTTTTTCGCTAAATGAAGACTTTCCTTCCTAATCTTCTGACAACGCTGCTCGTTCTATTTAAAAGTAATTAGTAACTGTTTTTGTATAAATAATTGAAATAATTTTATGCAACAGTTCATAAACGTTTACTTGCAAACAAGACATGGATTTTCACGATATATGTATTTTTTTTTTTTTTTTTTTTGGAAAATGTTCCTGTTTTTAAAGTTGCCCCCTTTTTTCTCAGAGTTCTCCTTTTTGTGACACTTTTTTTTTGAAAATCCCCTTTTTGTGCCCCTTTTTGAAAATTTTGAACGGTAACGCTGGCTGCCATCGGCAAAATCAGGGCACTGCGTTTTCTCTTTTCTCTTTTATTCTCTTGTATGCTCTTTTATTACGTGCATGTGCACACACATTGCAGAGAATTAAACAACATTAACAACAACATATTGTTACGTTTTTCCTTTAATAAACGCGTCTGAGTTCTTTTTAATTGCAAATCCGAATAAAAACACACACTTATTCAACTTAACAAACTTTATTGAAAATTAATTATTTCGTAAACAATTGTTAGTAACGAACAGAACCGTTTTTCAAAACAGACTAAACTAATTTTACATGAGTCACCCCTTTTTATATTTCATAATTATTTCTAGATTTTTCCTGAACCTTCCCGTAAAAACTATTTATTATGTTCTATAACCATTTCTAGAAATTACTGGGAATTTTATATAGGAATTATTTTTAAAATAACAGTTGTGTTGAAAATTATACATGACAATTTTAAGTAACATAAAACTATAACTTACAAGATAACTTATAACTATAACTATAAATAATTCTTAGATAATTTAACTTTCGTAACACTGCCCTCCACTTAAGCCTGTTCGTCCCGAATAGGCTCAGATTCTCCTTTTCCATAATGGGCTAGTCGTTCTAGATGTACCACTTTCATTTTTGATCTTGGGCTCTTATATTTCTGGATCCGATACACCACGTCATTCAATTTCTTTATTACTTTATATGGGCCATCCCAATGAGTCTGCAGCTTTGGTGATAGTCCTTTCTTTCGTTGCGGATTAAAAAGTAAAACCAACTGGCCTTCTTTGAAGCCTTCCGAATTTGCCGCTCGATCGTATCTGGCTTTCATCTTGTCACTGGACAGTTTAATCCGGCTTCGCACGAACTCATGAAGTTCATTAAGGTCATCTTGTTCCTGTGAGGTAGAGCCTTCATTGCTGCCATCTGTTGGTCCAGGTTTAACACCAAATTCTAGATCTCCAGGTAGTCTGAGCTCCGTTCCAAAGACAATTTTGGCAGGTGTACGAGAGGTGGAATTATGAACAGCTGATCTATATGCCAACAGAAACTTTGGAATGTGTTCATCCCAGTCCTTCTGATGAGTGCTTACTACTTTACGCAAGTGTTCCTCTAATGTGCGGTTAAATCTTTCAACCATGCCATCGGATTGTGGATGCAAAGGAGTTGTTCTAGTTTTCCTTATTCCGTACAATTCGCACATTTTTTTGAACACAGCAGATTCAAAATTTCTGCCTTGGTCAGAGTGTAATTCTATTGGAACTCCGTAGCGGCACACCCAGTTATTCAAAAATACGTCCACAACGGTTTTGGCTTCTTGATTTGGGATGGCATACACCTCTGGCCATTTACTAAAGTAATCGATAACAACTAAAACATAACGGTTGCCGGCATCACTCACAGGAAAAGGTCCGGCTATATCCATTGCGATTCGCTCGAATGGGGCACCCGAATTGTACTGTTGAAGCGGTCCCCGACTTCTCCTTGTTGGTCCTTTGGCGGCAATGCATTGGGTGCAATTTGATATCCAATCGGCCACAGCTTGTTGGCACCCAACCCAGTAGAAACGTTGTTTTAATTTTTCTAGTGTTTTTGTTACGCCAAGATGGCCACCACTTGGACCATTATGGAATTCATTTAAAACTTCATGTACTTTTGACGATGGCACTACAATGAGGTTACGAACTGATTTTCCATCGGCACTTTCCCATGCTCGGTACAGGCAGCCATTTATCAACTGTAGGCTATTCCATAGGGCCCAGTAGGCTTTTGTTAGGGGACTTTCAGATGATATTTCGTTTCGATTAGGCCTTCTGCCTTCTTCTTTGGCCATCATAACTTTCTCTAATATAGGGTCAGCTTTCTGTGCCATTGACCAGTCTTCGTTGGACTCTATCTGCAGTAGGCGAACTTCACAGTTGTATTCCTTTCCTTCAGCCTTTACACAATGCTTGCATTCCAGTTTGCAGGGTCGTCTTGATAGAGCATCCGCATTGCCATGTTTTCCACCTTTTCTGTGCTCAATGGTAAAATCATAACTTTGTAGGCGCTCAATCCAGCGAGCTATCTGACCTTCCGGATTCTTGAATTGCAGCAACCACCTTAGTGCAGAATGGTCTGTTCTTAACTCAAAATGTTGACCATACAAATACTTGTGGAAATGTTTTACGCACTCTAGTACTGCCAGAAGCTCTCTTCGCGTCACGCAGTAATTTCTCTCAGGCTTCGAAAGTATTCGGCTGTAATAGCCCACGACTCGCTCTACGCCATCGATCACTTGGGAAAGCACACCTCCAATTCCGTATCCGCTCGCATCGGTATCAAGCACAAATTTCTCTCCAGTAATGGGGTAAGCCAAAATTGGTGCTGAGCACATCAATTCCTTCAGTTTCTGAAATGCTGTTTCCTGTGCTTCACTCCAGATGTATTTTTGCGCCTTTTTAGTCAATTCGTGTAAACTTGCAGCAATATTTGCAAAGTTTGGCACAAAGCGCCTGTAGTATGTACATAGGCCTAGAAAACTGCGTAATTCATGAATATTTTTCGGGCGTGGCCAATCCATTACAGCTTTTATTTTATCGTCGTCCGTTGAGATGCCTTTGGAGGTTACACGATGTCCCAGGTATTTTACTTCCTTTTGGAACAGTGAGCATTTCTTAGCATTTAGTTTTAGTCCTGCCATTGATATACGTTTCATCACCTCCTCTAGGTTTTTCAGGTGTTCATCAAATGTTTTCCCCATTACAATAATGTCGTCAAGGTACACCAAACATGTCTTTCGGTGAAGACCTTTTAACACCTGCTCCATTAAACGCTCGAATGTAGCCGGAGCATTGCAGAGTCCAAATGGCATCACATTAAACTGCCATAAGCCATCACTTGCGCTAAACGCAGTTTTCTCCTTATCATTTTCCGCAATTTCCACTTGCCAATAACCGCTCTGCAAATCCAAAGTAGAAAACCATTCCGTTCCGGCTAACGTGTCCAAGGTATCATCAATTCTAGGCAATGGATAACTATCTTTTTTCGTGACGTCATTCAGTTTTCTGTAATCTACGCAGAATCTGGTACTCCCATCTTTCTTTTTCACCAAAACCACTGGTGAGCTCCAAGGACTTGACGATGGTTTAATAACTCCGTTCTTTTCCATCTCGCTAACTAGCTCTTTTACTTCATTGCGCTTTGCTAGAGGAATGCTTCTTGGCGCCTGTTTTATCGGCTTAGCTTCGCCTGTGTTGATTTCGTGTTTCACGATTGACGTTCTGCCTTGGTTTTGACCTTTCAAAGCGAATGCAGAGGCATATTTTCTTAGTAGTTGTTTGGCCTTATTTTTGCAAGGCGGTGTTAGCTTTTCGGTCCATTTTCGCACATGTTCCTCTAGTGGCTCGTGGTCCTTTCTAATTCTCCTGGCTACGCCTTGATGCTGCTCGCAATTAATTACTGCCTCTGTTGAAGTACATTGTCCAATCTTGAAGTTCTGCGTAAGGACTTTTTCACTGCTGGATAAATTTAATACTCTCACAGGAACTAGACCCTTGCTGGGTTTCACGAGGACATTCGCTGTTACGATATCTCCTTTAACTTCTGCTGGCTCTACCACCCATAAACTGTTGTCCTCACAATCTCCCTCCATTCGCGCCCATACTAAGGTTTCTGATTTGGGTGGCAGTTTTTCACGTTGAAGGGCGATTAGCTGTCTTACATGGGCCTTGGTTTCGTATCCAACTTCAAGGGGTATTTCCGCATCACGCCAATACATAATTTGCTGACCCATATCCAAATGAATACCATGTTCAATCATGAAATCTGCGCCAATAATTATCTCGTCTACAATATCAGCCACAATAAATACGTGATGGGCGATTGCATTGGCCATACTTAATTTTGCTTTTACTTTTCCATAGACAGTGGCAGACTCGCCTGTAGCTGTTCGCAGACTTACCCCGCTTAGTGGTTCGATTGATTTTTGTATTAAATCGGGCCTTATAATGGAATGTGATGCCCCAGTGTCCACAGTAAGAATGCGTTTTTGACCATTAATGTAACCACAAGCAGTAAGATTCCTGTTACTCCTTTGCACTACTGATATAGAGATTGTGGGGCCCTCAGATGTGGAAGCTAGCCCATGCCCCGCGGTGCTAGCTATTTTTAGTTTAAAGGTGACTCTTGTGCCACCTGGTGACTAGCACGTTGGTTGTTTCCTGGTGGCGAGGAAGATCTCGATCGTCGTCTTGGTGCTTTGCAGTTTCGCTGAATATGGCCAGTTTTACCGCAGTTATAGCATTTTACTTTGTTTTTACTCTGCTTCTCGCCCAAAGCCTGCAAAACTGCCTCCTTCATGCTTCTCATTTCCTTTAAAATATCTCCTTCGTCTTCGGCTGTTATATCGATCTTGCGCACCTTGCATATATGCGGTTTTGAAATTATTCTAGCGGTTTCTTGTGCTAGGGCAAATGATACCGTTTCTGCAAATGATGGCCTCTGTGATGCACATACCGCTAGTTTTACATCAGCATCCCGTATACCGTTTACAAATGCCTCGGTCTTAAAATGATCTAGCAATGGATGACATTCACCTGGATAAGTAAGCTGCACCAAGCGCTCAATCTCTAATGCGAAATCCTGTAGCGTCTCGTTTGGCTTTTGTACTCTACCCCGTAATTCCATTCTGAATATTTCTTTTCTATGTTCACCACCATACTTGCGTTGCAGTGCTACCATAATGTCATCATAATTATTTCTGCAACTTACTGGTACACTTTCTAGAATTTCAGCCGCAGTTCCTTTTAAAGCCAGAATCAGCTCTATGGCTTTTTCTTCATTGTTCCAAGCATTTTTATTGGCAACTGTGTCAAACTGGAACTTAAACACATTCAATGGTGAGCTGCCGTCAAAACTTGGAGCTCTTATTCTATTCGAGACTTCTGGAAAAACTCGCACCACTCCCTCTTGGCACTGAAGACTATTTACTCTTTCTTCCAGATGATGAAGTTTTCCATCAAAAACCGTGACTTGTGTTTTTACATCAGTGACTTGTGTTTTTACATCAGACAATTCTATTTCCATATCGTCTACTCTTTCGTTTATAACAGTAGAAATCTCTTGAAGCTTCTCAAGTTTGTCATTAGTAGCCTGAAGTTTCTCGTTTGTCACTTTAGAATTTTCTTGAATTTCGGCTAAGATGGTGCTTGAATTTTCTTTTACCATCCTCTCAATGTATTTAGAATTTTCTTCCATTTTTCTAGAATTTTCTTCCATTTTTCTAGAGGTTACAGCCGAATTTTCTTTTACCATTTCCTCCATTTTTCTAGAATTTTCTTCCATTTTTCTAGAATTTTCTTCCATTTTTCTAGAAGTTACAGCCGAATTTTCTTTTACCATTTCCTCCATTTTTCTAGAATTTTCTTCCATTTTCTCCATCATAGCAGCAAACATTGTACCAAGATCCATGTTGCTTGTTACTGCACCGGTAGCAACTTCTATTTCTTCTTTTTCTTCAAATTCATAAGTTGCGATGTCAATATTGCGTCGCTTAAATTCATCGATTAATCTTTTCTGCAACTCAGCTTTATTTCCTGCAGTAGGCAGATCCAACTTGCCCAACTCTTTCTTGAGCTGTTCAACTTTTAGCTCCTCGAATTTCATTGTTGTTTGTATAGTTTTTTTTTTTTTTTTATTTTTTATCCTTTGTTTTTATTTGTTTATTTATTTTATTTTTATTATTTTTTTTTTTTTTTTTTTTTTTTTTATTGCAATTTCACTTCTGACACCAATTGTTACGTTTTTCCTTTAATAAACGCGTCTGAGTTCTTTTTAATTGCAAATCCGAATAAAAACACACACTTATTCAACTTAACAAACTTTATTGAAAATTAATTATTTCGTAAACAATTGTTAGTAACGAACAGAACCGTTTTTCAAAACAGACTAAACTAATTTTACATGAGTCACCCCTTTTTATATTTCATAATTATTTCTAGATTTTTCCTGAACCTTCCCGTAAAAACTATTTATTATGTTCTATAACCATTTCTAGAAATTACTGGGAATTTTATATAGGAATTATTTTTAAAATAACAGTTGTGTTGAAAATTATACATGACAATTTTAAGTAACATAAAACTATAACTTACAAGATAACTTATAACTATAACTATAAATAATTCTTAGATAATTTAACTTTCGTAACAATATGTAAATATGGGGACAAAGCACTGTGCAAGGCCCATTGAAAAGGTCTGCGCAAGAAGCCTGATGATCATTGTTCTCGTTCTTTTGAGCTTTCAAAAGTTGTTTACATACACGTTTTTTCCTTTTGCTTTGTATATGTGGTAGTAAGTTTTTGACAGCTCAAAAGAAAAAGTTTTTTGTTTTTGTACAAGTAAGCAGACCTGATAGATGGGCCTTGGCACTGTGCGTCGTGTCCCTGGCAAAAACTACTGTTAAATGGGCACTTTTAACTTTCGTTTTTAAATTCAGTTTAATAAAATTTAGCGTAGAAATAACTAAATGACTTTTTCTTGATAAATTCATCATTTAGATGTATTTCCAACTAATATTGTTAAAACTTCCAACAAAAGTTAATTATTTAAAATACCAAATTTAAAAACTTATTGAAAATCCAGTACATACCTATTTACTTTAGTCAATATCAATTACCCATCTCTGCAAACAGCCAAAAAATTTAATTTTGATTTAATTTTTAATGCCCTACCATATGCATAGCCTTTTAACCTACTGTTAATTAACAAAAAGGCTCTCAAATGTATTTAAAAAAAAAAACTATTCGAACATTTGCTTACGCCAACTTAACTGTTCTTTAGTGAATTCGCCTTGTTATTGCTATTACAAAAGCTCCCTATTCTCTTACTCTTTCTCTCTTAAACATCAAGTAAACCAAACGGTTTTCTTATTGCCTTTTTGTTTCCACATTTAGTTTAGAGAAAATTTTAATGGTGCGCGTACGGTTAATTGTAAATTCTCGATTAAATTAATTAAAATAATAGTTAAAAGTGTTGGAAATTTAATAATTTTTATAAAAAAATATAATCTAATGTTTAATTAACATGTAAATGCAAAAAATTATTAAGATTATTTGTTTTTTCTTAGTGAAAAGTTAGTTTGAAAATTTCTTCATGTAAAGAAGTATTATGGACAGCGCAGTCTCTGTTGGCTTTCTGTTAAGTTAAGAGCGTCGCAGTTTTGTTTTGCTGCAGTCGGCAGAAGCAGAGAGTGAGTTGTGTTGTTGGTAAAGTGAATGAGTGTTTGTACGTTTTTAAAGAAGGAAATAAAATAAGTCTTTTAAGCAAAATAAGAAATGCAAGTAAATGCAAAATAAGAGAAATATCATTGTTTTAGTTAAAAAGTTTTAAGAGAATAAATATTTTATAGAGTAAATAAGAAAATATAATTGTTTTGAAATATGAAGCGAGTGTAATTTATTAGAAAGATGGTTATTTACCACAAAATATGGCCTTTAAAAAAAAAATATGTTAACCCTTCTGCACTCTTTGGGTCAATTTGACCCAATTTTGGTTTTCAAACGCAAAATTTGTCCCTTTTAATATATGATATGGACGTGAAACTTCAATTTATCCATTACAGGGACAAAAATTATAAATTTAAATGAAAATAATAACATTTTAGTTTTTCCTTCCCCCTCCAAAAAACACGATTTACACACGTTTAATATCCTTTGGGTCAATATGACCCAACATGCGATATTGCAAGTTTAATTCCACTTTAAAATTTGTTTTCTATTGCATTGAGTTCATCTTCATTCAGAATCATCGATCAATAATTTTTTCGGTCAAATAATCAGTAGAATCGCTTTTGTTTTTATTACACTTTAATATGAAATGCTGTTAACATTTTATTTTTGGGTCATATTGACCCAAAGGATCATAGAAAGGGCACATATCCAAGGGATGCAGAAGGGTTAAAGTGTAAATTAAATAAAAGCATGTAAATAGTTTTCAGATAATATTCTACCTATAATAAAACGTGTGCACATCAATTTCAAGGTAAGTATTTTTGTTATAGATATACCTAGATCATATTAACAGCCTGTTCATCAATTTCGAACGTTAACGTTCGCATAGAAAATGACATTTAAAGCTAAAAGAAATTTTAGAATTTCATTCCATATTCCATGGAGTACAGCATGTGCCACAGTTTTCAATTCAATTAAATTTTGACAAGCAGTTTGACTGGGTTCACACCCTGAAAGTTTTCTTTCTGAAAGTCAGAGTTAATTGGTGAGAGGGAATCGAAAAATAGCTTGTTCTGTTCCGCTCTCAACAATAAAATCAGACTTTCAGAAACCCAGACTCTGTGTGAACAACTTGAAAGTGGTTTATTGAACGTGTGTTTAAGTGTTAGGTAAGTTATTGTAACCATAGTTGCTTGTTAGGAAATAAGAATTAAGTTCTTAATAAGAAGTGCTGTGGAAAACTTAAAAAAAAACTGGAGCGATTCTATTCTAGACAACTTTTAACATCAATTTTCAAATCACACTATTTGACACTTTTTTGATGCCAATTTATAGTAAAATATCTATATTTTATAATAATATAATTTTTTTAGACGTAAGCACAAATATAAATTTGTTGTGCACTTCGAATCATTAAGATTCATAGATTTGGCGCGAACAGAAAATTCATTGAATGTTGCACCCGTCATGGCTTAAAGAGCAAATTTCTTATTATTGGATTGTATTTCTCTACGATGTTTGATTTAATGATCATCGTCTGATATCTCATCTTTCACAATAAAAAAGAATAATACAAAAAAAGTTTAAAAATTAACAGAGTTTTGTGTTTTTGTGGCATGATCTTATGAAAGTGGGGCAATTTGGTTGCACCCGTCATGCACTTTAAAGCTCTCTCGTGGCTATTTGATCGTTTCCTATAAACTCTTGTAAATAGATAACAATAGTATATAAAAAATGTTACCCCTTCTAGAAATAACTTAATTGCAAATGTGTTTCTTTCTATTAGTAAAATACGTTTAAAGCGTCCAAATGTTGCACCCGTCAGAATAGAATCGCCCAGTGCAAAGAAAAGAAAATGCCTTGGTTTGGAACTTATATTGGACGACAGAGATAGCTCGTGTTAATCGCAAATGAGATTATATTTTTATTTAATGTATATGTGAATAGGTATAGATAAATGAAATAAACTCTGTGACATTTTGACAAAACATTTTTACGATAGCAAAAAAAGTTTAAAAAATACTCGGTGAAAAAATAATTTTTATCAAATGATAAAATAAACCGAAAATAAAAAAAATTTTCGTTTATAATACAAATTTTTTAAATCGTAAATAAAAATACTTTTTGAAGGAAAATTCGTATAATTAACAGCATTTTTTCCAACTTTTTAAATTTGACTTAAGATGTTTTGTCAAAAGGCCACATAATTAATTTTTGTTATGTTTTTATGAAAAAATGGATTATTTACTTAAGTATTAGTATATTAGTATTTCTTTTCAAATACATAAATGTATTTTATCTTATATTTTATAACAACTAAACCCATGTTCTCTAACTTATCGCATCGAAAAGATGTGAAGCAAACATTACATCGTTTCTCGAAAAGTGAGAAAAGTCACAAACTATCAAAAACGATTGCATCGTTATGTCATAATATTCTACTCGAAGCCGATGTGACATTGCAGACGTTGAGAACGCCACCACACATATCGTTGGCGGCGTCCAAAATTGAAAAATGTTCAACGATGACGGCGAAAAAAAGTACTAAATAATGTTAAGTGCTGTTTACAAAATGGCTTTGAAAACATTCGCATATTTTTCAAAGATGTTAAAAGAAAAATTATTTAACAATGAACAAACCAACCAAGAACATAGTACTTACCTCTTCCTTGTTATTATTCACTGCGTTTTGCATTTTTAATATATTTTTCAGTGTTAAAATTTTTTTTCACCACGGTCTTATTCGTGAGTTTTTTTGACAGTTCAAAGCGGGAACTTTCTCACACACACTTTTTTTCCTTCGGATTGACGAGTTATTTCCTTACGTTACAGCTGTTACTCGCCAAAAATGTTACAGACGCAGTTAAATGAGAAAAACTGTTGTTTGTTTAAATTTATAGCATTTTTCTTTAATTTCTCACGTTTCAATCGACAGTTTTTCAACGCGGGACTTAGAGATCATTTTTTTATCATATAGAATTTCTGGCTTAAAATTTATATTTTTGATCCAATCAATAAAAAATCAGTGCATTTGTTTCGGCTTGCGTCGCTTCTCCGGTCCCCATTAACGACGCTCCTAGTGTATTAAATCTATATATATAAAATACTCGTGTCACGGTGTTTGTAATTGAAATCCTCCGAAACGGCTTGACCGATTTTTCTGAAATTTTTATATCGCCAGTAGGCGTAAAATAGGGCGAACGGGAAAAAACTCCCCCTTCCTATATTTTCTTAGCTAATCAACATCTGGAAGAAGCTATAGCCTATAATTTGTATTATTTAGGGTGTGAAATAGTGCAAGAGGGGTAAAAGCTCCCCCTCCCTATACCTTCTTAGCTAATGAATCGATTTTCTTTACATTTGGCATTCAGACTAGTGCTGGGAAACTATCGATAGACTATCGATATAATCGATAGTCCTAAAATATCGAAAATATCGATAGGAAAAATATAAATATCGATATTTTTATTATTTAAAATACAGCTATGAAGACATCTAACAGCAGCTATACACACACATTTTTTTGCCGCAAATTTTAACTTGATATTATTAATTCGCGCTGAATTACAGCAATGAATACCAACAACAAGAATGGCAAGTGGTATGAATTGCTTAGCAGTGCTTTTTACTGCTAATTTAAGGCCTTTAAGTCGAAATTTATACATGTTTATATAGGGACTGAAATGTCAAATATTTTTGTAATGTTGTAAAAAAAATGCAAATCCAAATGCAATTGCAATTGCAAACATAGGACAAAATAATGAACGACCATTAGAGGATAAATCCGCTAAATTGAATACCTTTTTGAGTTTAGAATTCAGAAAATTTTTTAAAGTTGCGATGGAATATCTTATAGTCCCTCTTACTACGGTTCCTTCAGAAAGGTACTTATCAATTTTTAAAAAACTGCCATCTAAAATAACGTGCGTATAAACATACGTCTCATACATTCAATAAAGTGATAAAAACAACGAACTGTAAAAATAAAATAAAAAATATAGTTTTCCAGTACAAACATTCAGTCGATAGTAATATCGATATATCGATAGTGAAATCTGAACTATCGATAAATATCGATAGTGGAAAATATCGATAGTATCCCAGCACTAATTCAGACACTGTAAAATCTGAAAGGAAATAGGGAAAAAGGCGTGAAATAGGGCAAGTCACGTTACGTTACGTCACTAAGCATTTTTAACTGTTTCTCAAAGAATAATTTAAATATACACACACATTTTATTTTTTGTATTTTTGTGTACAGCGCAACTCGCTTTACATTTTGTGAAAGAGAGAAAAAAAAAAAATTCAAAAAAAATCTTATAATTTGTAACTAGTCCAATTTTTCTTAAAGATTTTGAGAATTGATTACTAATTTGGATACTTTTAAATAAACCGTTATCTAGATATTGCGACCTTAGGACAAAAAGTTTATGTCTTACATGTAGTTTAGGTGCAAATAGAATCTGTTGCCCTAATACAAGAATGATTTCCTCTCAAAAGAACTGTATGCCTTCCTAATCCAACTCTGATAGGGCCAGGTAACAGTGTCCGTCTGAAAAGGGTGTTCGTTAAGTAAGGTAATACCGTAAATAATAGTTTTTAATAAAAAAAAATTAGCAGAGTTTTTTATTTAAGAAGTTTCTCTTTGCCAGAACCCATTTAAATTGATTAACAAAATATGTAAATCACCTTTCACCTTAATTTGAAAAGAACATTGTGAAATCATGAGTTCTTGTTCCCAAATCGAATAAAATCGAACAAAAATAACACACAAAATAAATAAACAAACGTTTACATTTTTATTTAAATAAAACAAGGGAAAACATCTGTGTAAACAATTAAGATGTATTAAACGTTTTCTGCTTCTTTTTTCTTTTAGTACAAAAAGAATTTATTTTCATTCTTATTGCTGAAACTCAATGAAACGCACGAGTTCTGTCGTAGAAAAAAAGAAGGTCTGTTCACTTTTTCGTTTAATCAATGTTTTATTTATTTGTTTAAGACCATATTCATCAAAAGTTAATAAAATTAATTTTTAATATTATTCGGATGCCTTTTGATCAATAAATAAGATTTGTTTTTTTTTTGCATTTATACCGCCGCCACAATAGGGGAGATGGTTTTATGCTTTTGTGCTGATGTTTGTAACAACTTAAAATATTGGTCCTAGACCCACCTTTAAGTGTACCGACCACCTTTGAGTATATCGACTCAAAATCATTTTCTAAGTCAATCTATCGATGTCTGTCCGTCCGTCTGTCCGGCTGGCTGGCTGTCCATGTTAACCTTGTGCACAAAGAACAGGTCGCAATGGGTTCTAATTGCCACAAGGACCAATCATATTGAAAATTGGAAGAATTGGTTCATAATTTTACAAAGCTCCTATACAAGCTTCTTACAGGAATATGGTCTTTGTGCCCATTCACCATCTATTATGTTGGCATTTAGATTGAATTGCAATTTAAATCATCTTACGAAATTTAATTGGAATCGGTCCATATTTGAACATTACTCCAATACAAATACTAGCACCGAAAAATCTTTTAATGCCATAACTACCTTATAAATGTCGGTATTAACATAAAAATTGGCGACAGCAACTTTTACGATAACAAAATGCTGTGCTGTTGCATCCAAAATTATCTATAGGTCCCATATCAACCCCCATCCTAAAAACACTTCAATGCAAACAAGTCTCATATAGATGAGGATATTTAACAATAATCGGCAACAAGTACTTTAACATGAATCTTAACCTCAAAACATAATTTTGTTCTGATGGGTCCATGATTGCCCATGGGTCCTAAATATGATACACTCGCGAAAGTTTGTTTTTAAATACTGTTGTGTAGGGCATCATATGGTCGTACTTGACCGACTATACTTTCTTACTTGTTTCTTTATTACTTCATATAGAATGTGGAAATATGTATTTATTAATATTATTTTTGTACAAAATAACCTTTTGATTGAAAACCAAAAGCCGACGCCCACTTGTTTTGAATAGATTTCTTTGTGAAAACATCCCTTTCGACTCTTCGGTCCCGCCCCACTTTAGACGGCAAAAGAAAACTTTCCACATTATTCACCAAGAATTAGTGTTTTCTTTTATTGGGATATTTTTTGTCTGATATTTTAAATGGTTTTTGTGTGTTTTCAACAATAAACAATGGTTACTTATTTATGTCTTATTACGCATTTTATGTGCTGGAAAGAATATTCATTTCCTTAATTGATAAATACATTATTCTTGTTTTTTTCCTTTTTTTGCATCTTTCATTTAACAAAATATTGAAGTAAAAACATTTTGGTTGCTTTATTTTTTCTTTTTGTTTCTATTTTAAAAACACTGTTTTTTGCAAACTAAAAAAATCACTAATGACCATAAGAAAGGTCATAGATAAATATAAAAGTAAAGTACACTTTTGAGAACAAAAATCTTGAACTTTTGACTGAAAAAAACATAAACGCACACACAATTACACTTGCTGACACCGAAAAATTGAAACTAAACTACAAATGTCACAAAAAGGATATGCAGGACATTTGTTAACAGCCATTTTACAAACATAAAAATAATTGCAAAAAAAAAGCAGAGAAAACCATTAAGTATTCTAAATTCGGCGGTGACGGAACTTTGCTACCCTCCACCAGGAATTTGAATAATTTTTATTAAGACTGAAGAAAGATTTTGCTGAAGTTATAACAAAGTAAAAAGAGAAAACATTCATGGTACATAAGAGGGCGTGTTAATCCATTTTGTTGATTAAATATATATTCCCGTAGTTCCTAGTTGGAACAAAGGTCCGTATTAGTTTCGTTATTCTTTACAATTTAGGATAAGTAGTTCCTCAAGTCTGATCTACCAGCTAATCTTGTGACCTTTTTTGATTAGTATACCGATATATTGCTTTAATATACAGTAAAAGCTCTACTTAAGGACAACTTCTCTAGTCGGACAGCTCCCACTCCTCTAACTTGGCTCTTAAAACATTGAAACCAACGATCCTGTAGACGAATATTTTCGGTCATTGAAAAAACTTGTTCTGACGGTTGGTTTCTGTCTGCAGAGACTTTCACTGTATTCACCATATCCTTTATGTTTATTGTAACATGGGTATAAGTATTTATGTGTGAAAAAGGCAATTATTTTTTTTAATATCCACATTTTTTTCAGGACTTTTTTCCTATGAAACCGAAATGGCTGGCTTTTAATCACAAACAAGAAAGAATTTGAAACCGAAATAATCGCTTTTCGAAAGTAACTGTGTTTTCCACAGACAGACAGGCGACCCTTAAGGATTTTCCACCTTTTGGTGTTACATTATCCATGAAAATTATCTACTGTCAATACCTGGGAATTGGATATACAGACGGGGCAGCCTCTCTGGCTTTGCCTTAATTTGGATCCCAGCGCATAGTAATCATTGTAGATATAAACAGGAGGACAAGCTGGCCAAAACTTTAGCTGCTTTTAATATTTCGCAGGGTGTACCAGTCGCAACACCCCTGGGATCTTCAAAAGCGAAATCTTCAGATCCTATCTGGATATGGCTTATGATAAATGGAGGACTTTGGGAAGCTGCAGGAAACCTGGAACTGAGGAGACAGTATTTCATATCCTATGTGGTTGCACAGTGTTCATCAACACGACATGCATTACTTGAGAATAACCTTCTACAAGAACTCTCTGAGATATCGCGGGTAAAACTCGATAATTTGGTGAAATATCTCAACGCAACGTGCTGCCTCTAGCCACATTTGTTTTGGCCTGGGTAACGCTTGATTCTTGGTTCCTACTCTTGACGTGTTGTGTGGTTCCAAAACGGAGACACTATCGACTCTACTTGCAGCACGCCTAGCATTGCGCTACCACGTTAATGTACCAACCTGGGATTTGCCAAAATCCGGAATCGACTGATACCAGGAGATTATCAAGATCTCTTGCGATCGCGGCTGATCACAGATCTGGTACCACGAAGTCAGTAGCTCCCGGTAGATCGACACGGGAGTACAATTGGTTAAGGCCTCCGTTAGTATGCTGCGAAAACGTTGAAAGGATACTTTCGAAGATCACGTGGTGAATATGGCTTACTACCAAAAATGGCGGGATGGGATGGCTGATTTTTCATCACTTGTTAGAGAGTTCGGCCTGAGGGAGGATCATCCTCAAGTGCTGTTGCAATTGAACAGTGCTGTTAGCATTTTTCCAAAAACAGCGGAGGTTATATAGATCCAGCTTCTTTTTAAAAGGGTGAGTGTATAATCTTGCCGGATTATGCACTCAAATTGCTACCTAGATGTGCTGGTTTCCATCACACTCAGGTATATGCATATTTGCGCCCTAGCACATACATACATTTAAATCTTTTCCACAGAGAGTCTGACGAACATGGCTAAACCGGCTTAAGGTTTTTCCCAGTACCCAGAATATATAAACTTTATGGGGCATAGATAAACATTTCTTAGTGTTACGTCTGAAATGATAAACTTAAAATACCTACAATAGAATTTTAACGGTGGAGGTTATACAAACAAGTATTTAAAAAGAGAAAAACAAATGCACCATGCAGGGAAATGGTACTTTGCACCAAGTGATGTCAACTCTTGCAGTTTGGTTTTAAGTTGGTTTTGTTAAGTTGTTTTTTTTTTTTCAAATGACGAGGAAAGTGTTTTCATTTTCTTATGACTATTAAAGACTTTACAAGTGTTCAGTTAAAAGTAACAGAATTTTTTTGAACTAAATCTTAATTAAATTTAAGGGCATTTTATTTGTATCCAAAATTTAAAATTTGAGATTCTTTAAAATTAAAAGAATGAGAGACTAATGAAAATAATAATCCTTAACTTAGTTTTTACGGCAATTTTTTTTATATGAAAATCAATATCTGAGGAAGGAAATCACAAAGAAGTTATTTGGCAATTGTGACTTTAATTTTCAATTATGGGGATTATATGTCAGGGACTATTTTGATCTATTAGTTGGTTTAATGGTTGATTAGCGTGGTTGCCTGGAAAGAAACAAATAAGCAATCAAGTACACGCTGAAGATCCCGTTTTGATAACAGAATAACAAACAACAGGATGTAAGTACCAAAATCAAAGGCTAGACATTAGTCGCATAAGGTTACTAGATCCACCCTGTCCTGTTCAAGTATCTGATCAGGTTACCTACACCGATCATCAAAACTTCTGATAGATCGCTTAGTATATGTATGCCTAGAAGTGTCAAGTGTAGTGCTGGACAATCGCAGAGCAGATTAACAACTATCTGCATTTCCTTTCGTACGTGGCAGCTGTACCAGTTTCTATGAAACGGGATACCTAATCTGCACACATGTTCTCCTATGACCCAATACACGGTTAACAGATCTATTCACCCCTATCGCAAACAACTACTCCCATGAAAATGTTCCCATATTTTTTTATTTCGTATTGTGAATGATTCCCATAACAAATTTTTTGGGAATGAATTCCCAAACTTAAAAAATTTTGCATCGCCAATGTTTACTCCCGCGAATTTTTTTAATAAATAAATTTCCAACAAGTGTTGATGTGAACGAGAAGGGAACATGTAAATTTTAATTTGTATTCTAAAGTAGGACTAAATTAAATTACTTTTTCCTCATATTGAAGGAGTGTACATAAAGAAAATGAAGATAAACACTATTCATTATTTATTTTATCATATTTTTATTAGTATTTTATTTTGTATATTTTGCTTTCACAATATAGGCACTGACAAGTTACTCACAATAGAGACTTTTGTTTACAAAGCACGGAAAAATAATTCACAATAGAAATTTTTACTCCCAAAATATTTGCGATACCGATTTGTTGGGGATGGGAATATAGGTTTGATTCCATGTATCATTTTCCCATCACATTCGCGATAGGGGTGATTAATTAAGTTCACGAAATTAGTGTAGCTGTTTGTGTCGATTTTGTACACGACACCAAATTTAGGACAGTAAGATTTTTAAATGGAATCTTTGTTATCTAAAAGAAGAACATCTTAATTGAAAAATATTGGAGAGCTTGGCTTTATTGCGAAGAGAATTTGTAAATAAACATAAAGGTGGTCGCTCAGATTGCATAAAATCACATCTCAAAATTGATGATTTTTTTTATTCCGAAAAATCTAAAAAATATATTTATATTATTTACGTTTGTTGTGTGTTGCCTCTGTGTTTTACAAACCATAAATTGTCTACTTTTGACCTTAAAGACAACAAGAATATAAATAACAACAAAAGAAAAATCATAAAAAGTTTCAAAAACACCAGGCTAAATGAACTGTAAAAGGGCAGAATTTGTAATGTATTTTTAAGTACCATAAGATGAATACGAGAAGATGAAGAAAAAATGTACCACATTTCAGAGGAAATTTTAATGCAGTGCATTGGCTGTTATATTTATATCCTTCAAAAGATGTCAAAATAGGTACACTGAAAATAATGAAGTGCAAGATTAAAAAACGGAACCAATTAGGATGTAATCCAATCCAATTCCGTTTTTTAACCTTGGACTTCATGTCCGTCTGGCTGTCCGTACGTCTGCTCTAGTGTCGGTTTTCGAGAAAATTTAATTTTTCGTATGGGGACCATATGTATATTTTATTTTACCTCTCTAGGGGTGACACCTCAGTAGTTACGGGCGTTTGGAGAAATTGATTTCCTTTATTTTGTATGTGCTGATGTTCCTTCTCTCAACAGCACATTTCAGCAAATTTAAAAGGAAGAAAGGTGCTATGATCAGTAATATATTTTGCTTAGGTAAAAGTTCAAAACCGCATTGAAATAATTCTTAGTTATTTTATGACTATTTAGACAAAGCCAATGCAAATAACGAAAAAAATTAATTCGTATTGAAAATATATCCTGCAAAATCCTATACAATTTTTGCACAGTTGTTTATATTGAAAATTTTTTTTTTATAAATTTCAAAACATCAGAAAAAATAGTATTTATTTGAATCCCACAACCAAATGGGTCTTAAAATTTGTGGAAAAACAATCAAAGAGAACAAACAGTGAAAAAATTAATTAATTGTATTAAATCCCCAAAATCGCATCCAAGCCCACTGTGAAAAATTTATTATTATATTTTATTGGATAGAAGACAAAAAAAGAAATTCAAAAAAAAATTATTCTATTTGGACTAATATTGAAAAAGTTTTGCGTATTTATTTATTTTTTTATAACTCGATTATTTTGATTTTCGATATTTCTGTAGCCGTAAGAAAAAAAATCTGAAAATTGAGAAGGAACATTAACACAGTAAAAAATAAAGCAAATCAAAAAATATTTTTCTCCAAACTGTCCGATTTGACTTGGATTTCCCCATATATCGGGTGATTTTTTAAGAGCTATAGGAAAGTTTAAAAAAAACACATATAATTCAGCGAAATGCATGAAATCTTTATTTGAATCGATAGTACGGTCCATATAATTTAATGTTTAAAGATTATTTCATGCAAATGTGGACCGCGGCTGCGCCTCAAATGGTCCATCCGCTTAGTCCAATTTTGGCATACTCTTTCCAACATTTCGGCCGGTATCTCATGAATAAATGCTTCAATGTTGTCTTCCAATGCGTCAATTGTAGCGGGCATGTGTGTATAGACATGAGCTTTAACATAGCCCCACAAAAAATAGCTTAAAGGCGTTAACTCGCACGATCTAGGCGGCCAATTAACCGGCCCCGAACGTGAAATAAAATGTCCACCGAACTCGCCTCTCAATAAGTCCATTGTTAAGCGTGCTGTGTGGCATGTGGCACCGTCTTGTTGAAACCACATGTCATGCAAGTCAAATTCTTGCATTTTGGGCAAAAAAAAGTTGGATATCATCTCACGGTAGCGCTCACCATTCACAGTTACGTTACGATTCCCATCATCTTTGAAGAAGTGCGGTCCAATCATGCCACCAGCCCATAAACCGCACCAAACTGTGACTTTTTCTGGATAAATTGGTAGCTCTTGCAATGCTTCTGGCTGATCTTCACTCCAAAATCGACAATTCTGCTTATTAACGTACCCATTGAGCCAAAAATGAGCTTCGTCGCTGAACACAAGAAGCGCGCGATGAACTCTTTAAACAGAGCACGCATTCAATAATTTGCAAGCGTTGATCGTTTGTAAGACGATTCATGGTTAAATTTTAGACCAAACGGAAGTTGTTTGACAGTGAAACAAAACACGAAACGTGCGTCAGCTGTTTAAACCAGTGTTGCCAAAAAGGTAATAGCTAAAAAATCACCCGATATTATGTACATAAATTTGTTTCTGATAAAATTTTTCGTTTTCTATTTTAAAAGCTTAGGGCCGTTATAACAACTTTGTCTTCTGCATGAAAAGTTTTTCATTATAACAACTTTTCGTTAACCTAAAATAAGCGATATGTTAAAGGCAAGGTGTTCGTTCCTACCGGGTAGGCTAAAGAAATATTTTTATAATTAATAACTTTCTATACGTTTCCTTATTCGTATTCCTTATGCCAAGTTTTTGTAAAGCCCGATAGAACTTACAAAAAGGCTAGTTGTAAAGCGAACTGACATACTGCGAACATTTTTAAACATTTATAGCAGTAAAGGGCACACACATACTATCACAATTATGCTTGTGTTGACGAAATAACAATTTTTATTTGTTAGCAAAGCAACAGCCGAACGTACATTGTCTTAGACCACACAAAGAAGTTTAAAGTGTACATGTGTCGACGTCACACAAGCAGCATTTTTATTCCTATGCACGCGTACATAGGATTTGCAAATGTGCCCTTCACTGATTTATAGTCAGTATACTGAGTCAGTACCAGGGTTCGAAAATAAACACATCCAGGACCGATATCTTTTTTTTTAGTGTTTGTGTAGACGAACACAACCCTTAATACCGTTCTTTACTATTTTTAAAAAACAGAACAATTGTAGTGATACTGCAGACAAACATTATATTTTAATGTTCTACAATATTTCTTTTTTTACATTAATAAAGAAATGAGCAAACAAAATATTTTAGCACCGACCACAACACGAATAGCTTGTGTTTTGTGTACATGTGTTGTTTGTGTAAAATTTTTTCGCTGGCTTTTTGTTTTTTTGGTATATGCATTTTGTTTTTGTAAAAAATTTTGGTTTTTTTTTACCATCCAAAAGGGTGCTAAGAACAACAGAAACGAACGGACATTAATGAGCCAAACCGAATACACTGAAGTTTGTGGTTTTTTTAAAAAACCCGAACGGAAGTAAATGTTCTCATCTTTTTGTTGAGTAAGATAAGAGCAGTATTATTTTGTGTTCGAAAGATTACAAACAGGGAAACGTTATTTTCTTAGGTGCCTATTATGAACTAAATGCGATTTTCGACAGCAGTCGAATTAGCTGACCGAACGAATTTTCATTTGGTATTATGGCGCGCATTCGATACAAATTTACTATTGTGATTTTGTTCATTCACAGTAGTATATTTTCGATCAGCTGTCACTTAAAATAAAAAATTTTTGCTTACAAATTTAAAGTTAAACATGACCACGACGGAATTATGGTTGTTTTCAAATAAATTAGCTTCCCACTGTTTTACATGCTGAACTTTGCTGCAAATCATTTTGTCAAAAAAGGCTTTTGTTCCATAAGGAATATAAGCGTTTCCAATTGCTGTTGACGACGTTGGACTTGCATAAAATGAACAAAACTGATAAAGAATATGGTATTTGGTATACGAGCACAAAAAAATTTACAAATAATTACATTTTCAACAAGTTTTTTACATTTATTTGCACCGTCGAAAGCAAATTTGTTTTCGTTGAAAAATTTGATGCACAACGAAATTTTCGGCCGTGCTTCTAACTCATAATACCAAATTAACATTCGATAGTCGATGCTCGATAGCCAGCGAAAACGAATGTAACTCATTTTCTTTTCTTTTGTGTTATCCACAAATCTACCGAACACTAAGGAGCGACACTTTGTATAAACGGAATACTAATCCGATTAAGATCTTTCAGAATTCGTATTTCAGAATACAAATCGCTTTTCCTAACAAGTCTGTACCGATAGATTCAGGGCAAAAAATTACCTCAAAATCTAAATTCTGTAAGCGTTGTAATTTGTACAGAGTTAAGGTGAAGTAAGCCGACGTTTAGGGTTTTTGTTTTGCAATTAATCGAACTTTATGCATTTCACCATCTCCCTTGTCTTAAACCGGCCTTTTATCTTAAAGACACTTATGGGAATGAGAATTTATTATCACTGCAGCCATATTATTAGTATTTCAACCATACTCTGACACATAAATGTAACATCCCAACAAACACGGAGCAAAGTATATTTATAACAAGTACATGCAAGTCTACAACAAATCAACAATAAAAAAAAAACAACATTCATTTTGTTTGTGTAAAAACATTTGATACTGTCAAACAGCCAAATATAAACAAAACAAAAAAAAAAAAAAAAATCATGGCGCACTAAAATGTAAGCAAGTTTTGACACTATCGAAAATAAAACAACTGAACAGCTGATCACTTGCATGCACTTGTAATAAATATAATTTGACACGGAGGTTGGATTTTAAATTAAAAGGGATTTCAAATCAAAACTTTTCTCCAACGACAAACTTTTGATAATGATTTCAAAATCAAGCATTCTCAACAAAAAGGGGAAATTATTTTCAAATTAAAAAAGTCTTTATTTTTAACTTGCTCAAATGTTTTTCAAATGTGGAACATCAACAAAAATTTTTTTGTTTTTAGTTTAAATTCATTCGGCACTATAGCTTAAACATGAAATAGTGTTATTTTCGTTCTCTAATTCTGGAAAAACAAAATACTTGGCTCCTTTTTGTTTTGAGGATTGGAATGACGTAGCACCGCGATCGTACAACAAACTTATATTTTCTGCACTTTTCCATTTTATTTTTATTTACATTCTTTTACTTTTTAATAAATTTTTTACTCAAAAATAATTTATATTTTTTTTTAGCAAAAAATCAAGGTTTTGTAATGGCGAATTTACTTCACGTAATATGTAACTTCTCTTTAATTGTGTAACACATTTAACTTTAATCGATATTTTTAATGTTTACATTTTTTTCGCTTTCCCAACAAATACAAGGTCAAACCTTTGATATGAAATAACTTTATCATTTGACATCAAACGCAATTCTCAAACGTTTTTCAATTGTTTGATTTAACATTTAAATTCAAATTGATAATGATTTGAAGATAAACATTTGATATCAAATGTTTTATCTATTAATCTATTCAATTTGACAAAAATTTGGCAAATGTTTATTTTCAAATCATTATCAATTTGGATTAAAATGTTAAAATCAAACAATTGAAAAAGTTTGAGAATAGTTTTTGATGTCAAAAGATAAAGTCATTTCAATCAAAGCTTTGACTTCGTGTTTGTTGGGATATACTTACGCTTTTGTGCTAATGTGTGTAACAAAAAGCAATACTCGTTTAAGATTTAAGAATCACATTCTAAGGCGAACTAACGATGGCCGTTCGGCTGGCTGGTTATCTATTAGAGTTGTCAATTATTCGCCTTTCAGCTTTGTTCGAATTATTCAAATAATTGTTTTTGTTCGTTCGATCTAACGATTAAATCTGTAAAATTATTCGATTGATCGATGAGAATAACGAATAAAAAAAAATTTCATATTTTAAATAAGATACATCCTTCCGTTAATTTACAACTATGGAAAATCTTCCATTTTCTTTTTTATTTTTTCTCAAATCCACTATGATTTCTTTTTTTGATGCGTCATCTAAGCTCCATATCGTTGTTTTACTTAAAGGAATCGTAAAATCCTTAGTTCTTTAATAATCCGATACAACTTTGGATTTTCGAAAGGCGTTTGCAGACCTTCCATCTTCAGCCAAACTTCTGCGTACAACTTCTTCTATAAAACACCGCTGTCTCTCTGTATGTATTTTTCCATTGGAAGAAGTTCGGCATATTTTGATGTCGTTGGATTATCTTCTACTACATCGTTTTCTATTGTAATATTGTGACACTTATGCTAAGTTCACACTTTAAGCGCGTTTAAGCAACTCGATCGTGATTAAGCTCTAATCACATCAAAATCGAGATGATTAACCATATATTGAAGTTATTTATTAATCACTGCAAATTGACATGATTACAACTTAATCACTTCATTAACCACATCGAATCCTCTGAACATACCTCAAACTGAGTATAATATAGAATCGGTCACCATGTTAGTACCCCTCGCGTGTACAACCGACCATAATTTCTTCTTAATGTTTTTATTTGACTTTAAATAATTCGTAAATTTTCACAATTCCATAATTAATATGTTTAAAATGATGTTCTGATCACTTAATTAAAGTATTTTTATCCATTTTTAATAATTTAAAAAAAATTTAAATTTGTTTGTTGCATTTTTTTTCTTCTTTATCATCTGTCATCTAAATCATCTCAAATGTAATGTGAACGGCTCTAATTAACTTAATCAACATTTCATGAAAATTGTTTAACGTTTGATTTAAAAAGAAAACAGCTGTTACAATTGGTTATCAAAGATTTGTTTAATACGAACATAAGATACATTTTTGAAATACAATGAATACTTAACACGGTTTTTGCCTACAAAACATCGAGATTAATTACAATGAGGGCTATAGCAACAATATTTTTTACTTTTTCTACATTTTGTATAAAATCGCTAAAAACGTATGAGAATAAATCAAATTCTAAGCTTTTATTTCTTATTAGTCTTTTATTAATTTATTTTTGAATAAAAAACAATTGTTCGATTAATCGACATAATTCAATCGATTTATTCGTTATTCGAAAATCGCCATTTTAAAATTATTCGAACAAGAGTTTGTTTTTGTTTGATCGATTAATCGAATTATTCTTAATCGGTTGACAACTCTAATATCTATGTAAAACTTGTGCGGAAAGTACAGTTCGCAGTTTCAAAGATATGCATATCTTTATTTTTTTGTTATAATTCAATTATATCTGGTACACACGTTAAGGCCCGGTTTCACAACTTACCGATAGCTAAAGGTAGAATTTTATCGGCCCTATAAAAAGTGTTCCATTATTACAACTTTACTTTAACCTACCAGGTATGTTGAACCTTTATTTACTTTATCGCTCACTTTAGGTTAAAAAAAAGTTTTAATAATGTAACACTTTTTAAAAGGCCGGTTAAATTATACTTTAAGCTATCGGTAAGTTGTGGAAACGGGCCTAAGTGTTATATTGACAAAAACTATAAAAAAATGAGAAACGGTCCATTCTGGAATAGAGGGTTTGTTCCCAAAAACCATATTTTTATTTTGTTATGTAGATAAAATTTGGCTCTAAAATTTTTTACTGTAACCTAATTTAAAGTAATTCGCCCGGCCCATATTTGATAAAAGCTTGCATACTACAAAAAACAATTTCAAAAAAAAACTTTTACTTTTGAGTGAATCCATGTCAAACCGTTAAGTCGTTCGGCATCATCACCTCCGATTTGAATGAAATTCAACACAAATGTTGAATGTTATTGGACTTTAACAAAACATAAGTTTTCAGACCCCAAATTCTTTCGGCTTCCGAAATATGACGTCATAAAAGATGAGAAAAATGTGAAAAAACCTCAAAAGTCTCCTTACAAAAGGGGATAGAACTCTTGAACTACGCAAGATAATTTAGTTTTATTGGTATCGTTTTAAAGGTGAAAGTGCACCCTTTAAAATAATATGCATATTGTGTTTTTCTAAGAAAAGGTCAAAGCTCAATTATTGGGGTCTTGAGTTCAAAGCTCCATATCTAGAAAAGTATATTTTTTAAAATTCTTAAAAAAATATATGTTAAGTATTATACCCTCTTCAACATTTGCAGAAAATTTAAAGGTGAAAACTCGATTGGTGTTAGAGTTATATACCAGAACGTGATTCTAAGTATGTTTTGTGTTCAAAAATCCCTTGTTGTTGTATTTTAATTATTTTTTTCAGTATATCTGGAGAACGGCAAGAGCCAAAGTTTCCAAATTTTGTACACAAATTTTAGTTATCAATACACACCATCCCACGAAATGTGGTCGGGATTGGAGAAGTGGGCGTGGTACCTCCCGTACAAGAAATATCAAAAATTGTATAAAAACCTGAATCTTTGGACTGTCATATGATCTATGGTTACGCCGTATATATCAAAAGATCGGAAATCTCTAGTAGGAAATATTCTCTGAAAAACTCGGAAACATCGGTTCAGATACAAAAAATTTTTGATATTTTTTGTACGGGAGGTACCACGCCCACTTCTCCAGTCCCGCCCACATTTTGTGGGATGGTGTGTATTGATAACTAAAATTTGTGTACTAAATTTGGAAACTTTGGCTCTTGCCGTTCTCCAGATATACTGCAAAAAATAATTAAAATACAACAACAACAAGGGATTTTTGAACACAAAACATACTTAGAATCACGTTCTGGTATATAACTCTGACACCAATCGAGTCTCCACCATTAAATTTTCTGCAAATGTTGAAGAGGGTATAATACTTAACATATATTTTTTTAAGAATTTTAAAAAATATTCTTTTCTAGATATGGACCTTTGAACTCAAGACCCCAAAAATTTACCTTTGACCTTTTCTTAGAAAAACACAATATGCATATCATTTTAAAGGGTGCACTTTCACCTTTAAAACGATACCAAAAAAACTAAATTATCTTGCGTAGTTCAAGAGTTCTATCCCCTTTTGTAAGGAGACTTTTGTGTTTTTTTAAACATTTTTCACATTTTTATGACGTCATATTTCGGATGCCGAAAGAATGTGGGGTCTGAAATTTATGTTTTGTTTAAGTCCAATTATATATAACATTTGTGTTGAATTTCATTCAAATCGGAGGTGCTGATGCCGAAAATGCCATTTTTTCGTGATGGTTTGACGTGTTTTAACTCTTTTGTAATTTTTTCACAATCAGGGTTCACTTGACTCTATGAGGGTACACTTTCGAAATTTTGCCCGTAAATATTGGAAGTAATGTATCATACGATCAGCCTTGAAAGACAACACGCTCTTACTTGTCTTCACAAATTTTAAAATTCTTATTAACTTAAAGTTAAGTATTTATGAATGTGAAAAATTTAAATAGTTCTTTTTTTCTTTATTACGAGTTCTGTCAAATTAAATTACGCCATTAAGCCATGTAGTTTAATCGTTTTTCATAATTCTCAATCAATAATTTCTTAAATAATAATTTAATTTTTTTATTACACAATAAATCATTTTTAATTTTTGGATTTTCCCTCCTTTATTTACACATATTCTTTCATGCCAAGACTCATTAAAAATTATTTTGTAATATTTTTTTACAGCATAGTCAATAGAAAAAAAAAGAAATTTTTAAATTATTACTAATAATTGTGCTGTTATTGCTATTAAATTTTTGATTTATCAGATGGAAGAAAAGTCATAAATAAGCGAATTTAATAGCAATAAACATCTATTTAGTTCGCATACATTTTAAAAAATAATAAAATTCTTTTAAGATTTTTTTTTTTTTTTGTTTTTGCAAAGAAGCTTTTAATTAAGTTCATTAAATTCAATTTTTAATAAATTATTTTTAGTGAAGGAAGGAATTTACAACATGAAATTAATTAAATTTTGTTTTTTTTTTTTTTGAAAATTTTATTGCTGACTGAACACGGGATTGAGCTTCGATTATAATTCCCATCATTAGAATTTCTTGCCGTTCTACCGTTTGGGACATTACGGCGCCTGCCAGTCCATAGTCAAACATTAGCCTTTAACCAATAAAATAGTATTGGTGAATCGAAGTCTGATGTAATTGATTATCAATTTTATTCAATCGAACTTATAAATATAAACCTCTCCCTCCACTAGTGAGTGTTCACCACTAGTTTTGGATTATCATGGGTGCTCAAACATATTTTATAGGGTAAAGTACTTTTGAGATTTTTTTCAGATTTTTCAGAAGAGGTGTAGAGGTTGCTCAAGACGAATATTTGCCAAAAATCGGGTATGCCGGCCTTTTTTATGTTTTCTTCTTTTCACAACTTTGTCAAAACTCACGATTTTCTTCACTTTTAAGGAAATAATTTAAAAGAAAAATGTCCAGGCTTTAATTTGCTGTAAAAGTTTTTGGAACGCATTTGCTCATTTATGCACCAGTCATTAAAATTTTTCGTAATTTTTCCATAAATTTTGCAAAAAACCCTTTAAACCTATAAACATTTTTATGAAAATGAAACAAACTAACAACGCAGTTTGAAAGATTAATTTACTCCAAATAAATTAGAAACAAATATTTTTGAATTGCTCTTACCGTTCCTGATATATAGAGGTTTTCAGCTTTATAACCAGTTTATGATATTATTACTCTTACTCAACAAACAAATAAAAACCAAACGTGTTGCTTTTGCTTTGTTTATTGGGGCTCTTACGATGAAGTCTATGCCCTGCGACATTGAAGTTAGTGTTAGCCAAAGCCACACCTCGTTTTGCTACATCATTTACCACTTGTAACACTCAGTTTAGATGAGGGCTTTTACGACGTCGCTTTGTCGACGTCTCTTTTGGTTTGTTGGTGAGCGGTGTAGAAAAGAAAGAGGGGTTAACAAAATGACTCGTTTTGTATTTTGCATGTCGTTTTTTACATTTCTCTTTTAACTTTTTCTGTTTACGTTTTATTCTTTTTCTTACTTTGAAGTGTGTGGTTGAAAATACAGTGAGACCTCGATTATCGATAATAGACGGGATCGGCAGAATTCTTGATTATTTATTTTTTTTGGTGTGTTTCTTATTTTATGTAAATATATAACGTTTTATTATGTAAACATGAGGAAAAAAGTAAATTTGGCAGAACATGCTTCCACACCGTTAAGATATTCTCTTTCTTCGTTTATTTAAATTTCTTTTGATTGTTCAAAATTTAACGAAAAAAAGATAATTTGTTTATAATTTCGGTTAATAGAGGCAATTTAAATCAGTGCAAAAAATGTTTGTTTTCCATTTTATTGAAGCTGCCGGTTAATCGAATGACGGGTAATCAAGGCCATACTGTAAATAAAAAAAAGACATGCAACCAAAAATCATTGTATGGACGCAAAGAGATTTTGGAAGTTGCTTTAAAAGGGAATCAAGATAAAACGACGTCGTAAAAGCCCTCATGTGTATTGAGTGTAAGTGTTGAACTTTGTTCATTGCATATTAAATGACTTGTTGGCAAGTCCAATTTTCACCAAAAATCAATTGAAATAGTGTAAGTTTCAAAAACAAAAAAGACTTGTTTTGGAACTTAATCCTTCCTATTTCGTTCTCGCTAATTGGCGTATGTAGATTTTGTCCCACTCAACTCAAAGTTTTGGTGTCGATATGTTCATAAACAAAAGCTAAGGTAGCCAACTTTGATCTAGAAAAGTTGTTACCGTGGCGCGTTCAACTGCTTCAATAGTAATTTTGTAGTTGTCAAACTGCTTTAATAGACAATTTTAGATATTTATTCTTAAACTAAATGCACATAATTCTAGCAAGGCGTTCATTGGCTTGTCCTTGCAGCTAGTTCACACAGAAATACCAATGTAAAATTAACATGGCGAAATGTTGATTGAGAATCATGGTAAATTTCTGCAAAAGTATGCCCTTTATTTAAATTTATCATTATTTCATATTAATTTTAAATGAAAATATTAAAATAATCTTAAATCACGCTTATTTAATATTATTCACTGTTAAAATAACATTGTACAATATTGAATCCATAAAAACCTGTTTTTTATATTAAAATCAAAGGTTTATCTTGTTAAATTAACATGCATACATACTTAAGAATGTTAAATAGTACATTAAGTTTTCAAAGTAGAATGATGACGAAAACCATATTGGACGTTTTTGCTGATGCTTCTGTTAACAAAGGAGAATACAAAATAAGTGAAACATGTGTTACGGGGGTAAGTGTGTTGAATTATTCATAAATAAATGCATATGTTGTCTCTGAAGCTTCTTCACACTGTTATATCACACTCAAACCAGTTTGATTCTACATGAAATTCACCTAGTTTCAACTTAAAACACCTTTCATTCAACGTGGTTCGGATTGTTATTTCAATATAAATGACATTTTGCTCTAACTTTACTGCAATGTTAAATTAACATGAACTATAAGTATTTTAGCACGTCATACAAAAATCTTAATAATAAATTTTGTATTCCCGTAAATAACTTTGATAATATACTTGCATGTGCCCGTGCAGAAAACTGAATTGCCAAATTGGTTTTTTTTTTGTTGTTTTCTTGCGAAGACAATAGAATGAAACAGTTAGTTTTTTAATTTTGTTTTTTTCTTTTTACCCACTTACAACTACAATTCGAGTCGGAAAGAACCCAACCAATTGTAGGGGGATGTAAGAAAAGATAAACTCACTGTTTATTGTTGGTGTTTTGTTTAAGCTTTGATATTCTTACAAGTAAGACTTTGAGTGTTTAAAATTCTTATTCGCTTAAGGGTTTTATTTGTATAATATTTTTAGCTTTTCTAAAATCTTTGGAAAAGGTTTCCTGATGATCTGGCCTAAGCAACCAGTGAAATGCGCATAGAAGCTAGCTTTCCCTCAACAATAAATTTCAGTGTATTTATCAAATATGAAAAATTGGGAATTTAGCACGTCATACAAAAATCTTAATAATAAATTTTGTATTCCCGTAAATAACTTTGAAAAAAATGTTGTTCGCAAGTTATTGTAAAATCAGGTTGAATTAACATGAAAAACGTATGAAGCAAAATCACCACCGAAAAATTTTAAATCATCCTTGTTTTCTACGTTTTTAACTTGATTTTATTCTGTGTGTTTCAAAAAATTTTTAATTTTAAAGAATATATGGAGGGCTCAGAGCTGAACCGAACCAAGTCATAAAATATATCACGTATATGTATTTCAAATCTGGTGCGAAAGTTCTGTAATGGGGTTAATCAAAAACAGTTTCGTTCCTAAGGTAACGGTAATAAACCCAAGTCAGTGGCTTCAGTAATTAATGGCAATTTACTTACTCAAACAAAATATATTATCGAATTTTCTTTTATGACTTGGTTCGCTTCAGCTCTGCGCCCTCCATATAATTTTCTTCATCCAGCGAGCCAAATTAATAGCTCCTGAAGCTTTTACTGTTGGACATGGCTGAGATGTATCATCCAAAAATATAAGAATCAGATAAAGCAATTCTGTTTAGTCTTCTATTGGTTGCATGTCTTCATGCTGGCCTTTAATAAAATGCTTAAATCTTTATGTATTGGTACGGGATGGCACTTACATCAATGTCACTCCTTCTGAAACTTCTTATTTTCAAAATTTATTGCAGGGCATAGAAGTAAATCTTAAGATCCTTAATTAATGAGTTGTAAACAAAGCATAAGCAAAATGTTTATATTTTTTTGTATGCTTGTAAAATTAGGTTAGAAAGATTATAAGTTTATTGTTTTAAAATACATTTTTTGAATTATTCTTAAATTAATTAAAAAAAAAAAAGTTTGGCCTTGCATACTAAGATAACATGTAAAAATAGTCTTAGAAGTAATTTCCATTCAATTTTTCCAATAAATGTTCAGATTTGTTATGCCCTAACATTGTTAAACAGTGGACTATTTGCTTTTTCGTTGACTAAAAACCGTAATTAATAACGAAACAAACCAAAACGTATTAGAAAGAACTTGTAGCAATCTTACTAGCATAAGCTTTAAGCTTAGAAAAGTATTGTGATTACTTTTATAAAAGGCTTATAAACAATTATTTAATAATAAAAACTGATCCCTTGTGATAATATTACTTTTATATAATATAATCTAAGCTAAGAATTCTAATATTAGAACAAGCTTGCAGAAAAATACTTTTCTAAACTTTAATAAGATTGATTACATTCTTTACGAGCATTCTGTTTAATTTTATATGGCATATTTACAAAAAGGTTTTTAATTATAGGTATAATAATAACAGGTATAATATTTAATTACTTTTTTTACAATTGTGCATTGTTTAAAACAATTTTAAACACTTCACTCTTCGAACCAAATACAAAGACTAAAAACTTTAACTAATAATACAAAATCAAGGCACGCGTCAAATAACGGGCCGGCATTCTCAAAAACACTTACAAAACTATAGCGAAAACAAGTCATTTGCAATCATATTTGTTTTCATGTTGTAGAAAATCTCTTATGATAAGCTTATTCTACAACTCATTAACAGTTTGCTCTGTTTTGGTATGTTGGGAAGCTTTTCAATGTAAATATGTATGTATGTGTATAAAAACAATCATACTTTAAAATAGAAATATAAAAATCGATACGCAAACTAATAATTACCCAGTTGGCTATGTCGTGCAAGAATCATTGATGAATCGTGCACGACAATGTTAATTCCTGCACGACACGTAAGGGAAAACTAATGCAAATCGTCGATGACATTTTCAAACAAGTGTCGCTTAAATCGTGCACGACACAAAGAGAGACAATGTCGCTCAGCCTGTCCTTGATGACCACATGCACGACTTTGTCGTCCATATAGTCGTTAATGACCACATGAAAGGCATTGTCGTTTGTATTGTCTTTGATGACTATATAGACGACAATGGATTCTACTGTGACGTCAACGACTGCGTTAAGGACAATGTCGATGAAGTTGCAGGAGTTACAGCTTACACGACAATGTCGCCTATAAACCTAAATGAATGAATAAAAATATTCAATAGCACATATATGTTTTTAAAATCATATCTTAGTCTTTGAGTTCTCAGACTTGACTGACTGATTTTCTTCACTTTGCTTTGGTTGGTTTTTTATTATTATCGTTATTTTACAGTTATTTTTATTTTTTATTGGGAACAACTTATTTTTGTTTGTTAAGAAGACAGCTTACAAGACAATGTCGCTCATATTGTCGTGCTTAGAAGTGGATAAAGGACACCTTACAAGACACTATCGGTCATGTTGTCGTGCATACACTTTAATACAGGACAGCTTACAAGACACTGTCGCTCATACTGTCGTGTATTGTTGTTGATAGAGGATACCTTACAAGAAAATGTCTGTCATGTTGTCGTGGATAAGTTTTAACTAAAGACAACTTGAAAGACAATGTCGGTCATGTCGTCGTTTATTAACTTCTTCAAAAGACAGTGCACTAGACAATGTCGAGTATTTTGTCGGTTACGACATTTTCCTCAAAATTGTCTTCCAGAAATCCTAAGTGATAGAAGACATGTCGTGCATAAATTGTTGACGACAATGTCGTCGACGGCAGTTTGGCCAACAGGGTAATGCTTAATTTTGTGACGATAGCAAACAAAATGTACACCCATACACAAACAAAAGCTTTTATGTATGAGAAATAAAAGTTAACTTTTCGTGAGTTCCTAGATAGGAAACCTCGAGGCGTATTGCCTTGTTGGAAAATAAAATACACATTTACAAACTCATGTCCACCTTTAATTTTAAACATTTTGGTTTTTGTTTTAACAAATTTGTCTAATAAAACCTTGACTTTTTTAAGTACTAATAATTGTTTTGTCAATAACTATAGATAGCAATATGCCAAAAAAATGAACTTTTTCGTTTTCAAGCTATTAATGCCGAATGATTTTTAATACTTCGGGGGTAGAGTCAAGTACCCTACTTGCTTATTAGAGTGCCCCTCACTTGACCTAAAACGGATATTTATATATATGTGTTCCTCTAACTCCCATTGGAGCATAGGGCGGATATTTAGGGTGGCCCTTAAAACTTGGATTTTTTGACTTTTTATGAATTTAACGCATTATTTAAGTTGTTAGCTACAAAATCAATGTTTTTATGTATTGACTAGTTAGTTTGGGTAGCAATCTTTCATTTTTGGGTGTTGTTGGAATAATACACTGAAAAAAACAAAGTGGCAAAAACAAAACTTGAAAGTAAGAAAATGCGACTTATAACATTTAGCACGGCACAAATTGGGTTGAATATTATGGCTTGCCATGCAACACAGTTGTTAATGACATCAAAATCTAAAATTCTGCGGTGGTGCATGGCGATCGCATTTTTCGTTTACAAGAAAATTAGGAAAATGTAAAAAAAGGCGAAAAAATTGGGTTTTTTGACCTTCATTCACTTATAACTTTTGAAGTAGGAGTGTTATCTTCAAGCACCACCGCAGAATTTTAGATATTTCAGTCATCAACAACTCTGTTGTCTCCCAAGGCATAATATTCAGCCGAATTTGTGCCGTAGTACAAACAGTACAGCCTATTTTCGACAAATTTTATTAATTGATTAAAAAAAACAGGGTGAATTTTTAAAAAACCAAAATTTATGCTACTAAAATTAGTTTTACATTAGACACTGTTTTAACTTTGGGAAACAAAATTTCTTTCCATGTGATAAGTTAATATACTTATATTTCATTTACTATTGTGATAAAGCGGCAGTAGATATTTTAGCCGTCACCTTTGCGTGCTTATTAATTAAATAGCCTCACAAAAATATAAAAAGGTTCTGACCCAGAAACCAGACCCATTAATCCTTATGTATTATGACCTCCTGAATTCAATGCCGTCATAAGAATTGAATTCTATCGTTGGGTTTTCATGTAATTTACAAGGAAAGTCCGCAAAGTGACCTTACCTAATTTGTAAATTTGACCAGGTTAAAAAGTATTTGTTTAAATGCATGTAACTTTTAAAATTTTTGACAGATTTGATCTTACATAAAGAAATACAATTTTAAAAACAAATTTTAACTAACAATAAGTCAAATTTACAAAGAAACCGATTTGCTATTTCAGTTTGTGCAAAAATATCCTGAAGCGTACACGGATGAAAAAATGATTCATGATTATATTACAGACACAAATTTTCTGTAGCAGCTTGCATTGAACCACTAAAACATATTAGCACTTGTAAATCATTTGTTGCTTGTGATCATCTTACTTTCAAGGACGTGCCGTATCAAATATTTGAATATTTAGAGTTCGAAGAAATAAATAAAAGATCGTTCTTGAATTCATTTCCCCACAAATTTCAATTTGCTTTTAACACAGACAAGCTTAATTCGCTTACTGCAAATTTGAAAAAGATGTTAACATTTTCCAAACGGTTTTAGCGGATGCGAAAGATTCAATGTTAAAATGATGTATCGACCGACAGTAATATCAATGTTGAGAGAGTGTTTGCGATGGCGAAGAGAAACGAGGATATGGAACCTCATAAAGAAATATACACCATGTGTCAGCAAATAAAGGCCCGGCAAAACAAATGCATTCACTTCCTTTTCGATATTTTGCAGTTCTATCCAACGAAGCAAGATATGGAAAATGGTGTGAAAATAATGAAAAAGGGTTTTCAGGAAAATAAAAAATGGAATGCTAAGGAACGAATAAAGAGATTGGAAGAGATGGAGGAAACAACAAGTAAAAAAACGACGTACGGAGAGTAAAGTCCTATTTCTAAATTTGCTTTATGTGAATGAGCCTATGGAATTATTTAATTTATGAAATAAACTATCTGATGTCGATGTACAGAGTAATCGGATAAAAATTCTTAAAAAGCAAATAAACATGTTTAAATTATAAATATCACGGTGAAAAAGTTTGGCAAACAACAAATTTGGATTTAGAGTCCCAACTCAAAGAAAAGCTAAAGAATTTGCACTATTATGTAGATCTCTAAAAATTTAAAAAATAAAATAACTTGATGTTTTTAAAAGTATAAATAATAAAGATTTCTGTTAAATACATTTCTAGTAAAATAACTAAAATTTTTTTCGCAAAACTAAAAATGTAAACTTTAATGATCGATTTAATAAAAGTTGTATACATACATAAATATTTTAATATAAATTTGATACTATTTCATTTTCTTATAGATCTTTTCTTTCTCATTCGGTTATTTTTCATCCGATTTTCAAGTTTTTTTTTTTTGGAAAGATATTCAAATTACCTTTCTAAATGTAGAATATAGTTAGTAAAAATTATTGCCGCTAGATGGCGTAATATTCATTTTTGGAAAAATGCATCAAAACACCCTGTATTTGCAAATATTTTGAAATTATATGTTCCACAAAACTACTCGTCATACGATTTTGTACAAAGTTGCCAAACAACATTGGGTCGAATTCTGGAAATTTAACGGTCAAAATTATGATTTTCTTCAAGCACCTAAAAATAACGGTAATTTTGTAAATAACGGAATTATATAAAAGTCGCGGAACAAAAGTTGCTTCTGATACCCTAAAGAACCATTTTCAACAATAGTCTATAGAAAATGGTTCGTAAATCAATAGAGTTAGCTATTGACGTCATGTATTTCCATAAAATATGTACATGACTTGTAATAGTGAGACAAGTACATACTAATAATTTCAATACGTGTCATCGATTAAATGTAAATTTTTCTATGTTTCGTTATACAAACTATACATAAACTTTTTTTTGGCTTATGCAATAGTGTTAAGGACGTTTAGGAAATAAAAATTTTTTTTCATGTCATACAAAAATAATTAAAATTGTAATTGAGTTTTATTTTGTCTAGTTTGTACTAGTTTATTATATTTTATTGTAAAGTAATAAATATCTATTGCATGTCCCTTGACAGTTAGAATAGAAATTAGTTTTAGAGAGTCATTGTGTCTTTAAGCATGTGGTCATGTGGCTTAGGAGAGCCCCAATAAAATCGCTAGTGTTGTTAAAGTAAAAAAAGAGGTTCAAGAATCTTTAAAACAAATCATTCAACAGAATTTTCAACGACCAGCATTAAAGAGTGGCTAAGAGTATTAATTAAGACGAAATAGTTACCCTATATTTACCATATACAAAACATTCTATATCGTAGCGTACACTCAAAGAAAAAACATGGTTGTGATAAACATATTCTAAGAGCAACATATTACGATAAGATTCATGATTGTAGTCACCATATTAAGATTATTATTGAATCATATTATGACTTAATATACTCGTACTATTACATCATAATATTTTTTCCCTTAATCATATTATTATTCTGTTAATCATACTAAGTTAAGAAGTAATCAAATTATTGTCATGTTAATAATAATAAGCAAAGAAGTAATCATATTATCATCATGTTAATCATAATAAATTTAGAAGCAATCATATTATGATACAGCACTTTTCATAGCTGTCATAAAAATACAAAATAAATTTAAATATTTTTGAATCGATTTTTTATTTTGTGGCTTTTTACAATTTTTCTTAATGTTAATCAAATAGCGTAGGTTAATAAATGGCTTGCAAAAGAGTAAATGAAAAATCTGTGGTTTTCATGGGCAACCGCGTGTGTCCATTTTTTCGATTTTAAGATGTTGATGCCATATTGCCTAATTTTGAACGCTCTTTACATTTTTTTTTTAAAAATATGGATCAATTCCGATTTTTTAACGTAATGACAAAGTTTAAATTGTGCAATACCTAGCCCATAGTTTGATCTAGAATGGTTTTTCGGCTTTCCTGAACAATTTGTTTTAAGACATACGAGGTTGCCCATTAAAACCACAGAAATATCGTAGCACTTTTATAAAATATAACGAAATCTCTGTGTGTTTTGTTGTTGGATTTTACAAAAAAACTATGATATTTTGCATTTGCACTATTACGTCACTAATACTTGAATGAACTCCGCTAATATTTTAATTTTTTAATTTCTTTAAACTTATTTTTCTTATGAAATTTTATCTTTTAATTGTTTAACCAAATAACAAAACGACACAATTTCTTGAAAATTATTTTACAAATAGCGCTAGCATAATATGATTAGAGTAAAAATAGTTTGATTGCATCTTTAACATAATAATAAACATAACATAATGATAAATGTATAGAAAGTTATCATGTTATGGCTATTATATTTCATGATATGGTTGTGAGAAATATAATATGTTTAGAAAGTTATCATAATTATTTTTCGGTCAACAATACTCAAATTCATAATTGCGATAAACATTGATATGTTTACAGTAACTATAATATTGTTGATATTAAATAAAAATAACAATTATTTGTGTACGACAACAATATATTGTTACATTAAACATAGTGTTGTTTCCGTAACCATGCCCAACCATATTTTTTCTCTGCTTGTATGTTAGGTTAAATCAACTTTCCGAAGACCCCCAATATAGTAGGGACATTGTTTTTTTTTGCATTTATGTTTAGTACAATTATGCATGTGCAAAAGTACATATTTATATTACAGTCTTTAGACTTTTGCTATTGAAATTAAAAAATAATGAGATTTAAATAGCTGAGAAATACACAGAAAAAATTCTCGCCAATTTTTTTTTTTTTTTTTTTCAATTAAACCCTTAATCAAAAATAAAATCAGTTTTAATTAAAAATTTAATCAATTAAATTAAACGTTTACTTGTATCAAAAACATAACTGCAAAAAAAAAATCAAAAAATATTTAATTGGAAAAAGGGGATTTTAATTAAAAAGTTCGTGACATTAAATAAAAAATTAATTAAATTTGCACCAGTAAACTAATTGATAGTATTTAGTTAGTTAGTTAATTGTTCTTTATTTTGAATTCATTTTAAGTCATCAATATTGAACATTCGACTATGACATGACGTCGTCTGTCGGAAAATTTTATTATATACTTATCAAGGCCCATCTATCAGGTCTGCTTACTTGTACAAAAACAAAAAACGATTCTTTTTAGTTGTCAAAACTTTACTACCACATATACAAAGCAAAAGGAAAAAACGTGTATGTGTGGCATACCATAAACGTAAACAAACGTATACATGCACATGTAAGCAAAATGAAAACAACTTTTGACAACTAAAAAGAACATAAACAATGATCATCAGGCTTCTTGCGCAGACCTTTTCAATGGGCCTTGATACTTATATTACAAATATTGTTTTTTGTGACATAAAAATTAATAATTTAATTCAGTTATTAATATCTTTCTGTAGCCTGTCGCATTTACAATAAAGCGGGATAAATATTTAAAATTGTCTTTACCATTTAGAATATTAATCAACTTATTTTCTGTTAAGATAGTTTTTTTTTAAGTTTTGGAATCTTATTTGTCCTTATATAGCGCATTTGGCTATAAAATGCAGAATTTTTTCGGTTTCGTTAAGATTGCATAAGGAGCATATACGGGGTCTGTTTTCCTGAAACCAATTTAATCACATCTATTTTGAATATATAACTGAATTCTGTCATATTTGTGATTTCCAAATAGGATTGCGGCTCTATGCACTTCAGTTTTGAATAAAACGACTTGTACTAGCTGCCTTATGTAAGTACAACACCATCTCCTTGATTTTTAAGCCAGTAATAATATTGCTTCAAAGAAGTTCCCAACTTTCTCTTGTTACGCATTGTGATATTCCAGTTGCGTTAACGTCTCTAGACAACGAATCAATATGCTCATACCAATACGTTCCTTTCTGTATTATATGTTTTGTAAGCTGGTTTGGTAGTCAATTAGTATCGTATTCATATAACGTTTTTATGATATATCGGAGGTGTAGGTCGAGTGTGTAAATGTAATTATTTTCCATACCTGTTTCCAACATCAAAGCATATGTGGGTGTAAATGGTGGCAATTTCAAAACCTTTTTAGCAAAATATCGTTGTAGCTTATCTACGTCTTCAAATAACGAAAAACCCCATATGTATTTGTGCACCATACGTTTTTATAGCACGTCATATTGATTTAAACAAGTCCCATCTTGCATTTAAACCTATATCTCTTTTGGCCAGAAAGTCTTTTCACGTTACGTTTATGCAGTGTTTTGTCGACAAGTTTCTCTTTTCTAAGTGCTTTCTAAATGACATTTTTGTTGTCGATGTAACACCCAGATACATGTACTCATTTACGACTCTTATAGGCGCTCCATTAAATATCAATTTTTCATGTTTAGAAATTTTGCCTCCTTTTCTAAATATCATCATTTCTGATTTACTGAGATTTACTTCCAGATTCCACATTTTACAATACCAATATCATCTGCATACATTAATAATCGAATATGCGTTGAGCATACATTTACTCTACCCCCTATAAACTGATAGTAACAATTCAATTAAATATTTTTGTTATATATAATATTTTTGAAATTTTGTTGTTGATATAAGTAAACGTTTAATTCACTTGATTCAATTTTTAATCAAAACTGATTTTATTTTTGATTAATGATTTAATTGAAAAAATTATGGGCGAGAAATTTATTGTGTAAAATAATATTTGTGTTTTATTTTCATTAATATAGTTTCGTTAATATGCTGATTAAAGATTTAAAAAATAAAAGTTTATTCAGAATCGTGCATGTGTTTCCAAAACGTGTGCATATTGTTTAAAAACAACCTACTTTAAAATTTTTTCCACATTCTTTTCAATAAAATGAAATTAAATACTTTTGTTAATAAAACGTTTTTGTATTCATAATTAAAAATTAAATTGTTTTAACTGACTTCCTTGTGGTTTTTTTTTTATTAAATAAACAGTTTTCTTATAAATAAATCTATTATTAAATAAACAGTTTCTTATAAATAAATCTAAATTTTTCGAAGAAAAAATCATAAACCTTTAACAGCTGAATTGTTACAGTTGTAAAAACAAAAAATTAATATGAAAACACTACATATTTTATTCTTACTACTGGTCCCCTTATTGGCTTGTACCTCGGCATACCTGGCACATACCACTTAAGAGTGAAATTAATTTTATTGAAATTTCCTCGAAAAAGTTGCAACCATTAATTTTCAATTGAACAAGTAATCCATCCTGCAGCGGTCAACGTTACACTGGTTGCGGCTGTTGCCATTGTAGACCCGTCCGTATGTGGTATAACGATGCTAGATCTAGACTTCGTTATTTGAGTACCCGGCAATGACAGTCGGTGGTGTAGCAGAGCCCTTTGTGAGCAACGCTGTCGTCGTTAAATATATCAAGTTTGGAAATTTCTTGGCATTTCCAATGAAATGCTGATGACATTTTTAACTGACAAAAGTTTATTCAGAATCTTGAATGGTTCAGAAACGCGTATATTCTTTTCAATAAAATGAAATGAAATACTTTTAATAAAAAGCTGTTGTATCCATGATTCAGAACATATATGTTTTTAAACACTTTCTTTGACTTTTTTCTTGTTTATTTAAAATTTTTCCTTATAAATAAATCTACATATTTTGGAGAAAAAACCTCATAAGCCTGTAACACCTGAATTGTTGCAGTTGTAAAACAAGTTTAAATGCATTTACTCCATATTTTATCTTTACTACTGGTCGCTTTGTTGGCTTCTGCCTCGGCCCAATTTTGTCGTGGTAGTACACGTAAGTTCTAACTGAAACTAAATAAAATAAACTTGAAAATGTTGCAAATTTAATTTGTTTTTATTCAGCCACTCCATCCTGCAGAGGGGCACGTAACATTGGTCGTGGCAGTCGCCGTTGCAGACCCATCGTTATGTGGTATTACGATGCTGGATCTAGACAATGTCGTGAATTTCGTTATTTGTGTACCCGGGGTAACAACAATCGGTGGTGTACAAGAGCCCTTTGCGAGCAAAACTGCCATTAGAAATGTCAAGCGTGGGAATAGAAAAAAATTCAATGAAAATGGTGAAATAAAATTATAAAAATTTGAACGAAGATACCGATGCAGAAAAATTCTTTTAAATTAAGAAAATAAATAAAAAATTTTTAAGCAATTTTAACGGTTTTTAACCTAATTTGTATGCCACTTTAATAATTTAATTTAGAGTTATTAATGAGTAAATGTTTTTCAAAACATGAAATGACCGATTAAATTGGGCAACAGTAGTTTTGCGGTCTGGAATTTAATTTGATTAAAGATATTCCAATATATGTATGTAGTGAAAGTGTCTTAATTTTGGTCATAACGGTATATCTCGAAAAGTAGAGCTGATATGCCGAAAGAATTTTCTTCACAGATCCAATGGATTTTTGGCATTAATCCAATGAAAAATTACATTTAAAGTCAACCTATGTAACCCTTCATTGGATTAATGAAGAATGGTTCATTAGCCTCCCGTTAATGAATTTTTTATATACAGTCGGGACTCGATTATGCGTGATGGTCGGGACCAGAACCATTACGGATAATCGATTTTCACGTTTAATCGAATAACAATTTTGTTTATACGGTTTTTTAATATTTTTATTATTTAACAAGCGAACATTGGTGTACATACATATTTACATTAAAAAAATTATTTCAAGAAGTTTAAAGTTTAAAAAAGTTAAACATTTTTAAATTAAATAAGTATGAATACCTTAAACTTTCTACTTAAAACATCAGGGGTCTAATTACCGCATTCGATATCGAGCAAAATTGATCGAAATGTTTTATTTTGGTATTATGACTCTCGATATCGAATGAAATGTATCGTAATTTGAGATGATATCATTCGATATCGAGTAACCAAAGCCATTACAACTCTCTAGTTTTCATTCGATACATCAGTGTCTATCGAATGCAGAAAAATACGATAGTTTACTCGATACGATAGCTTACTCGATATCGAATGCGGTAATTAGGCCCCAGGCAAAAAAAGGGCATTATGCAAAAAAAGAATAGAATTTCTTAAAAAGAGTCGTGTAATGTTGTTTGTCTAATATTTTTGAGCTGTCATCACGGATAATAGAGGTAATCACGGTTAATCGAAGTAAACAATTTTAAAACATTGCAAACAAAAAACAATAGACTGATCTTTGGCCATCACGGTTAATCGGGGTTGCCGGTTAACCGGATCACGGATAATTGAGGCCCGACTGAAATTTTAATATAAATGTTTTTTTATTTGAATGAAATATTTATAGCCCAGTCATATAAGGGGTTTCACCTCGGAATGAAAGATAATAAGCTGTTAATTGGAATAAACCTTTGTTTTGTCGTTTTAAATATTGTCTCAAAAGTCATAAATGCTTTCGTGTCCGCGTCTTAAGATATTCAAGGTCAAAGGTCAATATCTCGCCTTTTATTGCTTAAATACGATTTTCACCTATATGAAAGTTCTAGAGTGTAAAATTCTCTACAACTTTTGACTGAACTTTTTTTTTGTACAATCAATCGTTTTTGGGGTAGAGCGCAAAGAGTGCGTAACGTACAGTCATATGTGGCCTAATGCAAGGTCAAGCGTAAAATACGGTTGTCAGTAAGTTGTATAAAGTCAAATTGAATTATTTATATTTAACAATGACACTTTCTCATTAGCTTAAAATTGTATCTTCGCAACGACGGACGTACGGTCTTAAGAGCTATGACTGATTAGTGTTTTATATGGGAGGAGTCACTTTCAGAAGGTGTTTCTGTGAATGTCGTACGTGGTTTGGCGTCAAGTGCACCTCGTAAAAAAGAAATAAAATGTTTGATTTTAAAAAATTATGCTTATTTTGTGGCCAAGAAGCTTATGAAGTAGCAGACAGGAAAAAATAGATAAGTATAGACGGACAACAATGAAGGGGATTTTTTGTTATATAGAAAATAATGACGATTCTCAGTTTACTTTAAAAGAGTCCCTAAGGAGTAGATACCCGACGATAAGACAATTTTTATAATACTACAACAAAAATATTTAAATGATATAATAATCATTCAATTCAATACTTGCAGTTTTTAAAGTTCGTAAGCCACGTACGACATTCTTAGAAACACCTTCTAAAAGTGACTCCTCCCATATAAAACACTAATCAGCCATAGCTCCAAAAACCGTACATCCGTCGTTGCGAAGATACAATTTTAAACTAACGAATATATAATCTTGACTAATATGAAATGAATATCAACCTCAAGAAATCTAATGGAAATGGCGTCATATAAATTACCATACGGCACTTTGTAACAGTCTGCAAACTGATGTCATATACCAAACCAAACGCCTTTTCAAGAAATTCAAAAATGTCAATGCCCGAAATTTCGAAACTCCGTTTTACATACATTGCACGAATTGTTGGTTATAGAAGACCCCTAATAAAATTTAGTGCAGAAAATAGTCGTGGAACATTTTAACCCTCCAAAGTGCCGTTTTAGTACACTTTTGTGGAGAAGTTAAAAAAAGGACAAAAATTACCCCTTAAAATGAGCCATACAATCTACTGAAGACATCTGAAATAGTATTTTAGCTCAAAATTACATTTAGTATATTTTTTTTTGACTTATACCAAACGCCTTTTTAAAAAATTCAATAACTTTAGTGGCCGATATTTCGGGAACCCGAGGAGCAAACTTTACAAAACCCTTTGGCAGATTTGCTCTACCAATAGTCTTTCATTTCGCGTTGCAAGTATTGAGACTGGGGCGATGACCCGAATTTTGTTGCACTGTGTAATTGATGTTCTGCAATCCTAACGGAACTGAATTCAGGCAAATGTAAATGGAGGACGTTTTCTAGATAGTTATTCGAAAACCAATCGTTTTTTAAAATTGGTATTATTTACGATTGTCTTAAACGACATAAATACGATAAATATTTTATGTGTTTTAACATTGTCATTGTCGTAAATTTTGATGATAGCGACAAAAGTTGCAAATTATTTGCTGTTGATTAAATTTCGGATTTAAGGTAGAAGTACATAACACGCGTTAGTGCGCGTGCGCTCTGTCGTATTCTGTCAAAAAAAGTTAAACTAGCGTATTTTCATAGAACAAGCTACATGCAAAATATTTTGACGCGTTTACGCCGGAAAATTGGTTAACTTTGAACTTTTAAACGCGTTGTGTATTTTTGACAAGTTATCAGCTGACAATAAAAAGAATAATTTAACAAATTCGTGAATCTTGAAAGAAAAACTTATTGAAGAGCTTAAAAATATACAATATTTATATAAAAAGAATAAATTCAATAAAATAACACAATCTTGATATACTTTCGAACCCGTTTTTAATGCACAAATAAGTAAACAAATAAAAAACAGCTGACAGGAATGGCTTTTGTAACGCGTGTTGTGTAACTTGCAATTGTTTACGCGCTAAAGTTTTTAAAAGCATGATACTTGTCGACGAACTAACGCGTGTTATGTACTTCCGCCTCTAGGCATTTACTTTGAATACATGTTTAATTTTAACACGAACGATAAAATGACTGACTTCAAACAAAGCATATACACTCAAAAGAAAAATCAATCCATCAAATCAGTCCGCAGCGGTTTTAAAAGGTGGCATGTCATAACGTCCAGTGTCATAGTGTCCTTGGACGTTATGATACTCCAAAAGTGTCATAGCAAGGATTTTCTCCTCTATGGTATAACAAACACCGGCTTCGCTTACTAAAGCTTCTCTGCATAGCCGGTCTTCGGCCGTGCGCAAGGATTTTCTCCTCTATGGTATAACAAACACCGGCTTCGCTAACTAAAGCTTCTCTGCATAGTCGGCTTTCGTTCGGAAACAATGCAGATTTTAGAAGCTTTACTTAGCAAAGCCGGTGTTTGTTATACCATAGAGAAGAAAATCCTTGCGCCCGGCCGAAGGCCGGCTATGATCCCAAATTTGTTTACATTCTTGCTTGTAAGAATTTTTGGCATTGTACTTACTTATTTTGATATTTCAAAACAAATTTCACATTTTAATATTTTTCATTATAAGTTAAGTTGTGGACACTATGACACTTTCAAAAGTGCCATAACGTCCATGGACACTATGACACTGGACGTTATGACATGCCACCTTTTAAAAGTACGGTGACTACGGATTTTTTTGAAACAAGTACAGAAGGATTGATTCAAGTACGGATTTTCAATCGCGAAACACTTAACTTATCCATATTCAGTCCCAAATTCGTTCTTAAAACAATCCGTATATAAGATTGATTTAAGTAAAACTAATATTGAATCAATCTTTAAATGTGCTTGATTCAAATATTATAAAGTTGATTCAATCCCGAATACGTACTTGAAATAAACCAAAAGCGAAATTAAAAGGAGAATTTTATTATGATTGATTTACTTACCCGTTCTACAACTTACAGAATTGCAATTATAAAACACCAGCATCATTGCCGACATGGTTTAAACTTAAAAAACTTAATGTACATTTATAATTGAAAATATAAACTGACTGAGAAGCAAGAGTTCTCACTTTTATTATGAAAATAATGTGTTTTCGTCTTGTTCTGTTGTTTTTTTTTTTTTTGTTTCTACACACAACAAGCAAATGGTTTTTTAACTACTTGTGTAGCGTTGTTGTAGTGTCTGCAACAAACTTTGACCAACACAAGCGTAAGTACACGTAAAGGATGCAATGCTGAGAGATGAGACTAATAAGTTATATGAGATTAAAACCCCCACTGTGTAAATTTACTCTCAAAGTGGCACTACCAACGAAAAGTTCAATCTTTTTTTTTACTTGAATTAAGAATTTTGTACTTATTTTAAGAAATTCTGGCATTGATTTTCGAAAGTAATTCCATTAAGGATTGTTTTGACTACATTTTAGTGTTATCCGTATTTGAATTTTTGAGTACGACTAAATTTTGGACAAAGGATTTAATGATGCGTAAGGTATGTTTAGACCTAAAAAATATTTGACGATAAAATCCAAAAAAAAGCGTAAATTGACCAAACTAAAGCGTTATTGTTAACAATTTCTATTTATTTACTAAACTTAATTTCTAAGATGATAATTGTATAATGTATTTTAGAAACTGTTAAATAATGTTTGCTCTAGCCAATCGTTTTGCAAAAGCAAACAATTCTTTAAGAAAGCTAGAAGTTACGTGTCAAATATTTAATAGGTGTGAACATAGCTTTATAGCCTCTTTTACACTGATCAACATCTACCATTAATTTGAGAAGATGTTAAGATCTTCCCATAAGAAATACATACGGCTTGTTTTGCCTTAATATTTTTTAAGGAAATTTAATATTAATTAAATAATAGTTTTTGGGATTGTTTTAAACTTTCTTTAAAAACCAAAAATAGCAATCGAAAATAAATACACTACCAGTAGCTTTCAATAATAATTTAGAATTTAACTTGATTTTAAAAATGGTTCTTAACAGTTTGACAATATAACAGTTGGGAAATAATTTCCCAAGCTGCTTGACGTTATACATATTTAGATTTTTAAGTTAAAAGTTATTCAAAGTAGTTAATAAAAAAAAATTCAAAATTAAATAAAACCAAAATTCAATCAAAATGAAATTGAAAAAGTTGTTCTGGCGAAATACGGCTAAAAATCAACATCTTCCAATATCTTTACAAAATGTTTTATCTCATTTTATTCCATTCTACATCTTTTGATTATTTAACTGTCATCACTACAAAAGTGGCAATAAATTCTGACAAAAGAGCATTTGTTTTGAAAGAAGAGTTAAAATTTGTGAAGTCATTCCTTTTTTGCTACTTTTATTTTGTTATTTATTTTATTTTTACGCAAAATGAATTCGAAAAGGTTTTTGTGCTTTTTTTAAACTTTAGCACTTTAAAAAAAGGTTTTTATTTCGGAAAAATAGATTTTTTTTTATATGTTTCCACTTTCTTTTATTTATAAGAATGTATTTATATATAATTAGCTGGTGAGGCCTAACGCATCATGTAAATTAAAATGCTAAAAACGTCGATTACGTTCTACATTTGTGGGAGAAGCGTCAATAAAATAAAATAAAAAAGGCAATATCAAACAAAGTTAGGAAAAAAAAGTAGACGCCACTTTCTTTAAATAAATAAAAACACTCTCCTGTTTAAATTTCTAGACGTTATGAAAATCTATTTTTAACAAGGTTTCGTTTAAATGTGCTAAATTCCCATTTCATACTACTGATTAACTGAAATTTATTGTTGAAGGGATAAGCTTTTCCTATGCGCATTTCACTGGTTGCTTAGGCCAGATCATCAGGAAACTTTATCGAAAGATTTGAGAAAAACTAAAGATATAAAACAAATAAAACTGTTAAGCGAATAAGAATTATAAGCAACAGTTTTACTTGTAACAATATCAAAGCTTAGACAAAAACAACAACAATAAACAGTGAGTTTATCTTTTCTTACAGTACCGACTATTTCATTTTATTTCTTTATTACTCTTTTGTTTGTATTTTGTTATTTTGACAACCTAAATGAATATCCTACTTGTACATAAAGTTAATTTGTATATCCCTTCACCGAAGATAGAGGATATATGAGCCGTTTATTTTGAAAGTGGCATAAGTCATTTCGGTTTTTAAGTCGAGATATTTAAGGGTTTGCGTTTTAACACGTTTAAAAATATGGATGCTTACTTTTGAGAAGATTCACTTGTATTTGATACATCATGATAATGATATTTTTCTCAGTATTATTATTTATTATTATTATTTATTATTAACTCGATTTTTTTTGAAAAAGTGACTAATGCCACTTTCAAAATAAACGGCTAATATAGAAGTTTAGCATTCCATTTATATTTTCTTCAATCTTATATTGATATTATACCCTATAAAGGTAAAAGGGCATATAGAAGTTTATCATTTCGTTCGTAATTTCTGCAAGATTCTATAAGATGCATATATTCCGGACCTTTATCCGTAGCAAATTTGGTTTAACTATATCCGTCTGTCCGCCCGTCGTTATGTCTGTTTGTGTGTCTGTTGAAATGGGTTTTCCGATGAACCCAGATATGAAGGGGACTTGGTTGGTATATATTTCTGTCACATATTCTTCGTCAAAGTTTGATTTGAACCGTAAAAAGCCTTACATTTTATCCTAAAACTTTTACTTTTTGAAGTCTTCTTATAATCAATGGATTTTATTCTTCCAATTTTACATGAAATAATCTTAGTAGAATACTGCTAGTGAAAATTACCAAAATCTGTTAATAAATGACCAGAAATAATGGTTTTGGTACAGTTGTGGATCCTAAATACTGGTTGAATTTCGGAAAGAAAACTATCATAACGTGAGCCTTGACTAACTGGCTAACCATAATACATATCATGAATATGTTCCTTACATATTCTTGAGAAAAAAACTGGCAGTATTTTTTAATAATTGGGGCATTCAGTTTCTTGACATTCTTAATTCATAAACTTATATTCAAAGTCTTGCATGTGTTTCCGAAACGTGTACATATTGTTTGAAAACAACCTACTTTAAAATTTTTATTTAAAGTATTTAAATGCTTTTAATAAAAAACTTTTGTTCAGAAATCAGAACAGAACCAATTTCCTTGTGTTTTTTTTTTTTTTTGTTTAATAAATTAAATTATTTCCGTATAAATAAATCTACAAATTGTCGGTTTAAATCATAAATTTTAAGCACTGAATTGTTACAGTTGAAAAAAAAAACAAAAAATTAATATGAAATTACTTCATATTTTATTTTTACTACTGGTCGCTTTTATGGCTTATGCCTCAGCCCAAAATTGTCGTGGAAGTCCACGTAAGTTCTTACTGAAAGTAAATAAAATTTACTTGAGAAAATTAACTTAATATTTATTCGCAATTGTACAGGTAATCCATCTTGCAGCGGTCAGCGTAACAGTGGTCGCCGCTGTATGCGTTGTCTACGCACTCACATGTGGTATTACGATGCTAGATCTAGACAATGTCGTGAATTTTTGTATTTTGGTATGTTGGGCAATAACAATCGGTGGTGTAGCAGACAAATTTGTGAACAACGCTGTCGTCGTTAAGTAAATCAAGTGCGAGAATTAAAAAATAAAATGCAATGAATATGGAAAAATAAATAATATGGAAAGAAAATACTGATCCAGAAAAATTCTTTTATATTAAACAAATAAACAAAATTTGTTGTAAAAACAGTTAAAAGCCTTCAGATAATTTAGAATCAACATTTTGTTTTCTTGCTAAGTTCCTTCTAGTATACCGCTCGACTCAAAATCAAGTTTTGAATCGTGATAACCATGTCTCTGCTGCCGTACGGCTTGCTGGCTGTCCATGTAAACGTTGTGTGCAAAGTTCAATTCGCATTATTGGAGAGCATTTGAAGAAATTTGTTACAAGGTCAAAGCCTGTTGAAAAGGACCGAACCCGTTGATTTTTTTTTTTTTTGTAAATTCCCTAAGCTAATCCTGCGAAGCTCTACGATTGTCTGCAGAAAAGAAACCAGAGTTTCTGGCGGGAATCTAGCCCGCAACCTCGACGCTGATATACTAGCTTACTACCAACTAGCCTACCGGGACACGTGGGAAATCATCCATAATTTTACAAGCCCCAATACCAACTTCATTCCGGAATAGCCTTTGTTTCTACTAAACATTCAGCGTATACGAAAAACATTCCCGATTGCGATAATTTTCTTATAACTGTTGGTAATTTAGCCATTTAGTGGCTAGATTTAGCAATTTTCAATTTTCTTTAGCCATTTTTAACTTGTTTAGCCATAAATTTTTTTTGCCGTTTTTTTAAAAGAATAATTTTTATTTTACTTTAAAAATTTATAAAAGTAAAATAAACATTTTTAACAATTAAAACGCTTTAAATTTAAATCACAACATTAACAAATGTTGAAAATCGCTATAAACGATGATGATGAAACTTCTTTCAAAATAAAGGAACAGTATTCCAGTATTAAATTTATAAAATGGATCAACACAAACATCGGTGTTTCTTTCTGGTTGCATGGATTTCAATAAAGAGATGCAGGCGGCAACCACATTTTTTTTGAAATTTCAGAATGGACTATAAAGTTGCGCTCACTTCAATGGTCTAATGCTGAAGTAGAGAGAAGGCAAGTAATTTGAGAAAAAGGTTACATTTAGCAACCGTTAATTCGATTTTATCAATTAGGTAAATGGGTAATTCCATGTCAAAACGACCAAGAGTGGGACACGACCCCTTTCGATTTTAATGAAATTTGGTGATTAGGTGAGAAGCAATAAGTACACTGTACCCTAATTGGGGCACGATGAATCCAGTGGAGCTTACCGTTTTTAAGGTTAGCTCTTGTGTTCCAAATATACCGTTATTTCAAAAATGTAAGAGGTTGCACAGCATATATTCGCGTAACTCAAAAACGGTTAAGTTTATTGAAATAACTAAAAAAAAACCGAAATAATAAAGTGGGGTTGGTCAAACATTTGACCCATAAAGGAGCATCCTAGATATGGTTTGTAGCCCCAAGTATTCTCTAAAAAATGACGTTAATATCATCGTCGTATGTCAAGAAGTTTTCGAGATATTTAAGAAATAAAATTTTAAAATTTTTTTCGTTCATATATGTTTCCTATAAGATAAAAGGAACCTTCTCACCAAGTTTCATTAAAATCAGAAGGGGTCGTGTCCCACTCTTGGTCGTTTTGACATGGAATTACCCAAATATTTTACGTGTGTGAAGATAAATATGAAAAGTTAAATTCGTTTTTAAAAAATATCGCATGCGATAAAAAATATTTTAAAAAAATATCGCATGCGTGTTATAAAGAAAATACGACTATTTATAAGAAATTTTACAGTTTTTATGAAAAATTAATAATTTTTATTAATATTTAAAACTAATTAGATATTTAGTTAGTCTTTTTATATTAAAATTTATGATTTTTGAAAAAATACGACTTAGAGTGAAATTCTCATGAAAGTGCTGTGTGAGGGATATGGCCACTGTGTCCAAACCCTTCGATCTCAGGGAATCAAAACTAATGGAAAATGAAGACTATGGACAGGGCTACAATAACCTATAAGCACTTTATCCAAATTGTATTTGTGAAAATTTTTATACATTTTTGAAAATTTGACTTAGCGTGAATTTATAGGTTATTGTAGCCCTGTCCATAGTCTTCATTTTCCATAAGGTTTTATTCCCTGAGATCGAAGGGTTTGGACACAGTGGCCATAACTAAATAACATAACTAAATATCTAATTAGTTTTAAATATTAATAAAAATTATTAATTTTTCATAAAAACTGTAAAATTTCGTATAAATAGTCGTATTTTCTATATAATACGCATGCGATATTTTTTTTAAATATTTTTTATCGCATGCGATATTTTTTAAAAACGAATTTAACTTTTCATATTTATCTTCACACACGTAAAAGCGTAACTTAATTTAATTTCTAAGATGATAATTGTATAATGTAATTTAGAAACTGTTAAATAATGTTTGCTCTAGCCAAACCTTTTGCAAAAGCAAACAAAGAAAACTAGTGGTTACGTGTAGGACGTCAAATATTTAGGTGTGAACAAAGCTTTATAGCCTATTTTACACTAATCAACATCTACCATTAATTTGCGAAGATGTTAACATCTTCTCATAAGAAATACATACGGCTTGTTCTGCCTTAATATTTTTTAAGGAAATTTAATATTAATTGAATAATAGTTTTTGGTGTTGTTTTAAACTTTCTTTAAAAACCAAAAATAGCACTCGAAAATAAATACACTACCAGTAGCTTTCAATAATAATACAGCATTAAACGTTATTTTAAAAATGGTTCTTAACAATTTGACAATATAAGAGTTGGGAAATAATTTCCCAAGCTGCTTGACGTTATATTTAGATTTTTAAGTTAGCAGTTATTTAAAGTAGTTTATGGATTAGAAAAAAAAATTCAAAATTTAATAAAACCAAAATTCAATAAAAATGAAATTGAAAAAGTTGTTCTGGTGAAACACAGCTAAAAATCAACATCTTCCAACACTGGCGGATTTAGGCCTGCTGCCGCCCTAGGCACTCTTGAATATGCCGCCCTTTTTGATTATATAGGATTATCCAAAAATAAAAAAATTTTAATACTAAAATTATTTTGTTTTCATTTTTATTAATTTATACACATACTTATTAGGGCGCTTCAGAATCGTCAATTCTTCAAGGCTGGATCATTGCGTATGAACCACACCAACATATGTTCCAACTTTAAGCGAAATCGAATGACGTTTTAAGATCTCTAAAAATTGCAATTTTTCGAATTTTTTGTATGAAAATGTACATACAAATTAAAAAAAAAGTTAAAATTATATATTTAATGACTTAAAATAACGTCCTTAACGACTTCTCCATGAATTGTAAATCAAAATTTTATTACCTCTAAATTGTAGAACAAACTAAAAAATTTTATAATTTTTTATTTTTATAGCCAGTGTGCACAATAAATACATTCAATATATTATTTTGATCCTGTAATTAAAGCTTAAAATGAAAATTAATGTCATATCCATTGCAGGAAAAATAACGATATCCTGGGGATTCTTCATTAAATATAAGTTATTTTACCTCCTTCTTAACAAAATTTTAGACAATGGACTGATTTTTTTAATTTAAACACGTTTTAGGAAATAAACTTCATATAGATACCATTTTTGGGAGAGCGGAAATTGTACGACGTAAAAGTTTTATAATACAAGACGCCAAGCTGCTGAACTTTACAAAAAAAAACATGTTTTGAATCCGCATTATCACAAAATCCGCAATTTTATTTAAAAATTTGTCTTCATAATTGTTATTATCGCCAAAATATTTTACAGATTTTGTGGATTAATCATTTTTAAAAATTTTAAATTTTTATTAACCTATAGTCGAAACTTTATCGCTATATGAAGACCTTAAAATTAAATATTTTGTTAAGCGATTTTTGCTTATTTACACCTTAAATATGTAGTCACGTAAAAATGGCCTTGGAGAGGTGGAAAATTTCGTCGTCGAGTTTTGAAAAATACAATGGCTGTAGGAAATATCGCCCAAAGAAAAATGGCCCCAAAAAAAAAAAAAAATTAAAAATCGCCCAAATGAAGAATCGCCCAAAAGAACATGAAAAATAACCCAAAAAGTTAAATATGAAATTTTGCCCAAAAGAAACGAAAAAGAGCCCAAAATAAAAATGAAAAATGACCCAAAAAGAATAAACGAATTTTTTCCCAAAAAAAATTAAAAATTACCCAATTTGCAAAACAGTGTTTATTATTCATATAAAAACTTACCAACAAAACTATTTTTAAAGAAACTTATTTTACCATAATGTGGTTGTCGGTGACAATGATTTGGTTAAATTAAGCATTTTTTTAAAAATGGTTTTGTTATTTTTGATCTGGGTGCATATATTAAACATATAACGAAAACACTTTTGGGCGCAAGGATTTTCTCCCTTAAAGTGTCTCGGCATAGCCGGCCTTTGGCCGAGCGCAAGGATTTTCTACTCTATGGTATAACAAAAACCGGCTTCGCTAACTAAAGCTTCTCTGCGCAGACGGCCTTTGGGTGGGCGCAAGGATTTTTTCCTTTATGGTATAACAAGTACCGGTTTCGCTAACTAAAGCTCCTAAAATCTGCCTTGTTTCTGAACGAAGGCCGACTTCGCAGATAAGCTCTAGTTATCGAAGCCAGTATTTGTTATACCACAGAGGAGAAAATCCTTGAACCTGGCCGAAGGCCGGCTGGGCAGAGAAGCAGAGAAGCTTTAGTTAGCGAAGCCGGTTTTTTTTATACCATAGAGGAGAAAATCCTTGCCCCCGGCCGAAGGCTGGCTGTGCAGAGAAGCTTTAGTTAGCGAAGCCGGTACTTGTTTTTATCAAAGAGGAGAAAATCCTTGCGCCCGGCCATAGGCTGGCTATGCTTTCGAGCTTGTAAGTTATGCTTTCGAGTTTGTCCACGGACACAGGCCTCACGGGCCTAGGCGTAAATCCACCACTGTCTTCCAATATCTTTACAAGATGATCTTATCTCATTTTATTCCATTCCACATCGTTTGATTATTTTACTGTCATCACTACAAAAGCGGCAATAAATTCTGATAAAACAGTTTTGTTTTGAAAGCAGAGTTACCATTGTCAAGTTTTTCCTTTTTTGCTACTTTAATTTTGTTAAATTTTTTATTTTTAAACAAAATGAATTCGAAAAGATTTTTGTGTTTTTTTTAGCACTTTAAAAAAAGGTTTTTGTTTCAGAAATAGTGAATTTTTTTTTTTTTCGGCCACTTTCTTTTATTTATAAGCAGGGAAACCAGAAATATGCTCCAAAAATATGCATTCAAAATTGTTGAAAATATGACCCAAAAAAATCAAAAATTACTAAGACAAGACAATATATTTAACAATTGAATAACATATTCATTTAACAAAAACCACCCTCAAATTATAATCGGTAAATCCTAATCACCAGCGTATTAACAGTCGAATTTTCGAAATTTTAATCTATTTGAAAATGACGGGCAGACATCGGCTCACAAAAGCGAAGTTATGTTAAGAGATTAAAGCCCATATAAGATTTTTTGTCTTAAAGCGATTTTAGAAACGGTCGCTAAATTGTTGAATTATGTTAACATTTAAAAGGAAGTTAAAGCTATTTATAGATGGTAGCTTTGGGCAAGTGTAAACTGATTTGAAAATAATTTAATTGCAGTAAAATATTTTTGGTATACGGACACAAAAATTCTAAATTGGGAAGAAGTTTTAATGGGGAATATGTTAAATTATAGACCGGTTCGTAACATTTACATACAAACCGTCCTTAGAGCAATTAAACGTATAAGCCAAATTTGATCAACAAGATTGCAACTTGTACTTTGGTCGCAAAATTAACATGTACAGCAACCAGCCATACGGACAACTGGTTATCGTTAGATCACTTTATAAAGTGAAAAATTTATATAATTGATTTTTCCTTGAATATAAATTTTAAATTTAAATTCCTGTTTGATGACAACTTGCTTTGTCTTACAATTTTCAAGTTAAAATTAAATGAAGCAACACGTTGGGTATACATTAAAACGGAAAAGCCGTTTTAATGTATTCCATTTTATTCCATTCCACATCTTTTGATTATTTTACTGTCATCACTACAAAAGCGGCAATAAATTCTGATAAAACAGCATTTGTTTTGAAAGCAGAGTTACCATTTATCAAGTTTTTCCTTTTTTGCTACTTTTATTTTGTTAAATTTTTTTTATTTATAAACAAAATGAATTCGAAAAGATTTTTGTGTTTTTTTTTAGCACTTTAAAAAAAGGTTTTTGTTTCAGAAATAGTGAATTTTTTTTTTATTTTCGGCCACTTTCTTTTATTTATAAGCAGGGAAACCAGAAATATGCTCCAAAAATATGCATTCAAAATTGTTCAAAATATTACCAAAAAAAAATCAAAAATTGCTAAGACAAGACAAAATATTTAACAATTGAATAACATATTCATTTAACAAAAACAACCCTCAAATTATAATCGGTAAATCCTAATCACCAGCGTGTTAACAGTCGAATTTTCGAAATTTTAATCTATTTGAAAATGACGGGCAGACATCGGCTCACAAAAACGAAGTTGTGCTAAGAGGTTATAATTCATATAAGAGTTATTTGTGCCGAATATTATCTAGATATTAACATCCATATAAGATTTTTTGTCTTAAAGCGATTTTAGAAACGGTCGATAAATTGTTGAATTATGTTAACATTTAAAAGGAAGTTTAAGCTATTTATAGATGGTAGCTTTGGGCAAGTGTAAACTGATTTGAAAATAATTTAATTGCAGTAAAATATTTTTGGTATACGGACACAAAAATTCTTAATTGGGAAGAAGTTTTAATGGGGAATATGTTAAATTATAGACCGGTTCGTAACATTTACATAGAATCCGTCTTTAGAGCAATTAAACGTATTAACCAAATTTGATCAACAAGATTGCAACTTGTACTTTGCTCGCAAAATTAACATGAACAGCAACCAGCCATACGGAAAAATGGTTATCGTTAGATCACTTTATAAAGTGAAAAATTTATATAATTGATTTTTCCTTGAATATAAATTTTAAACTTAAATTCCTCTTTGATGACAACTTGCTTTGTCTTACAATTTTCAAGTTAAAATTAAATGAAGCAACACGTTGGGTATACATTAAAACGGAAAAGCCAAAAATTCGCAAAATAAATTTTTTTATTTGCTGCGAAAGCTCTAGTAGGCATCTAAACAAAATTTAATAGGTATAAAAATATGCCTCAAAAGGGAAAAATATTCGCTGAAAACATGAAAAATGCTGCAAAAAGGCTATTTTAACTAAATTAAGCAAAAACAAAAAAATGCTGCAAAAGGTAAAATATGCAAAAATATGCACTAACAAATCGATGCTAAAATTCATAAAAAAGCTCTAAAACGGATAAATATATTGTAACTACATTCATTGGTCGCACAAGGAAAAACATGCAATTGCATATTTATGGTTTCGCTGTTTATAAGTATGTATTTATATATAGTTAGTTGGTGAGGCCTAATTCCGCTTATGTATATAAAATGCAAATTTTTATTTAATTTTTCTTTACGTTCGGTGAATGTTCAGTTCACTTTTTCAGGTGATTTTTTTATTTATATAAAATAAAAACATCAACTTTTATTAAATTATTTTTATGAAGAAAGGAATTTTACAACATGAAAATCAATTTAAATTGTTATTGATAATCTTTCATTCTTGACGTGGCTCGGGCTCGAACCCTGGCCGGCAGGTTACCATGACATGTTTCGATCGCAACCACTCGATCTCCTCAGATGGATTTGCCGTCTTACACTCGCAGCCATCGACGACTGCTGACGTCACCAGTCAAACATCAATCCTTAAACCAAATTGTATTTTAACATTTGGTAGATCGAAATTTGCTTTCCTGAATGATTATCCATTTTAATTGATTTTACATGTTTTTTCCTTTACTTCTGTTTTTTCGTACTTTCGTCAAGAATTTTTCTTGAAGTCCAAGTACATTTTTTTTGTTTTTCACTTTGTCTTTCTCTTTTATGTTGACCTTTTTCAGCACAACTTGAAGGACAAATGTACACATAGAGCTCGTGCCTTAGCTTTAACAATAATTAGTATTGTGGTTATTTTGTTGAACTATTTATGGTTTTTAATCCAAATTTTTAATATTTTTAATTAGGCTTAAGTTCATGAAATTTAATTTTTATTAAATTATTTTTATGAAGAAAGGAATTTTACAACATGAAAATCAATTTAAATTGTTATTGATAATCTTTCATTCTTGACGTGGCTCGGGCTCGAACCCTGGCCGGCAGGTTACCATGACATGTTTCGATCGCAACCACTCGATCTCCTCAGATGGATTTGCCGTCTTACACTCGCAGCCATCGACGACTGCTGACGTCACCAGTCAAACATCAATCCTTAAACCAAATTGTATTTTAACATTTGGTAGATCGAAATTTGCTTTCCTGAATGATTATCCATTTTAATTGATTTTACATGTTTTTTCCTTTACTTCTGTTTTTTCGTACTTTCGTCAAGAATTTTTCTTGAAGTCCAAGTACATTTTTTTGTTTTTCACTTTGTCTTTCTCTTTTATGTTGACCTTTTTCAGCACAACTTGAAGGACAAATGTACACATAGAGCTCGTGCCTTAGCTTTAACAATAATTAGTATTGTGGTTATTTTGTTGAACTATTTATGGTTTTTAATCCAAATTTTTAATATTTTTAATTAGGCTTAAGTTCATGAAATTTAATTTTTATTAAATTATTTTTATGAAGAAAGGAATTTTACAACATGAAAATCAATTTAAATTGTTATTGATAATCTTTCATTCTTGACGTGGCTCGGGCTCGAACCCTGGCCGGCAGGTTACCATGACATGTTTCGATCGCAACCACTCGATCTCCTCAGATGGATTTGGCGTCTTACACTCGCAGCCATCGACGACTGCTGACGTCACCAGTCAAACATCAATCCTTAAACCAAATTGTATTTTAACATTTGGTAGATCGAAATTTGCTTTCCTGAATGATTATCCATTTTAATTGATTTTACATGTTTTTTCCTTTATTTCTGTTTTTTCGTACTTTCGTCAAGAATTTTTCTTGAAGTCCAAGTACATTTTTTTGTTTTTCACTTTGTCTTTCTCTTTTATGTTGACCTTTTTCAGCACAACTTGAAGGACAAATGTACACATAGAGCTCGTGCCTTAGCTTTAACAATAATTAGTATTGTGGTTATTTTGTTGAACTATTTATGGTTTTTAATCCAAATTTTTAATATTTTTAATTAGGCTTAAGTTCATGAAATTTAATTTTTATTAAATTATTTTTATGAAGAAAGGAATTTTACAACATGAAAATCAATTTAAATTGTTATTGATAATCTTTCATTCTTGACGTGGCTCGGGCTCGAACCCTGGCCGGCAGGTTACCATGACATGTTTCGATCGCAACCACTCGATCTCCTCAGATGGATTTGCCGTCTTACACTCGCAGCCATCGACGACTGCTGACGTCACCAGTCAAACATCAATCCTTAAACCAAATTGTATTTTAACATTTGGTAGATCGAAATTTGCTTTCCTGAATGATTATCCATTTTAATTGATTTTACATGTTTTTTCCTTTACTTCTGTTTTTTCGTACTTTCGTCAAGAATTTTTCTTGAAGTCCAAGTACATTTTTTTGTTTTTCACTTTGTCTTTCTCTTTTATGTTGACCTTTTTCAGCACAACTTGAAGGACAAATGTACACATAGAGCTCGTGCCTTAGCTTTAACAATAATTAGTATTGTGGTTATTTTGTTGAACTATTTATGGTTTTTAATCCAAATTTTTAATATTTTTAATTAGGCTTAAGTTCATGAAATTTAATTTTTATTAAATTATTTTTATGAAGAAAGGAATTTTACAACATGAAAATCAATTTAAATTGTTATTGATAATCTTTCATTCTTGACGTGGCTCGGGCTCGAACCCTGGCCGGCAGGTTACCATGACATGTTTCGATCGCAACCACTCGATCTCCTCAGATGGATTTGGCGTCTTACACTCGCAGCCATCGACGACTGCTGACGTCACCAGTCAAACATCAATCCTTAAACCAAATTGTATTTTAATATTTGGTAGATCGAAATTTGCTTTCCTGAATGATTATCCATTTTAATTTAATAAAAATTAAATTTCATGAACTTAAGCCTAATTAAAAATATTAAAAATTTGGATTAAAAACCATAAATAGTTCAACAAAATAACCACAATACTAATTAAAAACATCAACCTTAGTTAATACAATTAATATAAATTAACCCTTCGAATGCATCAAAAAATCTGCTTAGATCTTTTGTAATAGTCCACTTTGCAAAGATGTTGAAATTTTCCCATAGGAAATGTACAAAGGTGATAACCAATAACTTTATTGATCTTCGCAAGATGTTCCTATCTGTATTATATTTTAACAAGGTTTCGTGTAAATGTGCTGAATTCCCATCTCATACTATTGATAAACTGAAATTTATTGTTGATGGGATAAGCTATTCCTATGCGCACTTTACTGGTTGCCTAGGACAGATCATCAGGGAACTTCATCCAAAGATTTAAGAAAAACTAAAGATGTTAAACAAATAAAACTGTTAAGCTTAAGAATTATAAGCAACAGTTTTTCTTGTAACAATATCAAAGGTTAAACAGAAACAACAACAATAAACAGTTAGTTTATCTTTTCTTACAGTCCCGACTGCTTAGTTTTATATCTGTATTACTTTTTTGTTTATATTTTGATATTTTGACAACCTAAATGAATAGCCTACTTGTTCATTAAGCTAATTTGTATACCCCTTAACCGAAAATAGAGGGTATAGAGAAGTTTGTCATTCCTTTAATAATGTCTACAATCTTATATTGATCTTATACCCTATAAAGTATATATATTCTCTGCCTTTATCCATAGCATCCATTTAACGATATCCGTCTGTCCGCCCGTCGTTTTGACTGTCCGTGTGTATGCCGAAGAACCCAGATATGAAGGGGACTTGGTTGGTATATATTTCTGTCACATATTCTTCGCTAAAGTTTACTATTGAAATTCCTTCAGATTGATTTACAAATTAATGAGATTTGAACAAAAAAATGCCTTACGTTTTAACCCAAAACTTTTACTTTTTGAAGTCTTCTTATAATCAATGGATTTTATTCTTCCAATTTTACATGAAATAAACTTAGTAGAATACTGCTAGTGAAAATTACCAAAATCTGTTAATAAATGACCAGAAATAATGGTTTTGGTACAGTTGTGGATCCTAACTACTGGTTGAATTTCGGAAAGAAAACTATCATAATGTGAGTCTTGACTAACTGGCTAACCATAATACATATCATGAATATGTTACTTTGATATTCTGGAGAAAATAACTGGCTAACCCATTCATATTTACAGTATTTTTTAATAATTGGGGCATTCAGTTTCTTGACATTATTAATTCATAAACTTATATTCAGAGTCTTGCATGTGTTTCCAAAACGTGTATATATTGTTTGAAAACAACCTACTTTAAAATTTTTATTTAAAGTATTTAAATGCTTTTAATAAAGAACTTTTGTATTCAGAAATCAAGACAGAACCAATTTCCTTGTGTTTTTTTTTGTTTAATAAATTAAATTATTTCCGTATAAATAAATCTACAAATTGTCGGTTTAAATCATAAATTTTTAAACACTGAATTGTTACAGTTGAAAAAAAACAAAAAATTAATATGAAATTACTTCATATTTTATTTTTACTACTGGTCGCTTTTATGGCTTGTGCCTCAGCCCAAAATTGTCGTGGAAGTCCACGTAAGTTCTTACTGACAGTAAATAAAATTTACTTGAGAAAATTAAGTTAATATTTATTCTCAATTGTACAGGTAATCCATCTTGCAACGGTCAGCGTAACAGTGGTCGCCGCTGTCGCCGTTGTAGACCTGTTCGCATGTGGTATTACGATGCTGGATCTAGACAATGTCGTGAAATGTTTTATTTGGGTACCCGGGGTAATGACAATCGGTGGTGTAGCAGACAAATTTGTGAGCAACGCTGTCGCCGTTAAGCAGTGTTGCCAAAACTGGGTGATCAAAAACGGCTAAATTTACGGAAAAAATGGCTAAAAATATGCTAAAAAGTGGCTAAAAGCTTTTTTAAATAAAAACACATTTAAATTCAATAACAAAACAGTAATAATTCATTTAAAGTTATTTACGATAAAATTGTGAGTTAAGATCAATTTGTTAAATAAGAATAAACGTAAGTTAATATTAAAATAAATTAATATTAAAAAATTAAATCATTGAAAAATTCGATGTCTTTATTGTTCATCTCATAGAAATCACTCATTAGTTTCAAATAATCTTAAGTTTTAAATAATTTGAAGTTAAGTGATAATCACGATAACATTTGCCCAACCTTTTGAGTCCAGATCTACAATAAAAAACAAGTAAGAAAGTATAGTCGGTTAAGCCCGACTTTATGATACTCTACACCACACTAGATCCTCTGTACCAAATTTTATCAAATAATCTCTAAATTGCGACCTGTACTTTGCGCGTACCCTCTCCAATATACCAATATTGTATTGTTATGGTAAAAATATTTACCTAATTGATAAAATCGAATTAACGGTTGCTTAATCTAACCTATTTCTCAAATTACTTTTAACGATGTTTACTTGGCTAAACACCCTCTCTACTTCAGCATTAGACCATCAAAGTGAGAGCAACTTCAACATTAGACCATGGAAGTGAGAGCAACTTTATAGTCAATTCTGAAATTTCTAAACAATTTTGCTACCGCCTGCATCCGTTTATTGAAATACTTGCAACCAGAAAGAAACAGCGATGTTTGTGTTAATCCATTTTATAAATTTAATAGTGGAATACTGTTTCTTTATTTTGAAAGAAGTTTCATCATCATCGTTTATAGCGATTTTCAACACTTGTAAAAGTTGTGATTTAAATTTAAGGCCTTTTAATTGTTCAAAATGTTTATTTTACTTTTATAAATTTTTATAATAAAATAAAAATGATTATTTTAAAAGAAAAACGGCAAAAAAAATTTATGGCTAAACAAGTTGAAAAATGGCTAAACCCATTTTTTAATGGCTAAACAGGGTGAAAAATGGCTAAATCTAGCCACTAAATGGCTTAATTGGCAACACTGCCGTTAAGTAAATCAAGTGTTAGAATTAAAGAATAAAATGCAATGAATATGGTTAAATAAATAAAATGGAAAGAAATACTGATCCAGAAAAATTCATTAATATTAAGCAAATGAACAAAAAATTTTTTTTAAAAAAAGTATTAAAATCTTCAGAGAATTTTGTTTTCTTGCTAACTTGTATTTTTATCACAACAAAATAAAAGTGTAGAGGGCATTCATTATGCGTTTGAGCTGATGTGGTTAGCTCCTTCAAATATTGGTCCTTGACCCTTTATTATGCCAATCGACTCAAAATCTAGTTTTGAATCGGGATAACGATGTCCGTCCTGCCGTACGGTTTGCTGGCTGTCCATGTTAACGTTGTGCGCAAAGTTCAAGTCGCATTATTGGAGAGCATTTAAAGAAATTTGTTACAAGGTTAAAGCCTGTTGAAAAGGACCAAACCTGCTTTTTTTGTAAATTCTCTAAGGTAATCCCGCGAAGCTCTACGCTTGTCTGCAGGAAAGAAACCAAAGTTTCTGGCGGGAATCGAACCCGCAACCTCGCCTCTGATATGCTAGCTCACTACCAACTAGCCTACCCCCCGGTGGGAATCATCCATAATTTTACATAGCACCAATACCAACTTCATGCCGGAGTCGTTGTGTCCATTAAACATCTTATTTAGCAGGTATCGATAAACCCAATGAAGTAGTCACCCACGGTATACCTCAGCAAATTCTCCAAGACCAAGCAGAATCAACAACAAGCAATAGTGCGAATACTGATAATGCAGACGAAGATAATATCAGCTTCCAGTCAGACGCAAATCAGCAACCAACTGGAGACGACATATCAGTTAGACGACCGCAGAGGCAGCGCAAAATTCCTAAACGTCTATTAGAAAGATCTCGATGTAAATTTTGAATGATTAATTATCAATGAATTAAGGAGGGGGGGGGGGGGGGGGGGGGAGAAGTGATATAATCGCTTATTTAGTAACATGATTTACTAACAATAAGGTAACATTAATGTAATAAGAATATGTTTGAAAGTAAGAATGAATAAAATATGCACTTGTATGTAAACCATCAAAGCAAACGGTTGTTCTGATTATAACAGTATGTTTATGGCGCTGCAGTTCATAGTTTATCTTGGATTCCATTTAAGGCCTCCTTAAATACTCGAACTATCGATGGGAGCTATTAAATATTCTTCATAGCCGAATGTAGCACTTTTACTTAATATGTTTAAATTGGTAAATATTTGAATACCACATCTAGGTAACCTTTTTTGTAATGGCAAGAATTTCAATACTTGAATCTTAAGGGCCAAATACATTTGTCGAATGCTTGCCCAGCGGCCGAATTCATCGTGTACGTGTGCTGGACGTAATATTCCCAACAAACCAAAAAGATTTAGAAATAACTTGTAGCAAGTTTACTAGCATAAGCCTTAAGCTTAGAAAATGTTGTGATTACTATTATAAAAGGCTTATAAACAATTATTTAATAATGAAAACTGATCCCTTAATATTACTTGTATATAATATAATGTAAGCTAAGAAGTCTAATATTAGAACAAGCTTACAGAAATATACTTTTCTAAACTATAATAAGATTGATTACATTCTTTATGAGCATTCTGTTTAAATTTATATTGCATATTTACAAAAAGATTTTTACTTATGTAAAATTTAATCACTTTTTTACAATTGTGCACTGTTTAAAACAATTTAAAACACTTCACTCTTCGAACCAAACACAAAGACTGAAAACTTTAACTAATAATACAAAATTAAGGCAAGCGTCAAATAACGGGACATCATTCTCAAAAACACTTACAAAACTATAGCGAGAATAAGTCATTTGCAATCATATTTGTTGTCATGTTGTAAAAATCTCTTATGATAAGCTTGTAATGCAACTCATTTACATTTTTCTCTGTTTTGGTCTGTTGGGTTGTCGGTGTGACACATACAAACACATTTTCACTAATACTACCACAAAGCTTGAGGAGTATTTTGATCAATGTATTTGGGCATTGAAAGTCTGTAAGACTTACGAATGTCTGGCATTCCCGCAATTAAAAAAAATTTTTCTTAAGTTCGCCAGCTTGAAGTTATTAGCCAATTACTCGCGTGATGTCATTTGTCCGACATGAACAGAAGATTTTAACTTTGTTTTTGGCTTGGCTTAATCTTTATTTTTATCATTCGTCGCCGTTAACTGTTAAACTAATTAACGTGTAAGTCTTTTGTTTAAAGAAGATCCATTTATATTTAACAAATCCAATACCTAAAATACCTAAACTAATACACACATTTTATTATTTTTTACAAATTTTATTTGAACTTTTAAAACATTAACCAAAAAAAACGCTCTTTTAAAATCAATGTAGATTAAGACAACAAAATTGTTTATTGCTTATACATTGCAAAAAAGGCAAACTAGAAACTGACAAACATTTTAACTTTTATTCCGATGGCAAATGCCACTGACATTGTTTCCAACAATGAACAGTGGCGTAAAGTTACAACAAGTAGTTACAAATATAAAACGTTTAAGATTTTTAGACTCTTTATAGGAAAAACCATTTCGAATGCTGTTCCGAATTCAAGAATTTTTTAGGAATGGGTCTTATATTAAATCTATAATAAAAAACACAAAATAAAATGAAGCTTTTTTAGATTTTCTGAAATAAAAAAGTATTAAGTATTTTCATTAAGTATTTTTTATCAGTTCTAGTTTTAAAAATATGTGGACATATCGCTCTTTATTGCAACAGAGTCATATCTCACAAAATCAAAAATTTTAAGTGGCTTAAGCAAAAGTGTTCCTTCATACCTTCTTTAAATGTAAAAAAAATCAGTATCATATCACAAACTGAACTGAAGTTATAGCAAAATATATTTTATTAAATCAGTATAAGAAGGCAAATTTTGATTTTGAATTTAGGCTGCAATAAAGTAGCGATATTTTATTTGCATGATTTTAAGAATATTTTATATTCACCCCTATTGTGTTTAGCGTATTTAAAATACGCCTACGACTGTTTGGTAACAGATTAAAGGAAAAAAGTTCACGATCTGTTTAATCTATTACCAAACAGTCGTTGGCGTATTTTAAATAAGCCAAACACAATAAGGGTGATTATTTGGTCAATATTTTTGGAACGGTCCTCCAAACCTAAAAATACTTTCTGAGTTATAAATCTACACAAAAATCTCTTTCTTTAATATGTATGGGAAAATCCCAAGATTTTCGAACATCAGAAACTTCGGTGGTGCGATTTCCACGCTTAAAAAACTAAATTGTTTTTGGACTTTTAAAGAGATTTTGGAAGGCATCTTAGGCTCTTAGAACTAAATTGGATCACTAAGTTTAATTATAATTATGTAATATGTAAGCGTTTCAGGCGTATTAAGGCGATTGAAACGCGGCTTATACTGGTGGTAAATTATGAACCGATAGTTACAGAGTGCAACACGAAAATAAATAACCATATACGGGCACCACTACGTGATAAAAGACCAAAAAAAAAAAGACCAGTGTCTCCCAGTTTTGCCCAAAGCAGGGCTGGCAAAAACCCGGGTTTTAAAAAAACCCCAACCCAGTGAGCTTTTTCATGGGTTTTACTGGTTTTTTTTTGGGTTTTGTTGTTGTTCGTGTAATGGTATAATAATTGGTCTAAGCAATGTTGCCAACTCAGCTTTTTTCGGTACGGATTTAGCAAGAAAATCTTCAATATTTTTTTTATGACATCATCATTAAATGCATGGATGGTTAAAAGAAAAGCTAGGCTAAAAAAGTCCTTACATATATGCCTCAACTGCCAAGTTGAACTTTTATGCCCAAATAAGATCGGAACATATAAATGAATTTGACAATGACATTCATAGAAATTTAAATAACATTCAGTTGTATAAAGAAGCTTTGAATCTCCAACAAATGTTACCCAAAGTTCAAAAAGATCTAAATGCTGTACAAAGTGACTCCGCTACAATTGCAACTGCCATTGATGTAATTTGTTGAACAATGATATACTACTGTCAAAACGGAATTTTGTTGATACGCGTACTTACTCCAACTCATTATTTGGCGAATGTGATGCATCCCAAATATGTACATATGTTTGTATACAAACAAATTAGGCAAGAAAACGCAGATATCAGAAGAATGGATATGTTAAAAGCACCTCTCATTTCTTGCACCCTGTTTGGCATTTAAAATTTAAGTTGCAGAATATTTTTCACAATAACGGTATTCAGTTCAGATTTAATTTGATTAAAAAAATGGAAAAAGCACACAAGGAAAAGTATTTATACTAAAAGCTGCAATTTAAACAGCCTTAAACCAAGTGTAAACAATCAGGTTTAGAAGTTGCAACATAGCAGTTTTTTTCCATTTAACATTATATGTATACATATTTATAATTTATTTCCCTTAAAGACGTAATAATAAGATGACAGGCTGTTTTACTTTATTTGACACGACAAATATGTACAAAATCATACTTTTAAATTATAATGAAGACATTCAACATGAGTGCAATTTTCCATTTTCCTTTTTTTGCAATCAAAAAAATCAGAACTGAACAACAATTGCCAAAAATTTAAAATTTTTACCAGCAAACTTTTACGATCTTTTCGCTTCAGTAATAAATTGCCTTGCTAGTTCAGCATCAATAGAAATCATTTTTTACCCCTTATTGTTTAATATAGAAAAACCATAGAAATCGTCTTGGATTGGAAAAAGCATAGTTAAAATTTATTGACATTTAAAATCTGAGCCACTTTTTATGTAGGTATAGGATTTTAACAACAATTTCGGCCTTTTCAAAATCAAATTCAGGTTTTTAAAAAACAAATTAATGTGCTGTTTCCAGGTGACAAGCAATTGATTGTGTAGAAAAATTGATATGAAAATCACTCAGTTTTTTGGGTGCTTTTCATATATATTTTGCCACACAATCATTTGCTTGTCACCTGGAAACAACACATAAGAATTTTCGTAATCCAATTAAGTATTTTCAAATCATTTTCCGCATTTTCCAAACCAAATTCATTTTAAAAGGCCTGATTTTAATTTTTAAAAGGAATTAGATTTAAATAATTAATAAAAAGAGAAAAGCCCACTAACGTTAAATCAACATACGTACAAATGGGCATATAAACACTTTTTATGCATTTTATAATAATTTTATCTTTTTTTTTCTGTAAAAAAAAATTAAAAATTATACCATCTTTGTATAAATGAATATAAAGAAAAACCCCACTTGGATTTTTTAAAACAAAATAGCCATTAAAACCCGGGTGGGGTTTTCTGGGTTACCCAGTGGGCAGCCAACCCTGGCCCAAAGCCATGCAAAAGTGATCATTTTCTCAGGCTCATATCTTGCAAACCGTTCGGAATTTTGATTTACCCTCTGAGACAAAGTTGTAGCTCTTGTCATAAAGAGCATACATATAAAAGAACATATAAAATCAAAAAGACTTCATCTTCAAAATGAAAATCGCAAAAAACTTTAAAAAACTCGATTATATTTTCCTTTTTTTCCATGTTCTGGTTCATAAGTAGCAAACCGTTCAAAATTCAAGGAAACAATCAGCCACAAAATTGTACCTTAGATCTGAATAAACAACTTCCTAGGAACGATTTTTAACACGTTATTTTGCCATGACTTAAAAAATTACACACAGTGTTATTGAATTTGTGACATTTTCTTTCAATGGTGTGAACTAGAGGCCTGTACAAATCCACTTGAAAATCAAGTCACACTTGGCTCCTCACAACATACGTATACAAAAAGTCTAATATAACGTGTGTTGTGTTGTGCGCCGCACTATTTAAATTATTCACACTCACTGCATGAGAAAAAACATGTAACATACACAACGCTAGTTTTTTTTAGAGAAAATGACTTGTATGCCTATGAAAATTACCAAGTGATCTTGAAAGTCATCAATTCGTTCTATTGAATTCAATACATTTGTGTTGCTTATGGCCATCGTATGCCTAAATTTGTACAAAAAGAAAACGAAATGCTGAAAGAGAAAGAGAGACATAGAACTACCAGGTGAGATCTTGACTATCGGTGCCTTACCTCGTAACTTCAAAAATACGGTTTTGACTTTTTCATATCAAACGACTGCTATTCTTGTGTTCTAATACTGCAAAAACTTATTCTTTCAATACAAGATACATACATAGATGTAATCAATTCTTTAATAATTCTATTTTAACTTTAACCCAAACACCGAAGTATACAAAGATGAAACGTTTTTTTCTCTCCTGAAAAGTTGTATTTTTTAAAGATACAAGGTTGAGAAAGTAAGGCACCGCTTTGTGTTTTGTTTTTGTTTAATTAACAGCAAAAAACTTTAGGGTGCGTACAGAGTGGCCGCTTGTTGCAGAGCCGAGCCGACTGATGCTTAAGGCAAGATTACACTATTATACTTTGTATTAATACATGTCAAAAACTCAAGTAATATGACAAAGTGTGATAGTGTGAATGCAATGTGTCACGAAAATGACAAGTATTAGGAAAAAAGTTTGACATCCCATACGACTTCATCGTTTTTTGAAAAATTTCTAAACAATAATACTTTTCATTGGATCAGGGTTGCATTTTATTTCATGTGTAAGTGTTTATACTTTGTGTGATGGTGTGAACACAAACTGTCATGTTACATTAGATTTTTTGACAGTCGCAACAAAACTCATTTGATTTCTATCTCACAAAGTATTATGGAATACGTAAGACTTGTGAGATAGTGTAATCTAGGCTTTAGTGCTGACAACGAAGAAGCGAAAAAATAAAAATATATTATGTTTTATGAAAATGATTAAAAAAAAGGCATTTAAACAAGTAAAAGCAAAACATTATTGAGTATGTTAATATAGTAGGCCCTTCAAAAAGCACTTTACGAGCGCTTTGTTTGCATGTTAAAAGAAGCGCTTATTGTCAGCAGAAAATAGTCCTCCAAACCGGGAACACCCCATACAAAAATCAGGCATCCCATCAGCAGGTTTGAAGCGATTTGTGGTATGAATTCATACACAAAACCTGCTCCTTTTGGAGCACATTTTTTACTGGGTAAGTTGTTATAATTTTATTATTTTCTTTTACTATTTTTTTAATTTGTTGATTGCATGTTTTATTTATTTCTTCTTAAATTTTTGTTTTTATATTTTTAAATGTTTTCCAAACAAGTTGAAATCATAACAACATAACATAAACAATGTTTTCGGCGCTGAAATACCTACGCTTTGGAACTGTTTTCTCGCATTCAATCAACTTTGCGCTCTGGCTAGCTCGGCGCCCACTATGACCTGTTCGTGCTTATTTTTACTAACTTGTATAGTACCAGTTTTCTCGCATTCGTTCTCGCAATAAGCGTCAGTCGGCTCGGCTCGGCACGGCAACAAGCGGCCACTCTGTACGCATCCTTAAGGTGAGCTTCGTTAACATTCGTGTTGTCTATGTGAAAAAGTGTTCGGTCCCTGAGGGCATAGCGTTTAGTATTCTATACATAAATAATAAACAAATACATAACAAAAAAAAAAAAAAAAAAACACGAAAAAAAAAATTCAACTTATTGCGTGCAAACACGCAGAAACACAATTGTCTGTACTCTCTTGCGTGAATACACATGTGTTGAAAGAAATATATGAAGCAGTATTGCGCAACAATTGCGTTTTCAAAAGCATAGCAACGAATGAATAGTTGTCTATTCAATGAATTAAAATGACTTGTAAGTGCTCTTATTGCAGGCTGCTAGTGTAAACCAGTTCTTTTTATTTTTTGTCCAACTATTTTTTTGTTTTTTGGCCGCGATATATAGTGTCGGGTAGCTCTGCAGAGCATTGAAGTTGTCAATTCATCTTTTGAATTAAAAAAAGTCCTCAAATGCGGCCCAATATTAAATATTTTTATATTTTTTCCAATAATTTTCTTCAGTCTGTATGCTAAAATCAAGCTGTTTTATTATTTTAATTTAAGACACGCTGTTAGAGTGCTACTCAGTTCTGCAGGGAAGTCATAGTTAAAAAACTTGCAAATTTTCTTCCAAGTTTATGCCACTGTGCAACACACACACACTCTTTCTACAAAAATGACGTACAACCAGGCTGTTGATAATAAAAATCAAAAAAGAAAATAAAAACTAGAAAAATGTTTCAAGTGGTTTAAAAAAAAAACTGCAAGCAAAGGAAGATACAAAAACATCCAAGTCCAACTACATAGACCACCAACTAGACTTCACAAGAAGGAACGAACAGTTTTGTAACCAAAATTTTCAAACAAAACACAAAAAGTGCAAGAAATTCGAAATAATTTTTGTAACATATTTGTTTGACATGTTGGCACATTAAAGTTCAACCATGAGATAAACTTTAAGAGCTTTTGAAAGGCAAAAACTAAAAAAAAATAAAAAACTTCAAAAATTCTTGATATTCTTAGCAAGAAATAGATGAAATATTCTCAAAAAAAAAAAATTTGTTTTAAATTTTATTTTTAAGGAAATGGAAAAAGTTTTGTTTACGACTTGTTTTAAAAATTCATAAAATAAAGAAGAAAAAAACTTTACGTACAAGACATGATTAGTTTATACTTGGGGATGACTGTGATTATGGCAACGATAATAAGCCTGATGATAATGGTGAAATTGTAAAATGAAAGTTGTAAATTAAAAGTTGTACTTTGTTTTTAAGTACTAATATGTTTAAAGATTTGAAAACAGGGTTGGGAATATAACAGTGATGGGGATTATTATTATTATTAGTATAAATTTCTTGGCTTTAAAATTGTGATGCGCTAAGTCGAATCACGTACACTTTAATATCATATATCTGTGTCTGCTTCTAATCTTAAATTGTTAAATTCACAATACACAAAAATGCAGGCTTTGACACAAAGTTTGGTTTTACCCCCCCGTCTACAACTGACATGATTTTTTGTTTTAACATGAACATTTGCATTAACAACCATGTTATAACATGTGAAAACCTCTAACACAATGAGTCTATACCTAACACTTACATCAACACTAATGTTAAGCATTTAATGTCAGTTGTAGACTGCATGTTAATAACTTTTGACCAAACCACTAAGTAAACAACAAAGCTTTTCTCTCTCTTTCTTAAGGCAGAATTAGTCTTTACTTTCTGTTTCTGTTCTGTTCCGTGCCGTTCTGTAACGAAATTGTAAGAGTTACTTTTTCTGTAGTAACTTATCAGCTATTTATCATAAAATTTATAAGTTTTGCACAGTCCATTGTTTTATTTCAATAACTTTAATGCACATAAATTTGAAGAAATTAAATTCTATGAATTCTTAAAATCAAAAAACTGTTTATTTCAATATAAGTTCTTGATTTTAACAAATTGGAACGCAACAGAACAAAAAAACTAATCAATTTCACAGGTTTTTTAATAACAAAAACAAATCAGCTGATTCGTAAAGAACAGAAAGTAAAGACTAATTCTGCCTTTATAAAATGCCGAATTTTGTTTAAAAAAAATAACATCTTTGAGGGCAAGCTTATGTTCTGTACTTACTGGGCCCTTTAGGTCCCCATATATTCTAAGCCGTCTAAATTTCTGTCAGACAATTAAAGGGGCATTAAAAAGAACTTGCGATCAATCTTGATAACGCTCACCCTCATATTGACAGATTTGCTATAAACTGATTTTCGTAAAATGTCTTTACTTACAAAATGCGATAAGATCGAAAATTGATGGAATCACTTGCATGTTTGTACCATTAAAGGTAGAAGTACATAACTCGCGTTAGGGCGCGAGCGCGATCTGTACACTTCTGTCAAAAAAAGATAAACTAGTGTTTTTTCATAGAATAAGCTACATGCGAAATATTTGACGCGTTTGAGCCAGAATTTGGTTAACTTTTAACTTTTTAACGCGTTGTGTCTTTTTGACAAGTCATCAGCTGACAATAGAAATTAAAAATTTAACAAATTTGTGAATCATGAAAGAAAATTTATTGAAGAGGTGAAAACACATACAATAATGTAGGTATAAAAAGAACAAATTTAATGTACGTTTTCAATGTACAAATAAGTAAACCAGTAAAAAACATCTGACAGGAATTGCTTTTGTAACGCGCCTTGTGTAACTTGCAATTTTTCTTGCGCTAGAGTTTTAAAACGCACGACACACGTCTACGAATTAACGCGTGTTATGTACTTTTACCTTAAGTGCTGCCAACTCTTTACGGTCAAACATACTTTGATATTTGCTTTTCCGGTAAACAGTTTTGAAAGCTCTTACAATTTGTTGTTGTTTCTTTGCAAAGTAAGCAGTAACCATTGTTGTCACCGCGATCTGATTGGCTGCTGTGCTCTCGTCGGTGTGAAAGCACAAAAGCTGTTTTGTAAAAGCTCGCACATTGTGCATATGAGCATAGCTGCCAGATAAACTGTGTCGAAAATCGGCAAATTTTGAGAAACAAATCTTCAAAATCGCCAAATCGACTTACTTAAATCGTCAGAAAATCGTCATTGAAAATACTACTAACTTTTGTTAGTTTTTGAGTTCACACTATTGGCTATAAATCCAAATTTTTACATCTTTTAAAGACCAACTAAAAAAGGAGCGGCAAGCGGTTTTTAAATCATAAGTTAATTCTCAAAGCCTGTCAACAGATGACTTGGCTTGTCTAGCATTGTTCACGATGTCATATGCTACAAATCCTTTTATCATTCATAAAGAAGTATGAAAATTGGGTACTACATCAACTTAGGGATTTTACTCATCAAAAATTCTGTTCTACTGTTTACACGGGACAATTACTGTTTACACGGGACAATAACTGTCAACCCAAAAAACGAAAGTATCGAAGAAGTTATTAAAAAATACTTAATAATATTTAAAACTTTTGTAAACTAGAAAAAAATTTGTCATTTGAAAAATCGTCAAATTTAGGGTATAAATCATCAATGATCAATTTTTGGACCCCAAAATCGTCAAATCTGGCAGCCGTGCATACGAGCTGAAAGTAACTACTGATTTAAAGCAAGATCATTTTAGAAAAAAAACTAAAGTAACAAACTCTTTTTGAACGTGTTAATAAATATGAAGAAGAGTTTGTTTGTTCTGTATAGACTCCTCAAGTACTAAACCGATTTTACTGCACTGTTTTTCACAGTTATTTCCTGATTACGCGGCGCTTTACATAGACCATAGACATTTGTAAATTTTCAAGTGGGCATGACAGCAAAAGAAATCAGTGAAAGATCCCATCAAAAGATGGCAGCATAAAAACAGCCGGCAAAGTTGACGCCTCCATAACTGTTAAAAATATAAAAAAAAAAAAACATTTCTAAAATTATTTAAAAGGAAGTTTGTTCAAAATCATTTGCTTGTAATCTGACTAAACCTTCCGAAGTCATGATCAAATGTATTAGCATAGCAGCCTTATTTAGGACGAAATATAAGTTGATCCAACAAAAGAAAACTAGACGTGATAGAAAAAATTAACAACGGTTTTGAATCTTTATATTCCATATTTTTTTATTTAAAACGATTATTTAGCCGACCAGTGTTATATTGGAATAGAACCTAATTTTCAAAAATTGCCTTTAAAGTTAAAAATTGCTCTCCTACAAAATAAAACTAAAAAATAGGCTTAAGCATTTTTTCCTTATTGCCACAGCTAAAAAGACATTTCCACTGAAATCTAAACAAAATAACAGCAAAGCCTTAAAAACTCATCACGTCTTAAACAAACTATTATTACCCAAAATTAGCTTTATTTATTTTTTTTTCGTATGCCGAATAATTTTCAGTAACATACTTTTAAAACTAAAATAAACCCAAAGCCATGACAAACTTTTAGGAAAAGAAAAAAAAAACAAAGTTTAGTATGACTTTTCAACTTAACAAATTATAAATTGTTGGAATACTATATGCCCTTGCATATTCTGACCATTATCTTTCTTATTTTGTTAAATATTTTGCTACTTTGTGATCATCATCATAGCTTTGCCAGGGCTTAATTTAAAAAAGCAGATTTTATTTAAATATTTTTCTACTCTACACTTTGAGCATATTTTCAGCAACTTTTAATTAACAGGGTGTTTCAAGTTTGAGGTTTTTTTTTAGTTATTTGAGAATTTTTCCCTTGTGTAGATGATATAAAATTAAATTAAAATTTGTATCTTTAATAGCTTTTATGGCACTTAGAAGAGTAAACAGTTGTCATTTATTCTCACTTAAGGGCAAAATAAACCATACAAATAGCTTGTCAAACATGTTAACATTTTACGTTTGTGCAATGCTTTGTGTTGTTATTTAGAGTGTTTGCAAACATTTCAAACATGTTTGCAGAAATGCCAAAAAATTTTAATATTTGGCAGACATGTTGGATATTTGTGAAACTTTTTTGTGGTGTCTAGTGCTAAATGTAATAATTTCAGTGAAAACTTTGGAGAGCTAAGACGTTGAAGAAGAACTTTGAAATGTTTTCAAACGTCCGTTCTGTTATGAGCTGCTGAAATCAGTCCTAATGATCACAGGGGACCGAGCACAATGTATTTGCTTGAAGCGGGTATTGGCCGGAAAAAGCATGCCTTGGCGATATTTTGCACGACATTTTAATCTGTCTATTCAAAATTGGACACTTTTATCTACCCGACCTTATAGTCCAGATCTTGTCCCGTTCGACTGTCATATGTTTCGATGGATTTAATAAATAAACGTTATCTCTTAAATTGCCCCACAGAAAATAAACTGAAGTCGTAGCATCTGCCAACAAACAGGCAGTTAGCCACCAAATTTTACTAAGACTGCATGTCATATCGTTATTCTTTGACTGTAAGCGAGTTCTCGGTTGAAATTTTGATAAAAGGGAGCAATGTCCCCAGTAAACCGAAATGCACTTCAAATATTAAGGGAATGTTTAATGAATGTAGATGTTAACGCAAATTCAAATAAAGTTTTGTCATCATATTGACGTACATTTTTAAAGAAAAAAATATGAACAATTTCTATTAAAAATGTGTCTGTAATTTACCTCTAAACAAAGAAACTCATAGCTGAAAGACCCTGTAGATTATTTCTTAGTTTTGAAAATACATCGTAAATATCAACAAAATGTAAAATGTATAAAATGCATGTGAATACTAATACATACAGGCATACTTTACAGAGATTTACAAACACATATTCACAAATGTACAGTGTAGGCCAAAAGAAACGAAGGAATTCTACAATTTATTCATTTTTATGTCACATTAACTTTTTTTTCTTAATCTTTATTAATAAATGCGGAATTAAATGCATATTTCACTAAATGCGAAAGAACTCTTTATTTGGCACAACAACATTCAAAACAAAAAAAAAATCTAAAAGCTCTGTTTGTGTTTTAAATGTTATTCGCGTAAGTGCCACAGAATTTTAGCGTTCCATAGTAGAACTCTTTCTAAAGGTCCAATTAGACATAATGCCTAAGCCATAGACACACGAGTAACACTTAAACGTACTTACAACAATTCTAAATGGGATAAGCTTCGAAAATCAATCTCAGAATTTCTAAAAATAAGTACAAAATTCTTAAACCAATTAAAAAAAAAGATTTAACTTTTCGTTAAAAGTGCCACTCTGGGGGTTTTAATCTCATATTACTTATAAGTCTCATCTCTCAGCATTGCATTCTTTACACTGAACCAAAAATCCAATGAATATGTACGTTAAGCAAACGAACAACGTTTATTAAAAAATTTTTGGTTGCCTCAACGAATTATTCGTTAATGTAATTAAAATTTTACTTTCATTAGGTATTATTTTCATTATGTTAACGAATAATTTGTTGAGCCAACGAAATCTTTTTTAATAAACGTTGTTCGTTTGCTTAACGTACATTTTCATTGGATATGCTTGTGTTTTTTCAAAGTTTGTTGCAGACACTACAACAACATTACACAAGTAGTTAAAAAACAATTAGCTTGTTGTGGGTAGAAACAACAAAAACAACAGAAGAAGACGAAAACACATTACGTTCGCGTTTTAAAGTAAAATTGAGAACTCTTGCTTCTCATTAAGTTTATATTTGCAATGTACATTAAGTTTTTAAAGTAAAAACCATATCGGGAATGATGCTGGTGTTTTATAATTGAAATCCTGTAAAGTGTTAATCATACTAATTTCCTTCTAATTTCACTTGCTGTTTATTTCAAATATGAATTTGGTATTGAATCAGCTTTATAATACTTGAATCAAGCGCATTTTCAGATTGATTTGATCTTAGTTTTACTTATTTCAATCTCGTTTTCGGATTATTTCAAGTACTAAGTCGGGATCGAATATGGATAAGTCAAGTATTTGCAATTGAAAATCCGTACTTGAATCAATCTCACCGTACTATTAATACCGCTTCGGGTTGATTTGAGTATTGATGTAATGATTTTTCTTTTGAGAGGATGGCCATAGAAACCAACATTTAATTGATTTGTATGGTCATGGCTATGTCGTTATGGTAAGTCACCTATAATCAAATACATACAGGGCTGCCCAGTAGGTTGGTTCGGTTTTTTTACTTTAATGGTTATGTCACGTCTAATTTGAGCTTTAGACATCTTACATGAGGTTTTTATATAGCACGGAATATTGCTTTATTTTCTTTTTATATGTAATTTTTCCACACGCTCTTTCACAGAACCCTAACGAAAGAATTGAAAGCAGTAAGACCCGCCGATCGAGGCAGCCAATTTAAATCGCTGCCTCTGTAAGCAATGCTTTTGTCTAAAATGTCTAGTAACAGCTCTACTGTAGTCTACTTTGCCTTGCTGTAACCAAATTCCCCCGGGGGTATATTATGTCCCCCAGCGGGCGAAGTTAAGCATCAACAAGATACTGACTTATTGATATTACATACACTGGGGAAATTGGATGTGGGAATACCTGTAGTTCGAAGGGATTAAAAAATTACCAAACTCCTAGTAAAACGAATGTACATAACGAAGTCGCTAAGAGGTATCGGAAGTATTTCCTTCTTGATTAAAAGTCGTTTTGCCTTGGAGATATTTCTAAGAAAGTTATGGTAGATGGACAAGAGGAGCATGACATTTATTTTGTGTCCATGTTTTTACTTGGACTTTAAAAATCTGTGACGTGATCAGGTGCAGCTGATACCTAGAGCGCGACTCAAGTTCAAAATTAGTAGATCTCTTGAGATCATAACTGACCAGAGATCCTAAATATCTAGTGCCATGAGAGTCAGAAGAAACCATGTTAGTATATTTCTTGCTCGAAATGCTTCCTGACTTTCAGAATGTTTGTCTTTGCTAAAGCTTTTTATTTTCTGATAAAAGGTTGCTTTTCATCAAGTTGCTCTCTGGCCAGTGGGAGAGTATCTTTATCACGACATGAACTCCCATTCGTGTTCAATCAAGATTTTTTCGGGGATCACGTGGAGGCCGGGGTTGAAACCCAAATTACGAGCAGGGAGGTCAGGAGTCGCTAGAAGTGCTATCCAATTGTGGAGGAAACTAGGTGCAAGGGTAAATCATCCCAAGGCGTTGGGATGATTTACTATTCTTTAAGCAGTGAAGGTGAAATAGCTCAAGATTCTAAACAAGGAGCCAGTGTATAATTTTTGTCGGCTTATAACCTCAAAATTGCTACCTGTGTATGTGTGTCAGCCGACAAAACATGGGAGGCGGTTGGTTGGTTGGTTGATGAAGGCAATGTTTGTCACCTTGGGATCCACCATGAGATAAGACATTATGGTAAATGCTCACGTTTATCTTTTCCACATTCGTAACCACATTTGTGGTTAGTTCATTGTCCAAAGCTAACCACAAGATATCTTCCGACATGATTTGGCGAAAAGCAGTTTCGATGGTTACTACTTTACCGACTTCAGTCTTTAAAGAAGGGACCAGAACATTAAATATGTTTTAATAACCACTGGTTAAGTTCCCTGCAAATCATAATTTTTATACCCTCCACCACAATTAGTTGTGAAGAGGGTATATTAAGTTTGTCATTCCGTGTGAAACTTTTTTATCATTCATCTCAGACCCCATAAAATATATATATTCTGGGTCCTTGAGTAATTCTAAGTCGATTTAGCCATGTCCGTCGGTCTGTCCGTCTGTGCATCTGTTGAAAACACGCTCACTTTCGAACAATTCAAAAGAAATGAACAAACTTGGTGCCAAAATGCTTGTAGTTATCCTAAGCAGTTTGGGATTGAAATCCAGCAAAATCGGGTCAGTAGGACCAGAGCTATGAATCAAAATGTGGAACCACCACCTAAAAAAATTGAAAATTTTGTTACAAAAAATAACATAAATGCTGGAACAAGGCACGGAATGAGGTAAGATTTTGCAAAAATTTGTTTTATTTGACTAGAAATCACGCTGTTAAATTACGTGTAGATCCGTCCATAATTTACCCTAAGCCCCATATAAACACTGCTCCCGGAAAACAGTTTTGTACGCCTAAAACCGTAAAAAATAATGCAATCATAACAAATTTTGGCTCGTCACAGTTTTATAGGACTATATATGATAATGTGAAATTTCGTGAAGATTGGTACATAATTTACCCTAGGCCCCATAGAAACCCTACTCCCGGAAAACAGTTTAGTACACCTAAAACCATAATAAATAATGCTATAATAACAGAAATTGGTACGTGACAGTTTTATATATATATGTATATATATATATATATATATATGTCCTTTATTTATCTAAATATAAATAGAATTACATTTCTGAACACCATAAATACTTAAATAAAGTTCAGTGTGAACATAGGGCGTCAACAAATTCTCTCCATCTGATTCTATCTCTGGCAATTGTTTTGTTTGATTCCAGGATACTCGAGCAAGTAAACATTCTTGTTTAAGGCAACGAACCCAGGTGTTACGGGGCCTACCTTGGCGGCGTTGTCCTTGGGGGTTCCAGTCGAGGGCTGTTCTTGCAATTTCTGTTTTTGGTCTTCGCAATATGTGGCCTATCCACGTCCACTTCCGTTTTCGAATATCAATGTGTACTGGCAAGGAGTTTGCTCTTTGGAGCAGAGCTTCATTTGAAATACGATCTGGCCAGTGGATGTTAAAGATCTGTCGTAGACATTTGTTGATGAAAGTTTGAATTTTTTTCGTGGTGGCTTGCGTTAAGCTCCATGTGGTGCAGCCGTAAAGTAATACTGACTTCACACTGCAGTTAAAAATGCGGATTTTGGTTTTCCGAGAAATATTATTTCTTCGCCAAATTTTAGATAAAGAAAATAAGGCTACTCGAGCTTTATTAATGCGATCGGTAACGTCAGCATTTGAACCACCATCCTTAGTTATCTTGCTACCAAGATAACAAAAAGCATCCACATCTTCAGTACCCTGGTCATTTATTATTAATGGGGTAACGATATCTGTACCTATGCGCATAAGTTTTGTTTTACTTGTGTTAATTTTTAAACCAACTTTTTTGGCGTTTTCAGACAGACTTGTAAGTTTAGCTTCTATATCCGAGAAGCGATGGGCCATTAGACATATGTCATCGGCATAGTCTATGTCATATAGAAAATCAGACAATGTCCAACGAATACCGAAAGGTCACAGTTTTAAAGGACTAGAAATGTCGCTGTGAAATTTCGTGATGATCGGTCCATAATTTACCCTAGGCCCCATATACACCCTACTACCGGAAAACAGTTTAGTCGTCTAAAACCATAATTAATAACAAATCGTCACTGTTTAAGATAATAATAACATCATACAGATATTACCCTAAACATTCGAACTGTCGGTGGAGGGTATCAAAGATTCGGCACATCCGAATATAGCACTCTAACTTGTTTTAATTTTATTTGATAATATAGCTAAGTGTTTAATATAAAATGTTTCCATTTTAAATTTTGCTTTGTCCTTTTTAGAAAAATCTAAACAAATAAAAACAAAATCATTTGAAATAAAAAAGTTATAAAGCATTTAAATTATTTTGTTTATTTGCGTCACCCTGTCTGTATATTAGACACAATGACCAGCGCAACCAGAAATTCAAAATGCTCATAAGTATGGATGAAAAAAGTATTACAGTGAAGGACAGAGATGAGGCCATTTAGAATTTTAACTAAGTGCTACAAAGTAATAGTTTTCGTACCACCGAATTGAGGGTCTTAGATACGTAATTTGACCAATATTGATCTGCAATACCTTCCTCCTAGAATTGGAACTTAAATTCAAATATTCCTTTAGAGAATTTAGAATCACTTTCCGAGTTGATCTAACGATGTTCGTTCATCCGTCCGGCTGGAAGGATATCCTTGTAAACCTTGTGCGCAAAGTACAGGTCGTAATTTTAAAGATTATTTGATGAAATTTGTTCAATAGAAAACGATCGTTTCCTATTTTGTCCTGATTTTTAATATCAAACTACATAGAAATAAAATCTACCAGTCACGCGTTACCACTTAAATTTTATTTTTTTTTTTTTTTTTGTACACTAAATACACAAACTTTCGTTCTTATTTACCTATATATTGTATGTTTGAATTCACATTTGTGCATATAAAAGTCTGTATCAACATTTCCTCATTCTCTCAATGTGTTTTTTTTTTTTGGTGGGTGGGAAGGGGGCAAAATGAAAATTACAGTAAGAGAATTTCATACAAAGTCGTATGAGTTAAGAGTCCTTAATATTTGTGCCACTGTGCTGTGCCTGTGTATTAGTTTAGGTTTTGTACCACAAAAAATATTATCATCACATCGTATCGTAATGCATGGTGTACACGTGGATGTGTGTTTGTATTCTTGTTTAATGGTTGTACGTAATGTTAACTTAAGTCTTCAAGGGTATGACCTTCTTTCTCTTAAAGCTAAATAAATAAACCGTATAAAACGATGAGTACAAGCATTGAAAAAAAGAAGAAAATACAGCAAACAAAAATTTACAAATAAATAGTCGTATCATGATATCAGAGCCACCAACATTAACATCCTAAATCAAATAAACTGTACAATTTTCGGGGAAACTGTTTAAGGCTGGAGTAGTAGTAGTAGTAGAGTAGAAATGGGTCGGGTTCAATTAAGGTGTGATTGAAATAAAATACAGTTATCATCTTCGTATCATATATTGTATTTTTTTTTTTTTTAATTATTTTTATTATTGAATCTTTCTTATCGAAATTTACAATATGTATTCAATTCTTAATTCTACTTGTTTTTTATTAGTTGTTACCAATGTAACCACTAACTGCTGTATTCAAATTCTAAAAATGTCTTCTAGTTAGGCTCAAAGTATCGGTTCTTTTTAGCCTCTGGTGACCTTCCAACTGGAGCAGACCCCGAGCGAGGTAGTTAGGGTAGGCCATTAGTTTATCGATGTAGCTAATTGAATATTTTTTAATTTCCTCCTGGATAGTGGGGACGTTGAGATCTCTGTGGATAATATCATTACGTATATACCATGGGGCGCAGACAATTTGTCGTAATATTCTAGACTGTCTTCTTTGAAGCTTTTGGGTGTTAGATGCGCATGCAGTACCCCATAATTGGATGCCATATGTCCATATTGGTTTTATGATGGACTTGTATAAAGACAAGTTTGAGTTTCGACCGAGAAGCCAATCTAGTTGAGCTACTTTAAGTTTCATAGCCGTTATTTTCGCTTCAATATGACGAGACCATATGTATATGAATTCCCAAGTACTTAACATGGTTTTCTACCGGAACAGTGATGTTATTTATTTTTATAGCTGGGTACGTTTGTCTTCTGAGCGTGAAAGTTAAGTGAGCACATTTGGCCGGGTTAACTTTTATTCTCCATTTTTCTAGCCAGGCCTCTAGTTCATTGATGTGAGACTGCAGATTTTGCGATGCGACTTTTGGGTCATGCTTAACGCTAATAAATGCTGTGTCGTCTGCAAATGTAGTGGTATACGTGGTCAGGTTTGTTGGCATATCCGCTGTGTATATTATATATAGAAGCGGTCCTAATATGCTGCCTTGGGGGACACCAGCAGTAATTTTCTTGAGGGGGGAGTATTCATCTTGTGACCTGTTAGATAGCTCTCCAGAAGCTTGTGAGTGTTTTGAGGAAGCATTCGTGTGATTTTGATGAGTAGCCTATCATGCCAAACTTTATCAAATGCTTGGGAAATGTCTATAAACAGGGCTGAGCAGTATTGCTTTTTCTTAAACGCCGATCTAATTAGGGTGACAATTCTATGCACTTGTTCTATTTTACCATGTTTCGCTCTGAATCCGAACTGGTGATCCGGGATGATATCGTGTTCATTTAGATGAGGAGTTATACTTAAAACGAATATTTTTTCGAAAGCTTCGATAGGATTGATAATAAGCTTATCGGTCTGTACGACGCAACCTGGCTAGGATCTTTTCCTGGCTTGGGAATCATAACAATTATAGACCTCTTCCTTGAGGCTGGGAAGTATCCGACTCTTAATATATATTGTATTAAAAACGAAAATATTCCTAAATAATACAGTAAGCTACTGAACAGTTTCGGATTTCGAGTGGTGGAAATCATAGTTTCTAAACATATTATCTGATTTTAAGTAACTTTGAACTATATCTATCCTTCTTAAAACTTATGAATTCCGGCCCGAAAGATGTATTTATTTTTGGACCGAGAAATAACCAAGCAAACTTCATGTACCCTGTTGTAAAGATAAGCGTACTGAAGTAATAACGATCTGCATTGATCAAATCAAATTGTAGTCGGACGGCGGAAGGACTATAAATTTTGTAAAGCCAAACTTATAAACCACTATTTGCTGTAGTAAACGGTTTTTAGCCAGTCTTGCAACATTTGAAGAAACTCATTTACAGTCGTTTTTCGCCAATTGTGTTCAGTATAGTTCTTATTTGATCGTCTGGTACGATCTCAATAGTTTATAAAGATGAGTCTGTTTCGGTTTTACCAAATACGGGGAAGTACCTTAACGTGGGTTTGATTGTTTAGCTAGCCTTTACATTTAAGTTCTTGCGAATTGTCGTTATAAATCCAACTTTTTTTTTTGTAAGCAATGAATCAATGCAAAAATAACTTATATTTATGGTGTTCAAGCAGCATTTTGGACTTAAAAATCGGCTGTCAACAGGAAAACAGCGTAAGTTTTACTTCGCCTTTCTCATCCAGTAGGTGATACTGGCAACCATCAGTTTCAATAAAAAAGTTGTTGTCCAAAAAAATTTTTCTCAACAAAATGTTTACGTGATTTGTTAAAATAAATTGTTTGAAATGTTGAATAAATCAAACAAAATGTTTATCGAATCTTTATTTGTTTATTTATTATTTATGATGTACTTAATTCCGAATTTTTGTTCTCTGATAAATACACTAAAATTTATTGAGGGCAAAGAAGGTAGTTCCTTTTCGCATTTTGCTGGTTGCTTAGGCCAGATCATCAGAAAACTTTTATTCAAAGACTTTGGAAAAACTAAAGATAATATTCAACTCAAACTATAAAGCGAATGAGAATTACATATTAGCTAAAAATGGACAAAAGTTGTAAAAATACTGTCTTTACTTTGATTCAAATATTTTTTTTATTGAATATCAAGAAATATTTAATTATTTCATTATTAAATATGTTTATAGAGTTCTATTTTTCAAAATGTAATTTTGATAGATTTTTTCTTGAGATATTTTTTTCTGTGTGTAGTGTAAAATAAAGTCGCGGGAGAGAAGATCGTAAAATTTCCGGCGTAAGAGCTGATTGTTTCCCGCAATTTAGAAAGGATATCTACACAGTTCTTTAAAAAGCTTGACTATTTTTAATGCTTTTGGTATTTCCTTACTAAACACTTAAGGCTCAACCATAATATGCATAGCCTTGCTTAACCTACTGTCAAAAATAAACAAAAAGTCTCTCAAATGTATTTAAGTAAATGAAAACAAAATAAAAAAAACATTCGACTCCGTACGGAATGTGCGATAAGATTCGCACCTTGCTTAAGCAAATGACAGTCTCAATAAACTCAGCAAAAAGTTTCCTTAAGTTTAATATAATTGTCTCATATAATTTACATGTATTCGCTCATTCGCTTAAGCCAACTTAAGCACATTGTGGTTGGGCCTTTACACTATGTGTAAGTTCTCCGCTGAAACAGTCAGCAAAGCAACCATTTTAACAAGAGTTGCTGTTACTAATTAGGTTTTATTTATTTTTTCCTTTTGCTTCTGCTGCGCTCAATGTCAGCAAGTATTAAATTCTTTGCTGTTGCTTGCTGCTTCATATAATTACACATAACGAGATTAGGCAAATTATTTACTCTTTCATTTTCTGCTTTTTGCTTTTGCTTATTCTCTACGAAAGTGTTAAGTAAGCATACAGAAATACAGTTTTCTGATATGCCGCAAAAGCAAGGAAAGGAAAAAATTTTATTGCTGTTGCAATCATAAAGCAAACAGTTTTAATACTGTTTCAACATGTCGACGGATGTCTCTGAATGGTGTCTCTTTTCAACAGCAATTCTTTTATAGAAAAACTGAGATAGCTCTAGTTTCTTAGTATGGTGTAAGTTCATATGCCAGACAATCATGGACACACTAAAATTGCCATCTGTTCCCCTAGAGGGAAGCGAACTGACACCAAAGTAGTCCCGTGATAGGTATTTGGTGGTAGAGACCGGTTCTAGTTTTAACACTTTCTATGAATAAGACCTATCACTTTTACATTGGGTTGTCATTGGAGGGGGTCAATTGACACCATTTGACCAGTCACACATCTATTCACAATGGACGTGTTTACTGACAGTCACTATAATGTAGTATTATTTCAATGCAATGTATTATAATTTCAATAAAACAAGTCCTAGAATTAAAATCAAGAACCAAATTTTAGAAAGTCCTAAACAATGGCTGACTTCCAAAACGTTAAATGCTTTCTATAAGAACAAAGTATAATGTTTCATTACGCCGCAGTACAATATATATGCAATGCAAACCCTTCCAAAACATCAATGGTGAGTACTAGTAACGCAGCAAAAAAGCAATCAGAGCATCGGTTTTAAAGTTGATGCTTTGTGATATTTGACATTTAATTTGCAATTAATACAGATTTATTTTAATATTATGCATTGCATCACTTACATTTCAAAACGTTTAAATAAACAGAACACATAGTTGCATTGTTTTGGTACTTTGTACATGTGCATGGTTAAAATACTGTACTAAAACTGTATACAAACTTTGTATTAGTACGTTTTGGAAGTCAGCCAATGTGTCGCACCTCCAGTGGAGACTGTACTGTAATTCATTACTTTTTCTACCTTTTTTTTCTTCATAAACCAGTTGAATGATTGGTTCTCCTTACACTGGTCATGAGTTGTTTCTTTTTGTACCTGTTCTATTTTCACAACTCCCAGGACCAGTATGTTGGACCAATTGACACAAATTTCCCTCAGGGTCATTATATCCACTCAGTGTTTAGAGCATCCTAAGGTCCCGATTTAATTTATGTAGTTCGGTCGAGGGAATAAAACATTTGGTTTAATTACTGTTTGGTATTTAAAACTTAATGTCATCTCATTTTATTTGCATATTTCTACAATAAAAGGCAGTCTCAAGGCATATTAGGCCCGTTTTCACAACTTACCGATAGCTAAAGGTAGGATTTTATCGGCCGTGTAAAAAGTGTTCTATTGTTACAACTTTATTTTAACCTACCAGGTAGGATGATCCTTAATTTACACTATCGTTCACTTTAGGTTAAAGTTAAGTTTTAATAATTAAACACTTTTTATAAGGCCGTTTAAAGTATACTTTTAGCTACCGGTTAGTTGTGAAAACGGGCCTTAAAGTGGAATGAATATTTTAAAGTTTAATTAAGGAACCTTTACGTTAACATATTGTAAAGTTTAGTTTTTCTTTTACTCTGCTTCTGATATATTTTTTTTACTTTTTTTAATTTAAAGCATAAGAAGTTAAGGCATTAATATTGCCGATTTCACATGCTATTTTTGATAAAAAAAAATTCAAGTTTTAAATCTTTTAAGTCATCAATGATTAACTAAAATTATTGCACGTACTTTAAATACTGAAAAATATTCTTTAAATTCCAATTTTATCTTTTATGGCATAAAATGAAAAAATAAAAACATTAAATGCAGTAACATTTTATCATCATTAAAACAAAAAAAAAAAAAAAAATATGTAGACCTTTAACTATTGGTGTCCTTAGCATCTTCTTGTTACTTGCAATCTGACGTTTATTTCCACTTAAGTAGTTTTGTATAGGTAGGACTTGTAATTGCTTAGACTATTTTTTTTTAAGTTGGTAGTTAGAAAACAAAAATGTTCTTTCTTCTAAATGTGAATTTACAATTTTTTTTCTTACAGATACCTCAAGGCGTTTTGATACATGAACAGTTGCAGTAGCAGGAGCTGGTAAGTTGTTTTTACTTAAAGTGAAGGTATTATTTTAAAATTGAAAAATAATAGAGCAGTTTAGTAGCCAGCAGATATGAAACTGATTTTGAGCTACCCAGTAAAATCTTCGCCTACTTTTTCAAAATGAATAGCTTCTTTAACTCATTATTTTGTAGCTTTCTTCTATAACTACATCTATAACAACTTCTATAACTACTTTTTTCTGGAAGTATGCAGGTAAAAAAAATAATGACTTACTTTTTAATGCGTTCTTTTTGGGACATCCCTTGCAAAATTCATTGGTTCTTTCAGTAGAATTTTTGGTTAGATCGGCGAAACGGAATGCCTGGAGGAACTTCTGCAGCGGCGTGGAAGGCTCCTCTGAGACAAACCGGTTGCGCAAAATAATGGCTTCTTGCCCGACTGTCCCTAGCTACATTCAGAAAGCTGATGGTAGCTGGACTACGAATAGTCAGGAGACGCTGGAGATGTTAATTGACACGCACTTTCCTGGCAATTCCCTTCCAACACCACGGAAGATCAACTGCCTATCAGAGCCTGGACCCGTGTCCATTTCTCTGTGCTATGATAGGCTCAATTGGGCGATAAGGAGCTTCGACTCCTTTAAGGCTCCTGGTCCGGACGGTATTATTCCGGCCGACCTTCAAAAGAACGCGGGGCTTCTGGTTCCTTGGCTGTCCGCTATTTATACGGAATGTATTGGATTCTCGTACGTTCCCATCCGATGGACTAGATGTAGGGTTGTTTTCATCCCAAAGGGAGGTAAAGCATCCCACACCAGACCTAAGGACTACAGGCCAATTAGTCTGTCGTCATTTCTTCTCAAGACCCTTGAAAGGGTCATTGATATTCATCTGAGGATGTCTATTCCTAGACATTTGCTCTCTTCATCGCAGCATGCCTACACCAAGGGCAAGTCTGTAGAGACGGCGCTCCACTCACTGGTCGGCTACATTGAGAAATCCCTTGAATTTCGGGAATACTCACTTGTGGCCTTTCTGGACATTGAGGGAGCTTTCAATAATGTCAAACCCAACTCCATCTTGGAGTCGATGAGGGAGGTTGGGGTTGACGATGTAATTTGTAGATTTATTGGTAATCTACTCGATAATAGGATCATTGAATCCACAATGGGTGCTACTAATGTTTGCAGATTTGTGCACAGGGGCACCCCGCAAGGTGGGGTTCTCTCCCCTCTACTGTGGAACCTGACGGTGAACACTTTGCTGGGTCGGTTCGACAGATTAGGGATAAAAACCGTCGCGTATGCGGATGACGTGGCGGTGGCGGTCGCGGGTAAACACCTGGACACACTGTCCCATTGTATGGAATCTGCATTGCAGATTCTAAGCTCTTGGAGCATTTCCTGTGGACTTGGTGTCAATCCACAGAAAACTGAGTTGGTACTCTTTACCAGGAAGTACAAGGTTGGCAACTTTAGGCTTCCTAGGCTAAACGGCACGGAGCTGAGGCTCTCGAACAGTGCCAAATATTTGGGCGTAATTCTCGATAGCAAACTATCATGGGAACTCAACGTTCGGACGAGGATTGATAGGGCTATTGTGGCCTTATACACCTGCAAGAGATCCTTGGGCAGGAGCTGGGGCCTGGGCCCCAGGGGTGTCGAATGGATCTTTGAAGCGGTGGTAAAACCGATTCTCTTCTATGGGGTCATAGTGTGGTGGCCTGCCGTGGAAAGGGGACGGTACTGCAGGATGCTTGAGAAAGTATATAGGTTGGCTGCGCTGATGATCACGGGATCACTCCGCTCGACACCGACGAAGGCACTGTTTACTATGCTAGACTGGTTGCCGATTGATATCATGGCCGAACAACAGGCCTTGACTTCCGCTATGAGACTGGGGGCGGTGGGCCTGTGGTCTACGCGGAACTATGGTCATGCCAGGGTCACGCTTCACGCGTCATACGACCTGGCGGGGCTGGACTATTGCACTCCGGAACCCTTTTTCGGTGCTTTGTTCACGGTTCATCATGGTAGCTATGATGAGCTGCTCGATAATACGCGATCTCTGGAGCCGACCCTGCGGGTCTACACCGATGGTTCCAGGATGGGCGACAGAGTGGGTGGAGGTTTCTTCATCGAAGAATTGGACATCAGGGTCTCTTTTAGGCTGCCAGATGGCAGTAGTGTGCTGCAGGCGGAAATCTCTGCCATAAAGCGGGCGGCAAACTGGCTGAAGTACTATCGTATATCGAGGGATATATGTATATTTACGGACAGCAAGGCTGCCATTGCAGCTCTGGCTGGTGTCTTTACGACATCTATGTTGACAGTGGAATGCCGGATGTCTCTAAATGAGATCGCGAAACATTCCAGTGTAACGCTGACATGGGTACCAGGACACAGTGGGCTCCTGGGCAACCATACTGCGGACAGTCTGGCCAAACAAGGCTGTCTCTTGGACGACATGTTCGTCGACGGCCTAATTGGCACTTCAATGGCCCGCTGCAGGACTCTCATCAGACGGGAGTCGTACAGAAGGGCTCAGGGGAGATGGCAGGGCGAGCATACCTGTTTGATGGCCAGGACTCTATGGCCTGGCTATGACGCGGCGAAAACGCGCGTACTACTCGGTCTCGGCAGGGACCGGATAAGGACAGTGATATCGGTTATCACGGGTCACTGGGTGATAGGGACTCATGCTAGGAGGATGGGTCTTGAGTATAATGACTACTGCAGGAGTTGTCATGATGAGGAGGAGGAGGAGACGGTGTTTCACTTCCTCTGTCAATGCCCCGGTCTGGCGGGCGTTAGGTTGAGGCATTTTGGGAGACCGGAATTGCCATGTCTGGACGATTTGTCCAATGCGGGACTGAAATCGATCTCCCTGTTCTGCAGGGAATCGGGGTGGTTCGAGACTGCGGTGACCTCTGGGGAATAGTTTGGTGGATACTGGCTGGCCCTTGTCACTGGCTAGGGGTATCACAAAGGGACCGCTATAAGGACCCAAGTGAGTCGTCTTCGTGACGGCTACCCATTTAACCTAACCTAACCTAACCTTCAGTAGAATTGTAAGTTGTGCTCTTATGTTTTTCTGATTACTCAACACATTATTTTGTAGGTGAATTTTTACTGGGTAATGAATACGGTGGGCAAAATTATGCTTTTTATAGGACATTTTGCGATTTTTAACTTTTTGTAAACAATTTTGCAAATTTTCACTTTTGAAAGGAATTTTGGCGAAATTTCACGTTTTATAGGAAGTTTGGTGAAATTTTACTTTTTACAAGATTTTTTTTGTGGAATTTCATTATTTGCACAATTTCGCCAAAATTTTACTTTCCATGGGAAATTTTGTGAAAATTTCCTTTTAAAGGAAGTTTCCTAAAATTCTACATTTTATACGAATGGCAACATTTTCTATTTATATACATCTTGGCGAAATTGTAGTATTAATTTTACTATTCATAGGATATTTCACTATTTATAACAAATTTAGTACGATATTTTGTAAAGCGTTGTCCAGCTAAAACGCACGATATTGAATCTAAATAAAACAAAAAAGTTTTCCGAGAATTTTCTTAATATCTTTTATTACACTGTGCAACAAAATTCGGGTCATCGCCGCCAGCCTCAAAACTTGCAACGCTAAATAAAAGTAGGCTACTAGTAGAAGTAGAAGGGTTTTGAAAAGTAAGCTCGGGTTCCCGAAATGTGGGCCCCGTAAGTTTTTGAATTTTTTGACAAGGCGTTCGGTATAAGTCAAAAAAAAAATATACTAAATGTACTTCTGAGCTAAAAAATAATTTCAGATGTCTTTATTCTTTATATGTATTAACCCTCTAGCACTCATATTAAAGGGTCATTGTTGTCTTTTTTTAGTACAATTAAAAAAAATGCACTAAATGTACTTCTGATCTAAAAGAATATTTAAAATGTCTTCAGTAGAATTGTATGGCTATTCTTTTCTTAGAATATGTTAAAATGAGTGTTAGAGGGTTAATATATTTCTAAGAAAATAATCGCGAAAATAATTTCTAAAATCCATTTTGCATACATTTTACGAACTTTTAGTCTCAGAAAACCCCCTAGTAAAATTTGATGCAAAAAATATTCGTGGAACATTTTAACCCTCTAAAGTGCCGCTTTAGTATACTTTTGTGGGGAAGTTAAAATCGCTCGCCATACGATTCTACTAAAGACATCTGAAATTATTTTTTAGCTCTGAAGTACATTTAGTATATTTTTTTGACTTATACCGACTGCCTTTTCAAAAAATTCAAAAACTTTAGGGGCCAATATTTCGGGAACCCGAGCTTACTTTTCAAAACCCTTTGGCAAAATTGCTCTACCGGTATTCTAGTTTAATTTCGCGTTGCAAGTATTGAGGTACAGTGTTATTTTAGAAGGTTCTATGACAAATATGGGGAAAACAAAATATTGGCCAAATGCTCGCCAGGGCTTCGATAGCCCTAGCGATATTTTCAATGACTCTGAAACATAATTGAGGTTCAACATCGTTAGTGTGCCGAATTGTCTCATCGTATAGATCTTCAATTTTTCTTGGCTCACTGACGTACACTTTTAAATATCCTCAAAAAAAGATGTCCAACGATGTCAACTCATATGAGATAATAAGGTCAACGTGAGATAACAAGGCCATTTTTCTTGCGCAAAAAAGCGATTGTTTCGTTGGCCTGTTGGAATGACATATCATCTAGGTCAACTCGCACTAGCGAAACCATTCATTGTAACTGCTTGGCTGACCTCATTTTCGAAAAAGTACGGCCCGATGACGCCGCTAAATTATACTTTTTTAAACAAATTTGGCTTATTTTTATTGTTTGGAAACAAAAATTCAGTCAGATTTGCTCGCAAGTCACCGTAACGGCAGCTTCTTGCTTTTTTCAAAAGAGCTTTTAAACCGCACCACACGCTCAATTTAAATGGATGTAATCGTAATTCGTTAACGGTTTGAGACTTGTCTTCCCTCCAAATACGGCAATTTTGCTTGTTGGCGTAGCCATAACCTGAAATAATCTGCGTAAAATGAACGAAGTGCTCTATGAGCTTCGCAAACAGATCTGTTTTTTTTAAGCTAATTTGTACAATTTGGAAGCATTTTTCTAATGTTAAACGATTTATGATGCCTTTCCAAACTTTACTGAATTGAAATTTCAACACAGTTTAACATTGTCAGCTGTCAAACCATAGTTATCGATATTAAGAGTTCTCGATATAAGTTTCCGATATTAGAAATAAGGAGAAATTTTTCTTTTTTATAGCATATAGAAATTTTACTTTTAATAGAATATACTTGGTAAAATTCTATTTTTTGAAGAAAATCTTGTGCAATTTAGTACTCAAAGGAAATTTTGCGAAATTAAACTTTCTAAAGAATATTTGGAAACATTTTACTTTCTTAAAGAAATTTGGCGAAATTTCACTTTCAATGTATTAGAAATTGGGAAAAGATTTCTTTTTATTATAGGAATTTTGGCGAAATTCTGCTTTTTGTAGGATATTTAAGGAATCTTAGTGGAAGAGCAGCTGTTCCCCTAAGATTTGAGTTAAGAGAAATCGAGAAGGCTATTTGTGATTTAAGCCCCAAGAAGGCTCCTGGTTTTGATAAGATCAGAAACAAAATGCTTTTGGAGCTTCCCAGCATAGCAAAGAAATTTTTAATGCCATTTTACGCCTTGAATACTACCCTCAAGAATGGAAGGTCTCCTTAATACCGATGATACCAAAGCCAGGAAAAGATCACACACAGTTTGAGTCATAAAGGCCTATTAGCTTATTATCTTATATATCAAAGCTGTTTGAGAAGCTCTTAGCGTCAAAATTAATCCCAATTTTAAATGACAATTGTTGTATACCTAATCATCAATTCGGCTTCAGAAGAGAGCTTAGCACAATTGAACAAACCCATCGGATAGTAAACGCAATAAGAAAAGCCTTTGAAGAAAAAAAATATTGTTCCGCTCTCTTCATCGATGTTTCTCAAGCTTTTGATAAAGTTAGAAAGCTACTTAGTCGGTCGAAAGTTTATTGTTAAAGAAGGTGATTATTTAAGCTCTCCTCAGCAAATTGACGCTGGAGTCCCTCAGGGAAGCATCCTGGGCCCTCTTTTATACTTAATATATAACTCGGATATGCCAACAAACAACTACACCCAAACTTCAACATTTGCTGATGATACAGCTTTTCTGAGCGTACACGAAAACCGTCAAGAAGCATCTCGATACCTACAGGATCATATATTTCAACTCGAACTATGGTTAAAGCAATATCCTCCACTGTTTTATTGGTCAATGAGCAAAAATGCGTACATATAACATTCACCTTGCGTCGAGAATCATGCCCCCCTATTAAAATCAATAATCAAATAATACCTCAAAATTCGCATGTAAAATGCCTCGGTATTCATCTAGATCGCCGTTTAACGTGGAAAAGCCATATAGAGGCAAAATAAACTCAAATGAAACTAAAAGCCATCCAAATTCATTGGCTTATTGGAAGAAACTCTGTCCTTAGTCTCGACTGCAAACTTCTTCTTTACAACTCCATCTTAAAGCCAATCTGGTGCTATGGTATTCAGTTATGGGGCACTGTCTCGGCCTCTAATATCGAAAAAATTCAAAGGCGCCAAAATAAACTTCTTCGAATAATCACAGCTGCCCCTTGGTATGTTAAAAACTCCAATATTCACAAGGATCTCACTGTTCCATTAGTTAAAACTATGAATACGAAATATGCAGTAAAATATTTAAAAAGGCTCGAATTGCACCCAAATCCACTAGCTCGAAATATTTTAAATGATAGCGGCCACACTCACTTAAGAAGAAGAGACACAGCAGCACTTATCCAATTAGATGAGCGATAAACATCTATATAAGTGAACAGAACCCGTGATGAAGAAAATTTTTGTCTGGCACTGGCAGGACATAAAATGATGTATTAGGTTAAGATTTGATTAATTATTGTTAATTCATATTTAACATAAGAAGATTCAATAAATAAATAATGAAAAAAAAAATTTTTTTAAATTCGGCGCTATTTCACTATTTATAGCATATTTCATGGACTTTTACTATTTAAAAAAAATTTTTTTTTTTTTTGGATATTCACTATTTCAGGAATCTTGTAGAAATTTTACCATTTTAAGAACATGTAACATTTCAAATGTTGCACAATTTTACTTTTTATAGGACATTTTGCAAGATCTCATTAGTTTTATTTATGGAAAATTTTTTTTAGGTGTAACTTTTTATTGGAAATTCTACAAAATATCTCTATTTAAAGAAAATGTCATAAAATTTAACTATATATAGGATATTTAATAGAATTTGACAATTTATGGGATATTTGACAAGTTTTCACTATGTGCAGAAATTGTGGGGAATTTTAATTAGGAAATTTTGAAAAATTTTAATATCAGCAAAAAATTTGGCAAATATTTTTTTCCTTAGCGTAATTTTGTCAAAATATCACTAATTGAGGAAAATTTTGTTTAAATTTACTATCAAGGGAAATTTCAAAAAATTTCACTATTTGTTGGTAATTTTGGGAAATATCGCTTTGTATTGAGGTACATACATAAGTACATAAAGATATCATATCAATGTTTCCATGATAAGAAAACACTTTAGGGTGCATAGTTGTAAATGAACTATAATTTACTTACTGTATTCTTTTTTTTTTCTTTCTCATCTGTCTAGAACACGTTACCATGGCAATGTTTTTGTTCTTCCAGTTGAATTCTAACTAACATACGAGTACATTTCACAAAACTGACACATTTAGAATATTTTTGCTTTTCGCATACAACTTTTCTACATTTCTACATTTTATTGTTGAGAATAAAAGAAACCAAATGGAAAATAAGAAGAGCCCTAGTAGCACTTTAACAAAAACTGCTACTTTATAGGAAATGTAGTGAGGAATAAAAAAAAATAGCAATATCGCACACACAATCCCAGAAAATTATTTCAGTTGCAAACGGAAATGTGGACAACATTTTCATTTGTATGCAAGAGTGAGTTTATTTTTAGGTTTTTAACATTTAAAAAATAAAAAAACAATAAAATAATCTACATAAAATAGAAAATAATAAATGAAGCAAAAAGTTTGCTTTGGAGTGAGGAAGGAATATCTATCTATATTCCTTGCAAAAACACATCTGCACGTACTGTTGTGGTTTTTATTTTATTTGAGAATTAATGAAAAAAAAAAAATGTTTAAAAATCATTTTCAAAATGGTGAAGTTTTGCTTTTTGAGGTTTTCTTTAAACAAAAAAAAAAAAAAAATTATTTAATTTTAAAATTTTAATATGTGGCTTTAGAAATTTCTAAACTTGTTCTTTAAATAAGTTACTTAACTTTAGCTTATAAATACTTGGGAAGAATTGAGAGAATTTTGTTTTATGAAAGAAATATTTTAAAATTTATTTGAAATTAAGTTGGTTGGTTAAGGAGCATATAGACGACATGTTTTTGTCATCTGACATGTCAAATTTCCCACTGCAAAACACATACATGTCGTGTGTTACCTTTTTAACTTTGCTTCTGTAAAAGTCAGACGCAAAGTCATCTGACAAAATTTCAATTAGAGCGTGCTCTATTTTCTTCTGACAAACCATCTGACATCAGAAATCTATGCCGGGAAGAAACTGGCAGCGGCGTCAACTATTGACGGAATCATTAGCCGGCTGAAGTTAATATTTTACAATAGCAAGATATGTATGCTCATCTCACCATTGAATAGAATTTATGTAAATATAAACATAAAAACCGTTTAATTATAAAATTCTAAATTGGTATCTTTCAAATAAAAGAAAAAATGTTAAGATGGCTAAATTATTTTACGGCGCAAATAAATATTTTCGTGGCGGCAGCAAGCTATTTTGAAACCGAGAACTACTTTGGTTTCTGCAATAACAATGCGAAAAAAAACAGAGACAATGTCAGAAGCAAATTACATGTACGTTTGTGACCGAATATTATAAACCTTATGTAAAACAGCAATTTTGACAGACATGAACAATTACATGTGACTTGAAAATTTTGCATGTCAGATGACAAATACATGTCGTGTACGGGCGCCTTTACCGCGTACTCCATTTCGAGAAAACTGTAGAAATGACTCCGTTTTGACTAGACCATACCGCTCGCCAGATGTATTTGTCATTTACATTATATTGAATACATAGTAATGTCGTATCAGATCCATCCAGTAACCTTGAGATCTTGCAATAGGACATTTAGTCAGGACTTAAACCAAGATGCCACAATAGATTTAGGGGACAGGGTTGTCAGGTTGTTTTTGAACTCCATCGCAAAACCGGATGTCAGAAATCGCTTAAAATCGCCAAACGTCAATTTTGTTTAGGTTTTGTAATTTTTTTTTTTTTTAAATTAAATTTTGCATACAAAAAACGCTAGTATAATATTTCAGTAAAAAATCGCCAAAAACTGAAAAAATACAAAAAAGTCGCCGAAAGTAAATTTTGTTTTGTTTCTGTAATTTTTTTTTTTTTTTTAAATAACATAAAATGGAGATCATATATTTATTTAAAAAACTTAAATTAAGCACACAAGTCTCTAAGATTGTCTGTCCACTTCAGCCTCACCGATTTCAATACTGGAGTTTTGACCTGCATTCATACTATAAAAATTAAATAATGACTGAATATAAAACTCACTTATGCCCAATTTTTGGGATTGATATTAAAACACATTTATGTTTAAAATCGTTTTAAATCAGTGATAACCACTCCATAGGCTCGCGAGTAAGTCAATAATCATATTCTTCACACGGACACGGCCGGCAATTCACATGTATACAACAACTTTGTTCGTTTCAAAACATCAGGCTATCATCAGTCTATGCGACCGCACCCAAGTACATAATATCTTTATGTGCGTGCGTTCGGGGCTTGGTTATCACTGTTTTAAATACAAAATTCTCTTCTTCACTTAACAATTAAATGTAACTTAATTCACCGATGTGGTACATTTAAGTTCGTTTTAAGTTTCCATTAGCAAGGTAGTCTCAATATTAAACCAATGCAACAACAACAGGCAAAGCAGTAGCAAACAACTGTTTTTGGAAACCACCTTGTAAATAAATACACTTTTTTATGGTATTTTTTTGTTTTTAGTAGTACTGCCATACTTTTATCTTAATTAAATAAGACTTTTTAAACAAAGCTCAAAAAATCAATCAGCATTTAAATACGATTTAAGTTTATATGAAAATTAACTTAATATAGATTTAATTATTATCCCGAAAATTGGGCATTAAAATGATCACAAAACAAAAACCATGTGAAAAAGTTGCAAGTTTATTTTGGTAATGATAACAAAAAATGACACGCTGTTGAACAAAATCGCCGAAATAATATAAATGGTTAAAAATAGTTAAGTTAATCGCCAGTTATATTAGAAATTGCCATAAAAAAAAACACGTTTGAAAATCGCCACGTTTGGCGAGAAATCGCCATATCTGACAGACCTTGCGTGGGACTTGCGATTGACATCGCATTGTAAGTATTTAAAAAAGATTCAATTAAGGCTAACTTGCCTGCCTGCTCATTATTATGTACAGGAATTTTCAAAATATGTTACTGCTTATAGATAGAATTTTTGGCGAAATTTTAATATTTTAAGAAATTTTGAGGATCACTTTTCAAACGTTTCACTATTAACAGGAAATTAATTGATATTTCACTATTTATAGGAAGCTTACCGGCTTTTACTATTTAAAGGAAATTTGGCAAAATTACAACATTTATAGGATATTTGGCGAATTTTCCGAAATTTTCGAAGTTTTACTATACATTGAAAATTTGCCAAAATCTCAGTATTTCTAGGACATTTGACAAAAGTCCACTTTAAAAGAAAATTTTGCAAAATTTTATAGGAAATTTAGGGACGTTTCACAATCTATAACAAATTTGTCAAAATTTAACTTTTTTAGGAAATTTGCGAAGTATTACCATTATTATTAAAACATTTGGTAAACTCTTGATAAGATATTTGGCGAAATTGTCTTATTTAAAGACAATTTGTTAAATATCAGTATTAAAAGAAATTATGACAAAAATTTGTGATTTTTAGGAAATTGACCATTGTTTCACTATTTATAGTTAATTTTGCGATATTTAAATTTTAATAGCAAATGTTGCGAAACTTAAATCTTTATAAGAAATTTTTCGTTATTTCACTTTTTCGTAGGAAATTTTTCGAAATTTAAGTTTTTTTTGGGAAATTTTACCATTGACAGACGTTGAAAAAATTCATTGGTTATAGAACATTGTAAAATTTAACTTTTCATAAGAAATATTGCAAAATTGCACTATTTATAGGAAATTTGATAAAATTTCACTTTTATAGGAAATTTAGTAAAATTTCACTATTTATAGGAAATTTGGTAAAATTTCACTTTTTATAGGAAATTGGAGAAATATTACTATTTAGATATAATTTGGCATAATTTCACTATTAATTAGAAATTTGGCAAAGTTTCACTTAGTAAATTGTGGGATATTAAAATTTTTATAGAAAATTTTGCGAAACTTAAATTTTTATACGAAATTTTTCGTTATTTCACTTTTTCGTAGGAAATTTTTCGCAATTTAAGTTTTTTTTTTGGGAAATTGTACTGTTGATAGACGTTTAAAAAAAAATTCATTGTTTATGGAAACTTGTACAAAATTTTATTTTGCATGAGAAATATTGCAACTTTTTTAGGAAATTTGGTAAAATTTCCCTTATTATAGGAAATTTGGTAAAATATCACTTTTTATAGGAAATTTGGTAAAATTTCAATTTTTATTGGAAATTGGCGAAGTTTTACTATTTAGAGAAAATTTGGCAACATTTCACTATTAATAAAAAATTTGGCGAAATTATACCGTTTATATGAAATTTATGAAATATCAGTACTAAAAGAAAATATGGAAAATTTCACTATTTATAGGCAATTTAGCGAAGTTTAACAATTTATAGTAAATTTTGCAAGATTTAAATTTTTATAGGAAATTTTGCGAAACTTAAATTTTTATAAAGAAATTTTTCGTTATTTCACTTTTTCGTAGGAAATTTTTCGAAATTTAAGTTTTTTTTTTTTGGGAAATTGTACTGTCGACAGACGTTTAAAAAATAAGTCATTAGTTATGGAAACTTGTACAAAATTTAATTTTTCATGATAAATATTGCAAAATTTCACTGTTTATAGGAAATTTGAGAAAATTTCCCTTTTTATAGTAAATGTGGTAAAATTTCACTTTTTATAGGAAATTTGGTAAAATATCACTTTTTATAGGAAATTTGGTAAAATTTAATTTTTTATAGGAAATTTGGTAAAATTTCACTTTTAATTGGAAATTGGCGAAGTATTACTATTCAGAGAAAATTTGGCAAAATTTTACTATTAAAAAAAAATTTGGCGAAATTTCCCGTTTAAATGAAATTTGTGAAATATCAGTGTTAAAAGAAAATATGGAAAACTTCACTATTTATAGGCAATTTAGCGAAGTTTCACTATTTATAGTAAATTTTGCAATATTTAATTTTTTATAGGAAATTTTGCGAAACTTAAATTTTTATAAAGAAGTTTTTCGTTATTACACTGTTTCGTAGTAAATTTTTCGACAGACGTTTAAAAAATATTCTTTAGTTATGGAAAATTGTGCAAAATTCAACTCTTTATAAGAAATATTGCAAAATTTCCATATTTATAGGAAATTTTACAAAATTTCACTTTTTATAGAAAATTTGGTAAAATTTCCTACATATGGAAAATTTGGTAATACAGTAAAAATTCGATAATCCGGATAATTGATTGCAGACCCCAATCCGGATAAGCAAATATTCCGGATTAGAGAATGTAAGTATTTATTAAAAATTGTAATAATTCAAAGCATAAAAACTTAAATATTAATTTGTGCAGTTCAGTTAAAATAAAAAAATACCCATTTACATACATACATATCTTACTAAACATACTTAACAATAAATAATATTAATTTCGTTTGACAAAGTAATCTAATACGGTTTTTTGTCGCGAACTTGTTTAACTTCTTTCTAAGGCTTGATTACGTAATTCATAATGAATTAAGAATTTTTCTACTCATACATCATTTTCTTCGGTCCACTTTATTGAGACATCCAAACTTTGTACAGCATCCTTGGCTTTTACGACTTGTAAAATGGGTAAATTTTCACCCGGAAACAGTTTATTCCAGCTGGGTCTAAGCACTCTATCACTGACTTTTTCCCAAGGATTTTTTAGCATAATACAGCATTTTTGAATTGTAAAGGTTTTAAAAAACTTTGTGTAATCTTCTGCTTCAGAATTCACCATTTCGCACAAGAACGATTCTTATAATACATATATAATAGTCTAATTGGATTTTGATCCATGGGTTGAACAAGGCTTGTCGTATTTGGAGGAAGAAAAATCGTTTTATAGTTACCACATCATATCACACCAAGGCGAATTTATAAAGGTGACCGCATCATGAGATAGAGTTATGCTAGCTATTCCTTTTTATTGAAAAACACTATGTATTTTGTTTTTATAAAAAGTTAGAGTGAATGTCAAAAATATTTGTTGAAAATATAAAAAAGGAAATTTTTTTCGTTAATAAAATATACACAATTGCTTAAGAAACTCCTCAATTGCAAATTAATTGTGGCTCCACTTATTCCGTACCCATTTTTAATTTCTTGTGTTTATATTTTCTCACTTTTTTTTGTTTTATATAATTTAAATAAGTTTTTTTTTCAACTATTTAAATTTTTGTTTGTTAATTTTGTTCGGCATAAGGTCATGAGTTAAAACAAATTTTTAAATAAAAAATATAAACATATTTTGTTTTAAAAATTCTATTTTATTTTATATCCCAATATTTCGGTCAACTTTGTTGACCATCTTCAGGGGTTATTTAAAAATAAATAAACGAAAACAAAAAACAAAAAATGTAAACAATAAATAAATTCACTCGAGCTGTTGTTCAACCGTAAGCTTTTGTCAACTAACTAACTAAAATTTTTATCAAAAAGTAATTTTAATTTTTGGGAATACAAAATTTTAATTTCAAAAGATTTTGCTATTCGTACTTAATTCCCAGTTTTTATTCTTGACAAAAACACTTGAAATTTATTGTTGATGGGATAAGCTATTCCTATGCATTTCACTGGTTGCTTAGGCCAGATCATCAGGAAACTTCATCCATAAAGATTTTAGACAAACTAAAGATATTAAACCAATTAAAACTGTTAAACGTATAAGAATTATAGCAACAGTTCTACTTGTAACAATATCAAAGCTTGAACAAAATACATCAACAGTAAACAACAGTGGGTTTATCTCATCTTAATTCAATTTTTATTGAATTTTAAATTTGAATTAATTTTTTCACAAAATGTAAACAAAGCTTGACATTCAGTATACACACAAAAAAATAAACAATTAACTGATAAACTGATATTCTAACTGTATTTTTCAAAGCATGCTGTGTTTTAAATGAAAATTTGAATAAAAACGGATGTTATTCAACCCGGACTATAGAGTTGCAATCAATCCTGATTATAGAATACGCATTAGCTAGAAAATTCAGTCCGGATTACCGAATATTCCGGATTAGTGGAGCCCGGATTATCGAATTTACACTGTATTTCGCTTTTTATAGAAAATTTGGTAAAATTTCAATTTTATTGGAAAATATGCCGATATTATACATTTTCTTAAGAAATTTTTTGAAATTAAAATTTTTTTTCTGGGAAATTTTACTGTTTACATATATGAATTTGCGTAGTTTTACTAATTTAGCAAAATTTACTTTCAAAAGAAATTTTGGCAAAACTTCACTATTTATAGGACGTTTAGCGAAGTTTCACTAGTTTCCTATAAATACAGAAACTAAAGCTATTTATAGGAAATTTGGCAAAATTTAAAAAAAAGCACTAGTTATAGAAAATTGTTCCAAATTTAACAAAGAAATTTTGCAAAATTACACATTTTAAAGAAAATTTTGCAAAATTTTACTATTTAAACGAAATATGCAAAATTTCGTTAAATTGTTTTTCGTAAAATTTCACTATTAAAGTAAATTTCTTAAATAACTCAATATTACTATTTATAGGAAATTTCGCAAAATTACACTATTTATGGGATGTATCGCAAAATTTCACTATTAAAAGGAAATATGCAAAATTTCGTTATTTATAAGGAATTTTTCTAAAATCGTCAACAATGTTTTCTTATATATTTTAAATAAAATTACCCAGTAAAAAAAATCGGTTTTTTGGAGCACTTAAGAGAAAAAACGCATAATCAAGCGCTTCAATAAGAGAGCTTTTATACAGCAGTAAAATATAAAGAATGAAATATACTAACGAGCTGCTGTTTAGTGCTGACAACGAAGAAGCGAAAAAATAAAAATATATTATGTTTTATGAAAATGATTAAAAAAAAGGCATTTAAACAAGTAAAAGCAAAACATTATTGAATATGTTAATAAAGTTAGCTCTTAATAAAGCACTTTAGGAGTGCTTTGTTTGCATGTTAGAAGAAGCGATTATTGTCAGCAGAATATAGTCCTCCAAATCGGGAACACCCCATACAAAAATCAGGCATCTTATCTGCAGGTTTGGAGCGATTTGAGGTATGAATTCATATACAAAACCTGCTCCTTTGGGAGCACATGTTTTAATGGGTATTAAATATATTACTTCATTTATCATTCGTTAATTTGACTAATTTATAATTTTTAATGCTGAAAAAATCCTAAAATTAAACATTTATAAAAAAAAAGTTTTATCGAGCTCAACATTTATTTGACAAATTCACATTTTCATTATTTATACGTTTAGTTGACTTAAATAATCGTTAAATATGGTTTTAAATTTAACTTCCAACAAACAAACTTTAAAAAACTATTTCACACTATATACACATATACATTATATGTACATTAGGGCGGTCCAAAAAACACCTTCTGAGTATTTTTTTAAACTTGTATAAACATTTGAAAGGAATAATAAATAACATTAGTAATTTTAACAAATTTTTGCTTATGAGAACATGACACGAGAAATCTTGTGTCGGAAATCTTAGAAAGATTTGTTAAAATTTAGTTTCTCAAATATCAAAATAGGCAACTTGTGAATAATTCTATGAACTTTGTGGTTGTCTCAATTGTTAAGGCATCTTTTTTATCTTGTTTTAATAGTCATTGTCAAGAACTTGATAGAAATCACATCACTGACTTAGTTCCAACGTTCTGAACGCTCCTAATACACATGTGTGTTAAACACACACACCCACAAAAGTATCAAACTTAACTGAACTACGACATGGCATGATAAATGGCTTAAAAATCTAGGAAATTATATTAAAACTTAAATATCTTAACTTTTCTTGTACGTTTTTCGGAAGATTTATTTAGTTTTCGTAAAATTTTTTTTATTTCATACTTTATTTGAAGAGATTGTGTGTGTGTTTAGGGTTTTTGGAAAAACTGTTGCATGAAAATGTTATACAAGAAAATTCTTTGGAGATTTCTTAAGGGTAACTAAAGATCATTTTTCTTTTAATTTCTTTAAAGCAGAAAATTGTCTGGATAAGAGATTATTTAAGATAGATTTATGGATAAGTTTAAAAGTAGCCGAAATTATTTGTTACGATTTTGTACGTCTTTAAAAGTTTTTCGGAAATATAAATTTTGGTTCAAGTGTAAAATTATTTTGTCGCATAAAACTTATTTGTATCAAGTTTTGTAACTATGTATGTAAATGTGTTTTCCGGTTCTGGATGTGCTTTGAAATAGTGCCTTTTAACAATGTTCTGTATTGCAATTGCAAACAAGATGATCTTTGCTACCAGGTAGAGTACACCAGCGATTTTTGTTGCCATCATAGCCCAAGTAACGTATTCTGGAAGGGGGCTCTCTTATTAATTGTATTAAACTACTTGTGTGTAGAAGTAGGAAGGAGCTATAGATGGGCATTTGTTAATTATTCTCTGAGCCGATGGAAAAAACAAAATAGTTTATTTATTTTATTTACTCAGAATTTGCCAAAAGCCCAATAGGAAATATTTGCAAGAATGAGAATAGAAAAAGGAAATAAAAGAGGTATTAGGATTTTGGATAAATAAAGTAAATTTATTAATTAGATTTCTGTGGGGGTTTACCTTTCGATACCGCTGCTAAAAAAACAAGAAGAAAAACATCGTTAAGGAAAAAACGGAAAAAGACGGACGATTTAGGCATTATGCGCAAGTGAGATAGAATGAATATTTGTAGCCTTCAGCCCTTATATCGGGTGATTTTTAGCTATTATCTTTTTGGCAACACTGGTTTAAACAGCTGACGCACGTTTCGTGTTTTGTTTTCACTGTCAAACATCTTCAGTATGGTCTATAATTTAACCATGAACCGTCTTACAAACGAACAACGCTTGTAAATTATTGAATTTTATTATCAAAATGCGTGCTCTGTTAAGAAAGTTCATCGCGCGCTTCTTCCATTTAATGGTCACTTTAATCGGGCTCAATGGGTACGTTAATAAGCAGAATTGTCGATTTTGGAGTGAAGATCAGCCAGAAGTATTGCAAGAGCTACCAATGCATCCAGAAAAAGTCACAGTTTGGTGCGGCTTATGG